>VDFB02373365.1:318095620-318127299 GCA_007258455.2 Sequoia sempervirens
TCACATCATATTATAGAGATGTATTTGCTAGAGCGAGTGGGGAGGAAGTTTGGAGAGATGCAAGGTGTGCCTGTGGGGACAACAGAGTTTGCATGCTCCTCATGGGAGGTGAGTCCATGAGGATAGGTTATACCAGTTGCCACAACTAAGCAGGATATTGATACACTACAGCTAGTGTAGTGGGCATAGAGAGGGAGTGCAGTGAATCCAGGGATGACTGTGAAGTATGATGCATGGTGGTTGACACAAAAACCAATGCAATATACATATCCATAGCATCCAACACGTGTAGAGTGTAGAGGCAAGGGCTCATGAGGTCGGAGGAATGGAGGACGAGGGGATAGAGGATGAGGAGATCAAGGGATGGGGTGATGGAGGACGGGGTGATGATGGAGGAGATGATAGAGGAGGCCAGCATAGGAGGAGGAGGGATGGGAGATGATAGGTGGTGATACCTCTGTCAGCTATCCATGAGGAGGGTGAGGAGGATCATGCAAAGGAGAGGGCGGCCAAGGAGAGAGTTGTGGAGGGAGAGCAACATGAAAAGGGTGAATAACATGCAAAGGGTGAGTAGCATGTAGAGGCATTGGATCTGGAGGTAGGGAAGGATGTGGAGATGGTAGAGGTAGTAGTGGAGGAGAAGGATCCAGAGGAGGAGAGGGGGGAGGAGTCAAATACGGGAGAGGCTAAGAGAGACCTCTAAGAGAGGATTGTGATGGGAGTGGATGTAGAGGAGGGATTCAAGGAGGTAGGAGTTAGAGGTGATGATGGGCTAGTTGATTAGTGGATACCCACATTACAAGCATGGGTCTAGGTGTTGGAGGTGGAGGTGGGGGTATTGAGCTCAGAGAGAGATGGACTGAGGGTAAAGAGGGACACCTTTTAGATAGAGATAGACTTAGTAGTGATTATTCAACAATAGACAGATCAAAGGATGTTACATTTTGTGGCCATTTATAGTAGATCATTAGTGGATGTAGCATGAGAGTTGGCTAGATCTAGCACGGGGCTATAATATTACCAAGATTTATATGAGAGAGCAGTGCCACTAGAGAGGAGGGATTCGATCTTTACCGAGGTCCAAAGCCCATGATCTCAAAGCAGGTCTCATAGCAGACACTCTAGGTCACAAAGTTATGGGGTATTAGGCTCAACATGGTCCACCCCATATGACAGGCCATCGACATCAAAGCACAAGTCTTTAGGCTCACCACAACGAGAGGATAAACAACCATCCAATTTAGGAGAATATGGAAGTTCAGGCTAGTGCATGTTTTTACATATGTACTATGACAGTATATTTTGACCATCGAGCCTATGAGCTCTATTTTTTATATACAATACATCTTGAAATTGTACTGTGATACATTTTGAGCAATATATATGGTATGAGTTTTTCGGCGATTTATGATATGCAATCTTATGTGATTATGCTTTATGGTTATGCTTATGTTATTAGTTTTTATGTGTTTATGATGTTTATTTATGCATTGTATATGATCATGGGATGGCGTTATATGTTAATGCAACATAGATGACTTAGTTTATGATATGATACTTAGGTGATTGGATGCATTTAGTGTCATGTGATGTGATATCTATGGATTATGAATGCAATGATTATAAATGTGAATACAAAATATGATGTATGATGTGATTATATTTATGTGATGCTTATAATATGTTGGTGTAATGTATATGCAATATGATAAATGATAATGGACTATGATTATGTTGCAATGTGAGTGCAATGACATGCCTAATGTGATTCTATAAAATGATAATGTTATATGGATGCACTCTATGTTTTCATATTTTCTCATGCAAATATATGAATTATTATGAGGATGTCTATGATGATAATGTTATATATAATGTTTCCTGACATGATTATGTATGCATTATATTTATTTATTTTTATTTTTTTTGTGTCACAAGATTCTATCAAGATGCAGACAAAAGGAATGTTAGCATGGAGGAGATGGATGTTAGCGTGATGCTAGTGGAGACAACTTGAAGATGTATATTTTTCTAGACAAGGATTTGCACTAATCATCATTGAACGAAAAAATGTGACAAATGGGAAAAAAACACAATGGTATGACATAGACCACGGTGTGCAAGGTTATCCATTTATAAAATAGATTCACAAACAAGGAATGTCTAGACTCATACTAAAGGAAAATTTTCCCCAGTCTTTTTGCCAAGGCAATCCACAAACAACAATCAAAGGAAAGAGTCATGAAACATCATCGCTCCTCTAAATCCTTCATGTGGCATCGTTGAGGTAGCTCTTAACCTAACTCAAAGAAAAATTAAGAAAAGATAAGACAAAGTAACCCACAAGGTCAATAAACATTCAAAGTGTTTGCCAAATTTTGGTTGTTTGACATTTAATTGACTAGGTGATTGACAAGATGATTGTTTGACAAAGCCTGATTTTAGGAAAGGAAACATTGCATATAAGACATCAAGTTTGGTTTCAAGCATGTGACCACCTATAGAATGCAAATGAAAAAGTGTGATTAATGACAATGTCTAGTTTCAAGAAGGACACAACCTATATAAGACATAATTTGACTCATTTGATGTTTATCATTTTACCATTTTGACAATTGTTTGATTTGAATGAGTGAATTTATTGGCTTTTTTTTCTTGTTTATTCTTGACTTCCTCGATGTTTTGACAACTATTTATGTCCAAGTTGATAATTCCTGATTTACTATGACTAACACAAAAATCCCTAAAGGACTGACCTTGGTGGCCTTGGGGGCTCATCAATAGATGGTAGGTTGCTTATGTAACAATGCACAGAGACCTTGTAGCTCAACATGACTTGACTTTGTTTTATTAACAAAGGACTGAGTCATGATTTTTATTTGACCAAACCTAAAAGGATTCACCCAATGCCTTAGGGGATCATCGACAGATTCCTTTCCTACGTTAAGTCATAGAGGCAACATAGTTCGACTGGACTCAAACTGACATGACTGAATTTAACTTTGTTTTTGGGATTTTTGCAAGTTATTTGGATGTTTTTGTGTTTTGACATGTTTTAATTTTTTTTGAATTTTTGAGGTTTTACAATTTTTTTTGTCTTTCAAGAAATATTTGATATTTTTTGTTTTTTTATGAAAGTGACCTCTAATAGTAAGTGTAATATCCAATGACGTAGGTCAAGTATTTTCCCCCAGTCAAGTATAGGACAAATTTATTAGGGGTGAAATGAAATGAGATATGAAAAGGAGAAAGGGCACATGATGTCAACCATTCCAGGTAATGAAAGGACCACCAAGAATTATTATGGATGATGTGGGAAGGTGAATGGTGAGAAAAATCATATTAGAATGATGGTAGATGACTAAGCAAAGTCAACTACACATGGCTCCTGTTTGCCAAGTTTTCACCATGGTACTTATCTAAAGCGCCACCAAAGTGGTTTTCACTATTGGAAAAATTATTTCTCTTTACTATTTTTCTTTATTTTTTCATTTTTTTGGTACATCACCAAGACACTTGTTTGTCAAGTTTTCATCAAGGTAACGATTTTTTTAGTTTTTTTATTTTTTTATTTTAACGGTTATGACAAGACTTTTGGAAGCTATGTGTGGAATTTGTGCAGGTGCATACTATTGATTGGCTCTGACAAGGGTTCCCCTTTAGGAGTGGAAAGTTGATAAGCTCTTGATCCAAAGAGTGTTGTGACAACCCAACCAATTGGACTCGAACTTTCCTAACTTTTCTCGTTCTGCTTGGTTCTTCAGATTCTCCATTAAGACTAGGTCACCAAGGTCAAAATGTTAGTTCAAGATTGTCTTATTGTAACTATGACAGAGACAATTCTGAATGCTTGAAGATGGTCCAATTCTTTCTATCTCAGCTCATCTAGAAATTCCAACTCATGTAGCCTTGATACTTGGTATTCACTAGTAGAATTTGGAAAATAAATGACTGTGAATGAAACTTTTAGTCACAACAACTAAAGATGACTAAATTCTACTCATTTTTGCAACACAACTACAAATGACTAAATAAATGACTAATTTGATCATTGGGTAATAAAAAAAACTAAATAATTAGTCACACAAATAAAAATGAGACAATATGATATGAAAGTGGATAATTAAAAAGATAATTTTGAATTGAGGGAGTGGGTTGTATTATAATATATTATATTACAATATAATATATTATATTATGTTATAATATAATATGATATTATATAATATAATATATATACTATATATTATAATATTTATATTATATAATATTTCTACTATATAATATAATATTATTATATAATATATAATATATATTATTAATATTATAATTTTATATTTATATTATAATGTATTTAATATTATATAATAGTATAATATTATAATATATTTAATATATTTAATATTATAATATTATATAATATTATACTCAGATGATCCAACCAAAATTCTCACTACAATAAACCCTCCAAGAGGGTCAGCAATCTGGAATTTCATTTTGGAATGTAGGGATATAATATCAAACCATGTAACTTGGGAGATCAAAGATGGAAACAATGCGTCCTTTTGGAATGACTCATGGTGTGAGAAACCACCCATTAGCAACACTCTGGGACTAGAAGAAATCAAAGAAGAGAAAACAAGGCTTTTGGGGGAGCAAGGTGGCTAATTATGGCAGGAGGATTGACATCCAAGGCTCCTTCATCTGGAGATGGAATGATCTTCAAACTCTCAATGCACCCCAAGCATAGAAAGAAGCCTTAGAAAATCTCCTGAAAGATAGGTATTTTATCCCAACCAATGACAAGCACACAATTAGATGGTGTGGGTCGTTTACAGGCACATACAAAGTGAAATTTGGAGACAAGATCAAAGAGATGGCCATGGCTTGACAAGACTAGCCATGCAAGTTTATATGGGGGAAGAAATGCCTCCCCAAGGTAGGAGTCTTTTCTTGGTTGGCGATACAAAAAAAATCCTCACTAAAGATAGATTAGCCACTTTTAGAGTGCATGGCCCAAGAAGATGTTCATTGTGTAAAGAAAGTGAACAATCATCATATCATCTTCTTCTGACATGCCCATATGCAAATGAATGTTAGAAAAAAGTGAGAGATAAGCTAAATTTGCAATGCCCCATAACAGAAAAACTTGCATCCTGGTTCAGAATGTGGCCCCAAGGTGGCAACAAATCAGTCTTTGGAGGTTTATGACAGATTACCCAATCCATTGTCATATGGGAAATATGGAAGGAGTGGAATAGGAGAATCTTCCAAGGGAAAGAAATGAACAAAGATAGGCTCTAGGATAAAATTAAAATATCTATAGTAGAGTTGTTCAATGAGGATGCCCAATGCAAAGCAGGTAAACAAAAAATATTCACAAATTAGGATGATTTCATAACTAAGAAATTTGTCGATCTAAAGCCCCCACTACTGAATAGAAATGGCCCACTACATTCAACAAAGCTAAAGAGATTAGAAGCATCATGGAAGACACCAAAATCAGGGTGGACCAAAATAAATTTCAATGGAGTCGCCCATGGGAACTTGGGGCTAGGTGGAGTTGGCTGCATTGCAAGAGATGCTCAGGGTAGGACTCTAGCAGAAAAATCCATACCGCTAGGAATATGTTTGAACAACAAAGTAGAGTTCTGGGAAACAACCATTGGCCCGTAGTTGGGTCTAGAATCAGGAGTGAAACAAGTCCACCTAGAAGGGGATTCAATGATCACAATCAATGCCTTCAGGAGAGGCACCACCCCAAATTGGAAATTCAATCACCTATTGTAGAGTGTCAAGTAGTTGGTGAATAGGTTCGAGGCTTTCCAAATGAGCCACATATACTGAGAAGGAAATGACAAGGAAAATGAGTTGGCAAAAAAGGCATCATAAAGTGCCACATAGGTGGAGACCGGGACAAAGCTGGGATCAGAGAATAAACACTGAAATATACTCATCTACTGACAGTGAAAGAGATGCACATGGAAATAAGGATGAAATCTTGGCAAATTGGTTTGACAAGACAAGAATAATCAATAGTAGGCAAGATGCAAGCTAAACATATAAGTCCCAACAAAAAAAAGGATGGGCGCATAACACAATACCATGCATTAATTCCACTTGCATACCACCAATAGGGTGGTAGCAAGCAAACATGCACCAAAGGGCATGATCTTAAAAAGATAATTATGAGGAAGTAAGGCCATTAGCATTAAAAGGCCTAGGCTTGTGAAGTTTTATACAAATGCAAATAGTGCAAGCCCATAATCAGAGAGCGATAGTGAGTGGCATAATTGGCTTTAGCTAGAAGTTTTAGAGAGGTATTGTGGTTGGTGAAAGAATTCCCAATGGAGACTCCACTATTTCTGAACACAACAAAGCAGAAACAATCTTTCACAGGGGAAGTATTGGATAAAAGGTTGCAGGGATTGCTGGCCACCTTGCACCCACTGGTCCTCTAGGCAACCAAAAAAGTTGTGGGCCTAGAATTCTTGAGGGCATATCACAAATTCAGGTCAAATATAGAAATACCAACCATGTTCTTGGCTATCCTCCTACACATGGACGTTTCATAGGAAGTGGGGAAGAAGTTGACGTAGATGGTGTTCCTCTATGCATGGCTGGGAGTCATTGACGCAGCCCTAGACAACGTGGATGAATGCAAGCAAATCCCAATTCCTCAAAATTATTACATGATGTGTATGCACGAAAGGGAAGTGATGAAATTCCCTCTAATTCAAACCACTAATCCAGAGAGTTTTGAGATGTTGTGGAGTGAACGTGAGTGGAGCATTTTCTTCTTGCTCAGAGTGTCCAAACTAGTTTCTAACCATCCACGAGGCTAGGAAATGAGATATGTGGAGGATGAAGGGCTTGCAGAGGAGATTGTGGCTTGGGATGACAATGACTAGGACTTCAGCACTGGTGAGGAATGGTGCAAGAATGACCCCAGAGACCCTAAGGAAAAGACAAAAGGCCCAGCTCACTGGAATTGTGGAGCAGATTTCTTAGTAATTGCAAACTACATTGCCTACATGAACTGAACGGAGTCAGATGATCATGAAGAATGAAAAAGCCTAGTTTGGTCTAGCCTCATCTATTCTATAGGTTAAAATAATAATAGGTTTAGCAGAAGGGTCTAGTATACAAAAATTAGTAGTAAGTCTTGGAGTAGCTGGTAATGCATGTGTCTTAATCCAGGCCATTTTGTAAAGGAAAATGTGAATATATAGTCATCTAGTTTAGAAAGGGTAGTATACTGGTGGCCATTTTGTCATAGAAGGAAAGAAAGGAAGTCTTTTGATCACATAAACTAATGTAATCTCTTTTTTGAAGCAATATAGGGTGTTGCCCCTTAGCAGTGATTTCACTAGGAAAAAAATAAATAAATTATATAATATTATAATATTACATTATAATATTATAATATTATATAATAATATATTATAATATAATATAATATTATATAATATTATATTATAACATAATATCATATTATAATAATTAATATTATATAATATAATATTATAATATTATAATATTATAATATAATATAAATATAATATAATATTATAATATATTTAATAATAAGTGGGAGATTAAAATCCATTTTGAAATCTTCCTGCAGGAAACATCAAGATTAAAATCTGTTTTGAAATCTTGTAGCGGGAAACATCAAGATGTATTTAATTCATGAGTAAAGTTATAATAAAATATTGACTTATATGTCGCTCGTCCTCTAAAACCCTAAAGAGCCAAATACCTAAGTTGCAATATTTTTATGGAATCCAACATGAGGAAATGGAATGGAGGTGATGACTGTGCAATGGATTCAAGGGTTCCTGAAGGGGAATGGTTTGCTCAGGGTAAAGGAAGTCATAATTTTAAAACCTAAATGTGCTCATTATTAGGATCTTGGCCGTCATTTTCATTTTAATAAACATACTCTATAACCCTTGTCAAAACCTTATTTGTAGGCTATAGCTCACCAAATTGGAGAAGTGAAAGGTGAATACCAGCGAGGAAGAGTTTGGAAGAGCTGAAACCAATAGCGATGGGGAAATATTTTGTAGGTTAATGTTTATTTTTACGGTTAACAGACACTATTGGGTATCCACAAGTTTTAAAAAATAAGTTTCCTTTTGTAAAAATATGTGATTAAAGTATTTATTTTATTTGTGCAGTGGCGGCAACAAGATTTGCAAGCTAAACTTATAATTTTTTTGGGGCTTTCAAAAATCTTAAAGAACCTAAATGTGCTCATTATCTGATCTTGGATCGTAATTTCATTTTAATAAACATAATCTAAAACCCTCGTTGAAAAATTATTTTTAGGGTGCAGCTCACCATATTGGAGATTTGAAAGGTGAATACTAGTGAGGAAGAGTTTGAAGGAGTTGAAACCAATAGCGGCAGAGAAAGCAACAAAAAACGACTGCATTATCGGTTGAAAAAAATGGGTAAATGATGCCATAATATAAAAACTTAAATGTGCTCATTATTGGATCTTGGTTGTAATTTCATTTTAAAAAGTATACTATAAAACCCTTATCAAAACCTTATTAGGTTGCAGCTTGCCAAATTGGAGAACCATGGATCACTTTCAAAAGTCTAAGGAAAAAATCTGCTAATCTAGGGGTGGAATCTTTCAAAGATTAAAAAATACAAGCGATGGTGCAGGAGGGAAATTTAGATGCGATGGATCTTTGAATGAGAATGACTTTTTCATTCTCATGGTTCGAATCAACCCTTCTTTCATGGCAGAGGCTGAAAATCGGCTCTAGGAAGCCTTGGTCCATGAATTGGAAGAAACATTGAAAGATTGTAAAGCTTAAATTTTAGAGAAATATTTATTCTCATTTATTTTGTTACAGATCCTATTTTTCCTTTCATCCCCTTTTTAATGCGATGGGAATGAAAACTTCACATCTAAGTTGCATTAGGATTTTATGAACACTAAATACCTAGCATATGCAATGGAAATCCTCTATTTTATTTTGAGGGGAAATCTTATGTTATTGTTATTTTGAACCAACAAGTTTTTTTGTAGTTTAATACTGCAATCTCTTTGTATTTTGCATATTATCAATACAAAAAAAAATACGGTTACAGATTAAATGAATATTTTTTTAAAAATAGTTCTCTTTTGATAGTTGTAAATCTGAAATTGGTTTTGGAGGGAGGGAGTTGAAAATTTTGCTCAACAATAAGGTTAAAATTGTGAGGATTCATTAAGTTAGATTTGATTTGTAACTTGAATCATTGATTCACCCAAATAAATGACTAAACTGTGACTAAATAAATGACTACTATGACTAAAATAAATGACAGCCATGACTAAATAAATGACTACAATGACTAAAATAAATGACTAGAATGACTAGATAAATGACTACCATGACTAAATAAATGACTACCATGACTAAATAAATGATCAGTTAACAACAATAAATAACTAAATTAACGACTAAATATACTACCAAATTGATCAATCAAAATAACCAATAAATGACTCAAAATTGATTTAGTCATGAATTTGGTCACATTATAAATGATTGGCAATAAACTACTAATGGTCACATGACCAATTTTTAGTAGTTTTCTTAGTAATCTATTGCTATTTTTCTACTAGTGATTCCTCATTGTCGATATGCTCTTGCATGGATACCCTTAGGGAAGGTAGTTCGACCTCAATAGGTAACATAGCCTTGGATTCAAAGACTAAAGAATATGGAGTGGTGCCAATAGGAGTATGGATACTAGCACAGTAAGCCCATAAGGAAAGGTTAAGTTTAAGGTGCTAGTCACAACCAACGTCATTGATGATCTTTTTAAGGATTCTAATGATGGTTTTATTTGATGCCTCAACTTGGTCATTTCCTTGTGGGTAATATGGAGTGGAGAAATGTTGCTAGATGTGGAAATTTTTGTAAAGGTGGCAGACTTCTTGGTTTTTGAATGGGCAACCGTTGTAAGTGATGATGGACTGAGGGACACCATACCAAAAAATGATATAGTTAAGGATGAAATTAGAGATTTGTTTGCCAATTATGTATGTCATAGGAATAGCTTCAATCTATTTAGTGAAATATTTAGTCACAGTGATGACAAATTTATGGCCATTGGAGGATGTGTCATGAATCTTACCTATGAGGTCGAGTCCCCATTGGGAAAAGGGCCATGGTGATGTGATTGGACACAATTCTTGTGTTGCTGCATGTATCAAGTCTCCATGGATTTGACATTGTCGACATCTTTTGACAAAGCCATAAGAGTTTTTTTCCATTGTAGGCCAATAGTAACCAGCTCTCATGATCTTCCTAGCCAGGGTTGGACCACTAGAATGGGCTCCACATATAACCTCCTATACCTCATGCAAGGTCATTTGTTCTTCTTTGGCATCAAGGCATCGTAATAGGGTATTTTCAAGGGTGTGCCTATAAAGGGTGTCACCAATGATGGCGTACTTGGAGGGTTTATGAAAAAATTTCTTGTGCTAGTTAGCAGGGACGTTAGGGGAAAGGGTATGGTCATGGAGGTATTCATATATGTCTTGATACCATGGGGAATTGGGACCAACAAGTCAAAGGTACAGATCAATAAATTTTCTACTAGAAACTAAAATTGAGGCGCAATGATTGGAATGTCCAAGAGAGAGCTAATGGTGGCCATGGCATTGGCTGCTTTATTCTGAATATAGGGAACTTGATGGAAGAGGACTATGTCAAAGTACTATCTAAAGCTATCTACCATATGTTTGTATGGTGTGAGATTGAGATTTTCATCCTTCATGTCATAGTCAGCATTTACTTGTCGGATTACTAGTTGAGAAGAACTGTATACTTGTAAGTGCTTGATCTTCCACTTGATAGCCATACGAAGTCCTGTGAGAAGAGATTCATACTCTGCTATGTTATTTGTACATGGAAATGAAATTTTGAATGACAAAAATAGTATCACCTTGAAGGGTGATAAATAGTATGCCTGCTCCTGAGCCATGTATGCCTACTCTTGAGCCATGGTTTGTGTGATATCCATGAAAGTAGAGTTCCCATCTCATTGGTGTGTGTAAAGTAAAAATAGATTCATCTCAAAAATATGAGACTAATGGGTGATCGGCCTTAGTTGGTGCATCTACAAGTTGATCAACAATGACTTGTCCTTTTATCACTTTTCTCTCAACATACTGAATATCATATTCACTAAGTATCATCACCCATTTAGCCAATCCTCCTATCAATTCTTCTTTACTAAGAAGATATTTCAATGGGTCTATCTTGGCGATCAACTTTGTTTGATGGTTGAGAATGTACTACCTTAGTCATTGAGTAGCAAATACTACTACAAGAAAAGAACATTCTATTGGACTATAATTTAGTTCATAACCAACAAAGGTGTGATTGATATAGTATATTCCTCACTCATGGAATTCATCATTATTTTGCACAAGTAATACCCCCAATGCAGATGTAGTTGCTAAAATATATAGGATGTGTGATCTCCCATCCATAGGTGGCATCAATAGTGGTGGTGCTAATAAGTAATCCTTGCTCTATTGAAAGGCCTCTTGACACTTTTATGCCCATATATATGGTACACCTTTTTTATGCAAATGTTAAAAGGGATCATGTATCTTGCTACCCAATTGTGCTATGAATTGTCTAATAGATTGAAGTCGTCCTTGCAATGTTCATAATTGGCTTATGTTGTTAAGCGGAGGCATGTCTATTATGGCTTTAACTTTTTCTAGGTCTACTTTAATGCCTCATCTAGAAACTATGTATCCTAGAGTTTTCCTGACATTACTCCAAATACACACTTTTTGAGATTTAATCTGACTTTGTATTCTTCAAATCTCTTGAAAATATTGTCTAAGACTCATAAGTGGTCACTTCATGTCAGTGATTTTTCTAGTATGTCTTCCTTGTAGTCTTCCATTAGAGTGTGCATTAGGTAATTAAAAACTGTAGTCATGGCATGTTGATATGTGGCTACAAAATTCTTAAGTCCAAATGACATGACATTCCAAGAATAAGTTCCCCATGGACAAGTGAAAGTTGTTTTATGGTGGTCATCAAGAGCGATTCTGATTTGGTTATATCTTGAGAAGCCATCCATGAGGGACAACATCTCATATCTAGCTATCAAGTCCATGATTATGTCAATATTTGGTAAAGGAAATTCATCCTTATGACATGCCTTATTTAGGTCCCGAAAGTCTGTACAAATACGAATTCCACCTATTGGTTTTGTTACTGGAACAAGGTTGAAATCCACTTTGCATAGTCAATTGATCTGATAAATTCAACATCCAATAATTCCTTTAGTTTAGCCTTGACTAATAAAGCAATCTACAGATGCATTTTCTTGAGCTTTTGCTTGACCGGTTTGGCATCAAGATGTAGTGGAGAATGGTGTAATATCACCTCAGGGTCAAACTTGGGCATCTCAGCATATGACCAAGCAAAGTTAATCTTCCATTCTACAAAGAATGTATGGAACTCATGTCATTTTCTCTTTGTTAGTGATACTGCAAAATGGATGATTCTAGGATTGTCTTCTGTGCCAATGTTGACTTCAATAGATTTTTCAATGAGCATTGGGGACTTCTCTTGGGTAATGGGAAGAATGTCCAACCCTCCATCCTTGGGTGCCTCAAAGAGGTTTTGACCCTTGAATACGTCCTTTCTTTTTACTCTTTTTTTGGTCTAAAGGTGCCTTACGATTTTCACCTAGAGACTCATTTTTTATTTTATTTCATTTTTACTTTTGCATCTAGAGGGGTGGATAGACTCCCCAAAGTATGCCAAATGATCCAATTCAATGTTAACTCTAGCCTTGTGATCACCACTAGGAATTCCTTCTCTCAATCCCATGAACTCTGTGATTGCTTCATAATTCTTGAATACATCTAAGATGGGAGGTCCTTGTTGGTCCCAATTGATGAGTTGGGGGTACACAAAGGGAATGCCATCATCGATAGTTCCAAGGTTTAAGATAGATATGGTAAAGAGAAAAGTATTGTCAAGGTCTCAGATCATGGCATTGGATAGGTCAAGGTCAGTGAAGACTCTATCTAGTTCATAATCATTGGAATCGGTTGTGCCATAGTAACATTCTTCAGATGACTCATCAGATTTCTCCATAGCCTTAGAAGAATTCACTTCCTCACCCAAAGGTATCACGGTACTAGGAGTGCCAATCTTAATCAGTTTAAACCCTAGCCCTAGGCCTTTCGATCGTTTAGACACAGACAAAGGTTCATTCATCCCACTTTTGTTTAATCCATGTCCATTGTGCACATCATAGCCTTTTTCTTTCATGATATTGAAACCTTTTCCATATCGTTCTATGGGTATTTGTGTGGGTGGAGGAGCTTCCTCATTGTCTTCTCTATAAAGCCAAGAGGTCACATCTTCTTCATTGATTTATTTTTTTCTTAGTTCCCCCAATTTTGTAAAAGTGGTTGAGGGAGGAAAATGCATAGTGAATTTAGGTTTTCTTTTGTCTATTGTAGATTTTCCATATGACTTGGGAGTTGTCAATTTGATGATACAGGACATCTTCATATGATATTCATCACAACCTTTGTCTTGGACCTCGACCTTAGGATCAAAGCATGAAGTCTTGGAAGAAGATGACTTAGATAAGGTGGAGGGACCAATCTAGTGTGGTGAAGTGGATTATGAGGCCTCTTGGTTGACTAGAACTTGTTGTTGAGGTGTTCCATGTAAATTGGTACAATATTAGAATGGATCAGGATCACCAAGAATTGTGTTTTTTGTGTTTTTGTATGAAAATTTGAGGCATTGGTGGTATGTGGATGGTATGGATTTCATGGTATGTATCCATGGTCATCCTAGGAGGAGGTTGTATGGGAGGTCAAGGTCCAAGACTTGAAAAGTAGTTTCCATAACTACGGGTCCAACTCTGATAGGTAGTGTAATAACTCCTTTAGAAGAGCGTTCTTCATCATCATATGTCTGGATAACAATTATTTTAGTTGTGTCAACACATGCTTTTGAAAAGCCTAATATCTTAACCAATTTGAGGGTACAAATGTTCAACCATGCTCTACCGTCTACGAAGACTCATCTGACTTTATGTTGTTGAACGAGGACTTTGAGATGCAAAGGGTCATTATGGTTTGTCTTTTTAGTCAAATAGTCTTGGTTGGAAAAAAATGACATGATGAGAATTAGTCACCTTGGTTTGACAAGTGTTGATAGTGCATTTTGGCGGTTTCTTAATGGTAATGGTATTGACATAATCGCTGGCAGTACGAATATGATTTACTATGGTGGTATAGTCAAATTTGGCATTTGTGTAATTGGTTGAATTGTTGGTCTTATTAACCAAACCAGAGGCTTTTCCTTTCCCATGGTAATGTAAAGGATCTATGAAGACTTTATGGTCACTATTAGATTATTGTTGTTGTTGTCTAGTGACTTTGATAGTGTCATTTTCAACAAGGTCTTATATGATGTTCTTTGGTTGTCGAAATTGTGACAAGTTCTGTCCTTTATCTTGGTGGTAGTCACAAAAGGAATTATTGTCCCACCATGATGGTTTGACCTGTCCTAGGTCATATTGGTTTAGGTCAGAAAGTTTTATGATATTGTGTTGCAAAATTTGTTTGAAGACGAACTCAACTGGCTCCCCAAGAGGAGCACGTATTGACGTCTTGTAGGAAACTTCCTTTGGATTCTTTGTTGTTGTGTGGTTTGGATGGAATTTTTTGTTTGATTGAAATTTCTTGGTGTGTTGTTGTATGTATTATGTCCTCTTAGTGTAATGGTAGGGCCTATGTGTATTGTCATGGCATCAACGACTCCATCATTAGTCACATTTTTATTACAAGCCCAATATTTTCTTTTTTATTTGATGTGTTTTGGGTGGTCATTTTTTTATTGGGAGTCTTGATTTCTCCTTTGTTAATGAGGGCCTTTCAAGTATAATGCCTTTTTCAACTAGGTCAGAAAATGAAATACAACATTGCATTCGTAGCTCATGTTTCAAGTTTGAGTTGAGGTTTTCTATAAACATGACAACTCTTTTTTTTTAGGTATTTTGATGGGAGATCTACTAGCTAAACCCCTCCATTGTTGGAAGAAGGTTACAAAATTTTCACCCTATTCTTGTGTGGTATGACATAGGGTGGCAATTGCTATTTCGTTATCAATGTTGAATGAAAAGTGTTAAACAAATTTGTCTACTAAGTCTCCCCATGTTCATATGCTAGTTGGTAGGTGTGTAAACAATTCAAGTGCTATGCCAATAAGACTTCGTGTGAATAGTCTCATTAGATATATAGGTTCGTATGAAATGTCTATACAAGCAGTGGAAAACTCTCTTATGTGTTTGATATGATTTCCCTTCCCTCTCTATTGAGGAAAGTTAGGCATAATGCAGCCATGTGGGAAGGGTGGCATGTATAAACACTTGTCAAATGGATGGGGACATTAGTCTTTTTTAGAGTAAGTCTTCTTGTTGGACACTTGAATGTTCTCCATTTTTGTTGTAGGGAAAGCATTTGAGTGGCTAGGACATCCACTTGAGTCAATGATGGGTCTTGTGTATTTTGAGAGCTCATGCTGGCATGTTACAATTTGATATTATGGGATGGATTTTGATTGGGTATGTGTGTATATGACGGATTTTGGTTTTGCATGTGTGTAAGATGGTATTTGATTATGAATGTTTTGTTTATGAGTTGGAATATGGGTGTTGTGAGGAGGATTGGATTGTGTATGCCATGAACTTGTAAATGAATGACCATGTGGCATGAAGGATCCTTGGTTTCCATGTTGTGTGTTATGCGGAATGGAGCCTTGATTATTGTTTTGCACATGTGTATGAGGAGTAGGCCCTTGTTGTGACAAAATGGAATGTTGAGAGGCCCCCATGTTTGATATGGCATTTATTTTGGGAGTCTTATTGATGATAATTTTTGGTCTTTTAGTTGAAGTGTTTATGCCAAGTGGATTGGAAGATGATGCCCCTATGGTGTTTGATGTGGAGAATGGGTTGAATCTCATTCCAAAGGGTTGTCTCATGGATTGTGTTGTGCTGTTTTGAGTCATACCTTGTGTCATGTTTTGGGTTCCAAATGGTGAGGTGTGAATTATTGTTGCATCTTGTGTGGATCCTCCTAATGGCATAGATGTGTCGACTTGTCGGATGGATCCACAAGAAGTAGTTGCAATGTGTCCTTGGTTTTGTTTATTTGGTGAACGTTCCACTTGTAGCATATTGACTTCAAAACCATGGGGTAATGTGGCTCCTTTTGACAATAGTTTAGCTAAGAAACGTTGGGGGTCTAGTGCCACAATTTCATCCACAAAAGAGGCTACTTCAAGATCTTGTGCATCTAGCTCTACTTCTTCTATGGTCACCCTTCTTTTTTTTCCTCTAATGATGAATTTTTCAAATGGATTTGGAAATGATGTGTGTGGTCTAGGTGTCTCATGGGAGAGATCACTAAAAGGGTTGAAAAAATCATCATATTGTGGGAAGGCCATTTCTTTTCATTTCCTTTGCAACCTTGTTTCGACCATAAAAGACTTGAAAGAGGAAGGTGAATATGAAGATGATATGGTACCATGTCTAAGGGGATTATGCAAGGTATGATTATGCCCAAGGATGACCAAGGTATGACTAAGACCAAGGTTATGCAACTATGTTTTTGGTTTTTTCAAAATATAGATGATGTCTAAGGATGATACCAAGATAAAGGATCAAAGTGACAATAGTCAAATGTCAAGAGTGTCACAATGATTTTAATATCTTGGGTATGTTTAAGGTATTCAAAATGTAATGCAAGTGTGAAAGGATCACGAGTGTGAATGGTAATATGACCTAAGGGGATGAATAAAGGTATGAAAACTAAACACCTTGTGGGAAATCTAAGGCAAGGGTGCTTAATCAAACTAAGATAGCCAAGGTTAAAATCTTAATTTTTCAAGACCTCAATGATGGTAAGGACTAAAATGATGAGTTGAAAAAGGTGGTCTCAAACTAGCCTTGTGAGTTGACAAGCCAAACTAAATGACAAAGGACTAAGATGGTGGAAAAGTGAAGTCAAGATAAATATGATTTGGTCACTATGGACTACTTTAACGTTTGATAAGTTTCCAAAGAAAAAGTTTATAGCAAGGTGTATGTAAGCTAATGGATTACCTAATGTTTGAACTGGAAGCTTGCAAGTCTGTGATCAGAAGACAAGAGGATGCCTAAGAATTGATCAGAAAATGGATTGTCTTAGTTTCCCATTAAATTTTCAATGAAAATCAATTGCATCATTTAGAGTCTTAGTTGTAGTGTTTTTTGTAGTAGTTGCATCATTTTGGAAATGTCAATTGTAGTTTTCTAGGTCTCAATTACAATGAATGATAGTCAATTATAGTTAATAGTGTGTTTTGCTAGGTTTTGACTGATTTTTGACCAATTTTTGATGTGATTTTATGAAATTGATTTTGGAAAACATAGAAAAAAAGTCTGAAGACACTTGTTTGATCTGGTTTGAGTGTGAAAATATGTAATTTCATTGTTTATAAAGACACTCGTAGAAAATACACATCCTAGGCTGGAAAAGATACTAACTACTAAGTCCTTACTTGGAATGCTCCAAACACTTAGACAAAGTGAATAGCTAGAGATCTTGGTGACACTAGCTCCCCCTTACATGGCATGGGCACACCAAAATCTCTTACCCTTGAAGATCCTAAGACCTTGTGAACCAAGGGATTTCCTATCTCTACAATGAATAGTGGAATTTAGGGCAACTTTATAGGTTCGACCTCCTGCACCAACAAGTAAAAGGGTTTTTGGCCTCTAAAACTAGTGTTCTTAATCCATGTCTTGAGGTAATAGTGGTTCCTATACATGTGACAGTTTGCTCAATTAAGAGGCCTCCCAGTCCCTTCCTAAGAAAGGATTTTGATGCATCTTAAGGATACTGAGGGAGACATCCATCGGTATAGGAAATTTGCACCACGTGATTGAAGACTTTCCCAACAATCACAATTATTTATATAGCAGATCAAAAAAAATTATCGCTTGGGTCGTTCCCTCTCACAAGTTTGGAGGCAGGCCCTCTAAGGGTAACAAAATCGAGGCAATTTTTTATTTTCATCTCCAAGATCGTACGAAGTGTAAGGAGAGAGCATGCACAACACCTTTTTCTCACACTCGCATGGGGTTCAATTTAACAAGAAAAATCCTAAAACCAAAGGTGTGGGTGATTATACAAATTCCAAAAGATGCTTTTGATTCTCAACATCACCAAATGGTGTGAGAGAAGAGCATACACACCTAGAGGCATAATGCAAACCACGAGATAATGAAGAAAATAGTTCTTTTAAAGCCCAAATCCAAATGTGAGAAAGAAACTCAATGCAATATTTTTTGTCAATTTTAAGTCCTAAATGAGTGAAAATGCAAGTTATTTTTAACCAATCAGTGAAGAAATGCAATTTTTTTGTAAATTTTAAGCCCAATGACATGTAAATGCAAGGTTAATTTTAGACCAATGAGTGTATTTAAATGAAAAAAGATAGGTAAGTTAGAAAAATTCCTCCTTTCCACCTATGTCACAAGATGCAAAGCAAACATTAGTATCCAAAAATTCCTATTATACCAAATGCGAGAGAAAAAAATTGAAAATCCTAAAATAGATTGAAAGTTCTAGAAAACAAGCAGTTGCATCACTATAATAGGTAGTTGCAGCTCATCAAATGTGTCTCATAAGTTTTCTACTATCGATCACAGGATGGCGATTGCATCACACAAATGCACTGTGAAGGTCAAAGTGATTGCATCATTCCCCAAAATAATTGTGGCGCACAATCATGTAGCTATAAAAACACAATAAAAATGACCAATTTTGACCAAACTAGAGACCAAACTAATATGATAATGATGATAACTGATAAAACCAGAAACCAGAAACTAGAAACAAAAGGAAAATCTAGAAATAAATATAAACTAAAGATGCAATGGTGTCTCAGGCATTTGCATTGTTTCCCTAGCATATGCGTCATAGTAACCTATAGCTACAAAACACACAATGAACTAGCAAATTCGACGAAACCAAAGACAAATATGATGCTAAACTAATGTTAGATGATGAAAATTAAGACTAATAACCAAGATCTAAACCAGAAACCCAAAATATGACAACCAAAGTAAATTCCCTAATGTTGAAGTAGTTGCAGCCTTCTAGGTAGCAGTTGCATCACACTGCCTTTAGGAATTTACGATGTTTCATATTGAAATTGCGTCACAGATTTGAAAAACCAAAAAAAAATATTTTGTTTGTAAAATATTGTTTTCATGACAGGTTCACCAATGTAAATCAAGTTAAAATTATCAAGGTTAGGAAATAATGCATATAAATCAAACCCTAAAAAGCAATAAAGTACAAATAAACTTAAATACACAACACATAAAGCAATATCAACATAGAGTCTTCATGCCATCATTGATTCACCTCCATTTCCCTTCTCCATTTTGCTTGATATGAATAATTTCCCTCAGATTTGAGTGTGCAATAATAAACCTATGACAATGACTAGCAAAATATTGTACTTTTCTCACACTAGCAACATGCACTTGCATATGAACTAGATACATGAAAATGACAAGGACAAGGGTATTTTATAGAAAATCCAATTTTGAATGAAGGGATGAGATTGAATGTCGATAAGATGTGTCAATCAATGGCCCAGAATGAAATATGTTGTATGAAATAGGGTTAGGGAAAATTTAGGGAAAATTATAAGAATGAATGGCTAAGATTGAATTATATGATAATTCAATCAAGGGCTAGAATTAAATGAGATGTCAAGAGATAATATTTGATGTGGAAGATAAGATTCACACAAAAAAAGAGGTTGTTGGAAGAATTCAAATAAATATAAAATTATTTATTTGAGAGAGATGAATAATTAAATAATAAAAGGTATTATTTAATCATAGAGGACTTGTGACAGGTTGACCTTTTGAATTAAATAATGATTTAATTCAAAATTGGAAGATAAGGACAAGTTAATAAGCAATTGAATAAATAAAATTTATTTAATTTAATGATAGCAAAGGCTAATGAATAATTAAATAATTGAAATAATTATTCAATTATAGTTGAAAAATAGATATATAATTAAATAATTAAAATTTATTTATTTATAGAAGAAAAGAGTATTAGTAACATAATTAAATAAATAAATAAAATATATTTAATTAATCAAAGAGGAAATAAAGCTAGAAATGAATTAATTAAATAATTAAAATTATTTAATTATCAAGGATGAAAAAGGGGAAATGGCGAAGAATTAGAGTTCGTAGGCCTAGGACAATTTTTAGTGTCTAGAAATAGAATAGACACACTATCAAACTTACAAACATATAATATTTGTAAGGAATGGTACCTTGGTATGCAAGCTTGTTCATCAAACAACAATCCTATTTGTAGAATTTTCATTACTGAGAAAGGCATACATCAATTCTCCAAAACTAATAATATAGACCCATGTGAACAAGAAAATATGCTAAGAATTCTCACCCAAGTAGAAGAGATTCTCATTGCTTGTGTCAATACAATATTGTAACTTACTCATGCTCATGGTGGACAATAAAAATATAGTGGTCACACAATTAGTTTCCACCAAGATATCAAAACAATTACGAAATCTCTACCACATAGATTTAAAGATTTGGATTTATTTATAGTTTGAAGAATTAATACAAATTGAAAGCATTATGATTGTTATGTTAGTAGAAGGCATGTCCAAAATGCACTTGCATACAAAATCAAATATGACCCCTATTACAAGGACATTGAAATCAATGCTAATGCATTAGGACTACTCCCTAATTCTACTACAAATATTGTAGACATGATTCATACAATGCAAAGTAAAAATGAATAACCAACATCACCACCTTTTGAAGTTGAAAATAATCATGATTATGTAGAAAGTGAAACTGAATAATCAACATCATTTATTTTTAGACTACCAAGTAGATGTTGAGTTACAAATCATTAAGGAATCTATGCACATAGACATTGATAGTGATCACATCATTCATTGGCCCCACATAAGTCCAAACCCCATAAACAAGTACAGTATTGAGGGCCTATTTGATATGGCGTTTCCCATGCTCTCTTTCTAAATGGAACTACATTACCCATGCAACCTTGAGCTAGGGAAGTGAAAATTTATGAATATGTCTTGCATCTTATGTGATATCATGATAATAGATTTGGAAAACATGCATGATTTAGATACTTCCTTCAAAATCTTATGGTGTGTCACCGTAGACAAGAACTTGCATCAATATTTATCAAAATAAAAGTAGATGATCATATACCAACTACTATTGAAGATCTTTGTGCCCACTTACATCAACTACCTGACAATCAATTAACTAAAGAGATCATGAATTTTGGATCTACCTTACAAGGAAAAAGATCATATTGAAACAAATGTTGTTCTAATCTAAAAATATGATAAAATAAATAGGCTCACTAATTTTTTTCTTCACATTAAGCATAACAAATATAAAATGGCTTTATTTACACACACATTTTTCATCCAACACTACATCAACTTTGAGCTCTAATAAAAATTGCATAGATAATGTGATTAAAATCCCACACACCACATCTTTATATCTACATAACCATTCCACAATCTTCCATGAGGAGGTCATTGATAATTATTTACATTCCATAAATTTCTAGCATAGGTCTGAATGGTAGAATCGAGGCTCTGCACATATACATGGATTCCTATGGCTAGAAAATGCACCAAGCATGGATACCATAGATTGGGAAAATCAAATAGAAGTGGATAGAGAAAAATATTTCTTTGATAATTATGTTACTTCAAATGTGAAGTAAACAACATGATACATAAAACTCCAATGGATGATCCATGCCTACTAAACACATCTAAAATATACTCTACTGATTCGTACACTAACTATAAAGAACTACTTAATCATGTAAAAAGACACACAAAATGCAGTCAGAGGACTTGCCTATGTAGAAGAGGGAAACAAGTACAATGAAGATACAAAGCTCCATGGAAAGAATGCATAAAATCCACTTTATCTTGTGATGAATGAGGAAACAAATCTTACAAACCAATAAGAAATGATGAAAGGTTAAAAATTCATAAAACTGAGATGTTATTAATATGGAGAGATAATAAAGATTGCCAACCCATCATCTCATGACTGCTTGTTCTCAAATACATTGGAAAGTATGCACCTAAAGCTAAAAGAAAATCAGAGAGTTGTGTTAATATGTTGGAAAGAATATGTTCTAATGAAAATTTTGTGGTTGAGATAGTTACAGAGTGAGATATAGGAGCACAATAAACATGTCATATGCTTCAAAAAATACCTCTAATGATTTGTAATCAGAATTTTATATCATTAATGTAGGTAGAAAGGTACTCCATCGGCTAAAGAAAATACCTGACCATAGTGAGATATAGTCTACATACATATAGTCCTACATGTACTAACCAGATCACCTAGAAATGGTCTCACTAATTAAGTCAATAAGATCCTTTACATATGTTTCTAGTCACAAAGGGTGCAAATGGAAAAATAGAAAAGAAAAAGCAATTCTCGAAGTTTTCCCATGATTTTTTTCCATTCCAAAGAAGACTGAATCTTTCAAAACATTTAATTAGAGTGAGTGTCTTTTATATAAGCATTTTCAAAAAACAGATAAATATCTAGGCCCTAACAAAGAGGAGATCATTCATAATTGGAAATACAGGAATACACAAAAATGCAATGCATGGCATGTTGATTTCATAGATAAAATGGAAGTTTCCCTTGAAGAGGAAAAAAATTATAATGAAAATATGGATATAAAAATTACTCTACAAATGGGGTATGTGCATGATCATCATGGAAAAAACAAGCCCTTAAGTGGCAAAAAATTTAGAAAAATCAGAGTTATGCAACTTGACGTAAAAATTTGAATAAGTTATCTATATTCTTTTGAAAATATGTAAGAATATAATTTGTAGCAAATTGAATGTAGTTTCTAAACTACTAGGTTTATTTTATAAAAATCTATTTGGTAAAATTTGAAATTTCAATGCATAGCACTTAAATTTCAAGAAAAAAAAGTAGGTGTTTGTGACCACCATAACCACAATAAAATGATAATATTTTTTTATAATATTTTAGCTATAAGTAGAGGGCATGTCCTGATTTGATGCAATTTTTTTGTAATTTTTTTCCAAGTAAATAATTGATTATGAATTTTTTATTACAACTTTTAAAAAATTTAAAAACTCATATGTGAGGTCAAAACTTCATGAAATTCATTTTTTAATCCTATAGTATGCAAAGCATGGAATGTGACGCATGTTTGATTCAAAAATGTGATCTGTTTGAAAGCTATAGATGTTTTTCAATAAGCCTATCAATCAGGACTTTAGACATAATTCAAATAGAAAATGAATAATAATTATTTAGTAAATTCAAAGTAAAGAATAATTTATATTGGTGGAAATTTGAGAATCTCCTTTTAAAACCCTTTTTGTTTCATCAATTTTGGGTAAAAAAGAGTTGTCAGCCATTTACCCTACACATACGGATCATATCACCACTTTTTGGGCCATCATGATCTTGCACATACCCAATGAATGAATG
This sequence comes from Sequoia sempervirens, assembly GCA_007258455.2. NCBI lineage: Eukaryota > Viridiplantae > Streptophyta > Pinopsida > Cupressales > Cupressaceae > Sequoia > Sequoia sempervirens. Next base: position 318,119,300 of record VDFB02373365.1, read on the forward strand.
GGAGTTATTATCTCAACTAGGCCTTGCCAATAGTCATATTTTAAATGAACTTGAAATGCTTCCTGATTGCTATGATTTTGAAAAAAATAACATATGGGATACTCACACTATTCCTACACTTTTGCATCAAAATGCATGGCAATTTGTTAACACAAAAAAAATATCCCAACAAGATTTCCATTCCCCCTTCAATTTGTACAACCAGAACTATACATTATCACTGAAAATACTAGCACTTACTATCATCAAAAACCCCTCAATTTAGAATTGTTCAAAATATCCACTACATATTGTGATACTTAGAATTGTAGGAGTTGGAAAATCCTATCTAATTAGTTTCATAAGGAATGCACTACAAACCTCTATACCAACAAGATTAAACCCACTCCTTATTCTTGCTCCAATAGGCATTGCAACTTTAATATACAAGTGTCAACTATACATGTGCAACCCTAAAGATTCCAATTAGAGAAATGCAACCATTGCAAGGAGAAACATTGATAATATTTCAAGAAAACATGAAAATATACAATACATTCTCATCGATGAAATGAGATTCATTGGGCCAAAGCTACTATTAAAAATTGACAATACGTTACATGAAGCAATCACCCAACAACAGCATATTTTCTTAGGTTGCATTTCTATAATTCTTATAGAAGACCTTGCACAACTACCATTTTTTGTGGATAAACCTATCTATGCATCACACACAACTACTAAAAAATGTAGTGTAGGAAAAAGTATCCCTTTTTCTCACTTAATTTGGTAATAATATTAATAAAAAATTGATTGAGCTTAATTTTCCTTAATTCGATCATTTAATTCAAATCAAAACCTAATTAAATGCAATTCTGAGGGATAAAAGCTGGCATTCATAAATTCCATTACACAACACTTAACTTTGGAAGATGTGTGTCTTTGGTAAGTGACCTAGGACCCATTTTCCATAAGGTGAATGGGTCCTCACTTAGATCTAGGACCCTATTTTTACATAATTTTTAACATTGACTGGTGTGTCCTAGGTAAGTGGACTAGGACCCATTCACCCTATGGTGAACAGGTCCTCACTTAGACCTAGGAACCCCATTTGAAATGTCTCTGGTTATATTTTAATGATTTAAAATCCATAATTCAATGTTGGCTTGTGATATTTGAATTTTGGGAATTAAAGTTATGTATAAATATAAGGTCATTTCACTACATTTCACCTAGAAATTTTATGAGAAAGTTTATGATAGCAAGTTTATTATGATCAAGAGATAATTTCAAGAGAATTTTCAAGGCATTCAAGAGCATATTTATTGAAAGTTATTGCACCAATCAAGATTACATTATCACGCCAAAGTCATATTGCATCATGTGTGTTGTTTGAGCTAATATGGTGATGTAGAGTTCATGATCCTTTCAAGCATTCAGAAGCATTGTTTCAAATCAAGTTTCAAGATCAAGATCTACATTCATTGAAGCCAATTCATGAAAATTGTGCATCTACAATCCAAGGTTCAAGCAAAGTTTTGGTGAGTTGTGACATTTTTTTTCATTCATTAGTCCTTGTTTCATTCCTTTCTATTTTATTTCAAGGTTTAATTACCAAAATAGGGTTTGACCAAGGAAAACCCCCATTCCCTAACAAAAAACATTTTTCTCTCTTTGATATTTGATTGCAAATTTTAGGTTGAAGATCATTTAAAGAGAAAAAATGAAGAAAGTTGCAAAACTGCAAAGTTGTCAAATTTGTCACCATTATTACAATTTCATGGAAACTAACCTACATAATTTATTTCTAGCTTTCTGACTAAAAGATTCGAGAATCTGGGAGTGCAGACATAGGAGAATATTTAACCTAGAAATCATTTTCTAGAAACCCTAGCCAAGACTCATTCACCATAGGGAAAATGAGTCCTCGGTGAGCTTCAAAAGGTGACTTTTGGCTAAAGGTACACATTGTTTTACCCTTTCCATATCTACCTTTTGATTATTTTTTTAGTTAGATTTGATTAATGTTCTTCATTTGCAGTTTGTAGATTACATTTTTAATGAAATAAGGAAAATAGGTCCTTTGTACACACCACAACAACCCACACATATTTTTTCTTTGTTTCATTTTGGTGAACCCGAGTTTGATCATTACATTTTCTGATTTTAGAGTCCTCTTTCATCCTAGATTTAGATCTTGCATTCATTTCCATCTCTTTGCATTGAATTAGGTCTAATTTAGGGTGTCTTGTTTATGTATTTCATTTAAGGGTTTTAGGATAGCATATTTTGCATTCTTTAAATCTGAAAAATACAAAAAAATCAGTCACCTTGCATATCATATACATAGCATTCATTTACATTTGAAAATTGAAACAAAATTGCATATCGAATTAGGTGTTCTAGATTGTCATTTTTTCATATTTTGCACTTGCATTCCATATTGAATTCACCAAAAGTTGAAACTGAAACTTGTTGTAACAAACAAGAATCTAGAAATTATTGAAAATCAGTCAAAATTTTGTAAAAAGTTGTTTCAAAACCCTCACTTAGGACCCATTCGCCCTAGGGAGAATGTGTCCCTAATCAGGGTCACATTCTAATTTTCTAGGTATAAAAACATTCATCTTTGAATTTCTATCTGATATTTTCAGATTTATGTTTCTATTCGCAGAAATTTTGTTTCAGTAATTTGATCATATCTAGCTTAATTTGATAAATTTAGTGCATTGTGTGATTCTGAAATTGCATTTACAAGATTTCATTTTAATATTTTTGCATAGTGTAATTAGAAAATCACCTTATTTAAGTTTGAAATTTTCAAAATGCATAAGTGTTTTAGCAATGTGTGAAAGTCCTTGTTCTCCTTAGTTGATGTTTTAATTTGTGTTTTTGGCAATGATCCTAATGGAATTGACTCTAACCATGATCAATCAACTCCTAATAAGTGTCATTGTGAAACTAACATCGTTGGAGAAGATGATGACAACATTAATGAGTTCATAAATGATTGCCTTAAAAATAATTAGAATGATGTATCTTTTTACCCCTCCATAAAACAACCAACACAACTTGAGATGTTTGTCTTTTACATCCTAAAATTGAGTCACAAGCTAAGCCTAAACTTCCAACAATGAGTGAACCTAGCTCCTCTAATCAAGTGCATACCTATCCATCTTATGTTAACAAAGTGACCAACACTTGGACATCAATCTAGAAGAAACTTATGGCTAAGGATTTAATATTTTAATTAAACAAGGATGTGACATAACTAATGAGCATGAAATTCACAAACTTTTAGAGAAGCTTCCTATTGAAGAAGCCAAAGGATTAGTATATCAAGATCTTCCTCCCAACATAAGTGTCCTCCTTCCTAAGGAACAACCAATGCCTCATAAGGATGATAGGATCATCTTAGGTCCCCCTCCTTAATATCTACCTCAACAAATTGGTGAATCAAGCAAGCACCAAAAGCCTTACAAACTCAAGAAACTCAAATTTCTACATCCCATGTCTAAAAATGAAATAATTTTACACACGCTTCTAAATAAAGGATTCATAACATTACCACCCATTAGAGAAAATCCAAATCCAAATCCTATGAACACAAACAACTCTCACTATCGATATCATAAAACTCTTGGGAATAGTACCTATAGTGTCAAAAAATATCACCGCTTGCATTTTCACACTTAATATGGGAATGGCTAACAATAAAATGAACTTAAGGTTTCCTTGATCTAGTGTTGTGATGTGTTTTGCACATTTACATTAGGTCTTGAGCCCTTTTTTAACTAAATAAACCTAACTTTTCCTTGATTTAATGTTGTAAAGTGTATTCATATACACCTTCACATTAAATTTAGGACCTTAGACCTAATGTTGCCTTAATCTAGTGATGTAATGTGTTGTACACATTTACATTGGATTTAGGGCCTTTTTAGCTAAATAGACCCAATTTCGCCTTAAGTTAATGTTGTAAAGTGTATTTATTTAAACTCACATTGAATTTTGGGCCCTCTTCCATTTATAACATTTATATCATAATTAATAGGCCTTTAGTACCCTTTATTATGCATCTTGAGGCATATTTTAATAGAAATCCTGACATAGACATCAAAGAAACTTAATTTCTTCACTCCCTAACATTTTCTCTCTCTAAAAAGGCCCTATGGGACCAATACGACACCTTGGGCATATGAGTCCCATCCAGGTGGGACCCATATGCCATAGGTGGTGTAAGAGTCCCATTTGGCCCTTTTTTAGGGTTTTGAGTGGGAAATATCGGTTTTAAGTTCAAATTTCATGAATTTCAGCTTGTGGGATCTAATAAACGGGATATTAGATGGATTTCATATATAAATGAGGTCTCAAATCATTATTTCACTAAGCCTTCATGATATCAAGTCAAGCACTCAAGGGTTAAGAATTCCAAGACTTCACAAGTGCATCAAGAGATTTTACAAGATCATTTCTAAGGTATTTAAGAGCAGAATTCTTCATCAATTGTTGTAGGAATTCAAGATCCATCATCATGTCAAGATCATAAGGCATAAAGCATTTTTTTGAGCTAGTGTTGTGATGTAGCATTGAAGATCCAAGATTAAGCATTGTTCTACACTTATTTTCAAGATTAAGATCTACATTCTACATGGCCACTTCATTTTAGATTGCTGACTTATAAGACATCATAAAAGGTATCATGTTCCATGTTTCATGTTTCATGTCCTTATTTCATTATCTCATCATTTGGTTTAATTACCTCAAAGGGGTTTGACTAAGGAAAACCCCCATTTACTAAGAAAGTAAAAAAAATTTCTCTATACATTGTGATTGAAAATCTAGGTGTCTTGGAGCATGAAGGATCTTTGAAAATTAGGTTACAAGCTTGAAGGAATTTTTTGGAGTTGTCTCCTCATTTGCAAGATCTCGGAAAGTCTTCTACAGGTCTGAAATGAAGGTATCCGATCCGAAAACAAAGTGGAGTAGAAAGAGCAAAGATTGGAGAGAAGAATTGGGTCATAACCCTCTGAAAAAGCACACTAGGACTGATACACCACCTTGGGTGTATGGGTCCTAGTATAGTCAATTTTCAAGGTTTTTGGGGATTCAGAACAAGCATTGTCAGATTCTAGTTTTGGTACAAAAAACTTAGTCTGGGACTAAATCACCTAGACTGGAGTATGAGTCCTAGTTATTCTTAAAATTATTATTTTCAAGATTGTAGGTCCTCATTCAATCCTCTATAGGTTTCTAGGTTCACACTTATGATTTTGTAGTCTTTTGTTCTGATTTGCTTGCATTTCTAGGTGCTTCATTCAAGTCTTGGATATCATTGAGTTTCATAATTCAGAATTGCATTTCATTAGTCTTTCCAAACCCTAGCTTTGTGGTGAACCCCTCTTGAAATCATAAACCATACCCTAGGACACCCTATTGCAAGATCTCTTTCCCCTTTCTACATTTGTTTGAGATCTCTAAGGTTTCCTTGAATGAGAGAGTGAATATTTTTATTCTATCTCTCAAGCATAGAAGAAACAAAATTCAATGTTTCAATACCGATGAGTGTCATACTTTAAAAATAACATTTGAGAAGTTTGGTATCAAAAAACTAATTCCTTAAAGCATGCCCTTTTCTCCTTGCCATGTAATAGTTGTAGAATCATAGTACCCTCACTATTACATGTTTTAAATTCATTGCAAATCATTCTCTTTATTGCAAGGAGCTCATTCTCATCACTTATCTCAGCTCATCCTTGTCCTGCACTTAGTAGGGGAAAAGGGTTAGATAGCCTTGTCCTAGTTTTGGCACTTGATTTTTTACCTTTAGCTAGTTTCCCGCCTTCCGTATATACTGATCAAGACTGGGATGCAAATGACCTGTTATAGGTTGACTCGCATGTGCCTTACTAGTCTTTTGCATTATTTTTGTTTTCATGTTTCTTTATGTGATTGCATGTGCGTAATGTGATCCCTCGTAATGTTTCATTTGATTATCTCTCTCTTTTTGTGCATTCCTCTATTTGTACCTACATTCTTCTATATGTCGTAACCATTTTAACATTTTCACTTGTCTTCTGATTTCCTTTTGGGGATGATGCAAGGAGTTAAGACATTTAGGTCTCTTTCATGTTGACCTGAAAGTTTTTCTTTTTTTTCACTATGTGCCATTCTTCCATTTCTACGAGTATTTTGGGAATGATGACATTTCCAAGATCTATAACAACATTTTAGCAAAGACATATGACCCCAAATCCATAGATCTCTTATGTATTTTTTAGGGCGATCCCTCCCTCCTTTTTCATGGCTTAGCTTTATTTCGAAAACATATGACTTGGCATAGGGCTTTGCGAGGAATCTCTCATGTATTAGAATTGAACGTTGGATACTTTAAAGCATTCACTCACATCAATGGTGTTAGCAATTGCTTTATAATGGGGGCATACATGGGTCAATGCAAGATCATGGGGGTCCAAACTAGGCCTCTAATTGTTAATGAAATTTCAGAAAAATAGAGTTAGGCAACTTGGCATAAAAAATTGAATAGGTTATTAACATAATTTTAAAACTATGTAAGAACAAAACTTGTAGCAAATTAAATGTAGTTTCTAGGCTACTAGTCTATTTTCTGGAAAATGGTTAATCTGTTTTGCAAAAAAATTAAATTTCAATGTAGTGGTACTAAATTTTTAGGAAAAAGATAAGAAGTGGGTGTATGTTTGACCATCCTAAGCACAAGAAAAAAATAATATTCTTTTCTAAAAGAACCAATATATGTAGAGGACACATTCCTAGATGTGCCAAAGTTTTTGTTCTAATTTTTTTCTATGTAAATAATTAGTTATGATTTTTTATTAGAACATTTCAGAATTATTAAAACCTGTATGTCTAACCACCATAACTTGGTCAAAAATTTATGAAATTCATTTTTGTATCATATAGTATGTGAAACATAGAATGTGACACATCTTTTAGGTTCGAAAAATGTGAAGTAGTTTGAAATTTATAGAAGCTTTTCAATCAACCTATCAATCAGGACTTTAGTTGTAATGCATGTAAAAAATCGATAATAATTATTTATTAAATTTAAAATAAGGAATATTTTATATTAGTGGAAAGTTGAATTTTTTTTCTATAAACCCTTTCCATTTCATGAAATTTGGATAAAAAAAGGTTGTCAGCCACAAGAGTGAACTTAAAAAAACTAAGCAAATTTTGTAAACACGCTTTTTGGGTTGACTTTATAGGTTAGGCAATCTCGAACAAAATCTCGAGCCAAATATTGACCATATAATGGATAATTGTTACCAAACGGATATTCATTACCTGTATTTATAATACATAATATTTAATATTTTTATATTTATTAATATATTATATATATTATGTATTATATAATATGCACTATTCTATATATTATACGTTATTATAGTATATATTATATATTAAATAATATATTTAATACATAGTATATATTATATATTTATTGATGTGCAACCAATTCACAAGAGAGAGGGAGACATAGAAAAACCTGAGAGGGAGTGAGAGACCTGAGAGGGATGGAGAGAGAGAGAGAAACAAAGAGAGACTTGAGATAGAAGGAGACCTAAGAGGGAGGTAGAGAGAAAGACTTTTAGAGAGAGAGAGAGAGAGAGTTGAGAGGAAGACAAAGAGACTTGAGAGGGACAGAGGTAGAGAGAAAGAAATGCTTGAGGGAAAGAGGGAGAGAGAGAGAGAGGGAGAGAGAGAGAGAGAGAGAGAGAGAGAGAGAGAGAGAGAGAGAGAGAGAGAGAGAGAGAGAGGGATGGAGGGAGAGAGAGTGGAGGAGAGACCAAAGAGAGAGATGATTCTGGAGGAAATGGAGGAAAGAAAGAGTGGAGGGAGGGAGGAGGAGAGAGGAGACCAAGAGAGGGAGGGAGGGGAGAGAGAAAGAGATGGATTGATATTTATGGATATATATATGTATGACTCTGGAGAGGGAGAGAGGGAAAGAGAGACCCAAGAAGGAGAGAGAGTGGGAG
>VDFB02373365.1:318127399-318180404 GCA_007258455.2 Sequoia sempervirens
GAGAGAGAGAGAGAGAGGGAAAGACATGAGAGAGAGGGAGAGTGGGATAATATATATTATATATTTAATCTATTATATATTATATATTTTATATATATTAATATAATATCAATATATAGTATATATTATATAAATGTATATAATAAATTAATTTAGTATATTAATATATAATAAATATATATATCATAACGTATAATATATTTAATATATAATATAAAATATATCATAATATAATATATTAATAATAATTCTTAAAACTAATGAAAATTAATATTTGTTTTCTTTGCTATAGGTTAAAAAGATAGAAGCATGAGCAACAATGGGAATATGAAGTGCAAGACATAATGGATATCCATTTTGGAATGGATATATGTTTACTAAGTTATATAAAAAACAAAAATGGAACCATTTTTAGCATTCTAACTGTCCCTACATTGTTTTTGTCATGCAAATCTCATGCTTTATGTCTATATTAGACAAAATTCAGCTTTTGGGAGATTCTTTTACACTTTATGAACAATTACAATCATTTATGTGTGTTTTTTTGTTTGTGCAATGGGGAGCAGTAGTCACCATAAGAGAAAAGGAAAAAGGAAACTAACAACATATCAAATTAAAGCATATAGAGAAAAATATAGAGAAATTCATAGGAAAAGAAGAAAAGGTATGACAAATATTCAAATTGAAGATTCTTTTGCACCATTAAATGTTAATTCAAGTGAAGATGAAATAGAGTTTGAAAATATTGAACATCATATTGAAATTGGAAATTTGGAAATTGAAAAATGAAAATGTGAACAACATTAAAAATTAAAATGTTGTTGAAAATGAAATTGTTATTTAAAATGATGAAAATATTGAAAATAGTGAGAAAGAAAATGTTAATAACATTGAACTTGAAAATGAAAATGTTGGAATTGTTATTGAAATTGTTGATAACATTGAAAATTTTGAAAATGAACCTTATGTAACACCTAATTACATGAGAACCCATAAATGGTTGCTTGAAATAGATGAGAACATAATAGATAATCTTCAAAGAAAAAGGTCACAATGAACGGTTCGTTTGTGGGCTACCAACATGTTCAATCAATACTTTTTTGATAAGACACTAATCAAACAATGCCAATTTTTTGTGCAATTTCTTAAGTCTTACAAAATGAGACTATTATTAAGAAAATTGAACATTCGTGTCACCAAAAAATCAAAAATTATTGTAAAAAATCCTTTTAATGCTCTAACCTCTATTGGAAAGACTAGTAAGGAAAAAGATAAAAGGGCTGCTTGTAGAGTGATGAAAACCTCACTAGTAAGCCATCATTTGAGAAAGACTCATTTAATGAGACAAACTTGTATTGATTTAAATCTAAATTGTAAAACATTGAATAGAGTACTCTCAAGAAGAGAGAGACTCGATAGTCCTTTGAGAAATGATACATGGACTTTTAGTGGGAGGCTTCCACGCATTGATAAGAAGCTAACCGATAATGTAAAGATGTAAATTGAATTTTTTTGGAACTCTCAGTCTAGAGTATCACTGAATGTAAAGGATGTTTTAAAGTTACGAATTGGTAATTGAGATCGCACACCACATCCTAAACATTTCTTGGAATGTAGCCAAACAATTTTGTACAAACAATTTTTTTAATAACATCCAAATTTGTAAATCTCACAAAGGGATTTTGAGCCTTGCAATCCATTTTATTGTCTACCTATTAATGTTTGTAATACATGTTCTTGTAATAACCATGTTCAGTTTTCAATGTACCATGATTATGCCATATCTTCTCTACTATGCATACTGACAAAATTTTGCAGGAGTGTCATGCAATGCAACTTCCCAAGTCATCCAGGGACTTGTTAAATTCATTTTTATGCATTAGAGGTGATGGTTGCTTATTTTATAGAAATGATTGTTTAAATGAAATGTGTTTGCAATGTGGTGGTTTATCAAAGTTTGTAACATGCTTTTATGAGGGCAACAATCATGATTTTGGTAACAAGATTGTTGAGAAAAAAAGGTTTGAGACATTCAAATACACATGGAAGAGTGGAGGTGAAGGTTCTATATGCGAGTTGGTTGCAAGAGAGGTAAGTATTGTTGATTTTATTTCTGATTTTAAGAAAAATATTTTCTATAAGTATGCAAGGAATAGCCCTAGGTAGCAATGGTTGGATCGACAATTCATGATGTGTAAGGACTCTTTCCCAATTGGAACTATTGTATTCGTAGTTTATTTTGCTGAAAATTGCACATTGCAACCAAAAAATGAAGTACAATCACAATATTATAATTCTATTCAAATTGCTATTTTTGTCCACATAACATATAGAAATGCCCCTAATAATATAGAAGAGGATAGGAAGATAATCAGGAAGTATTATTTTTACATGAATGATAATAGATCTCATTCATCTGAGTTTGTACAAAAAAATTTTGAATTTTTTTTTGAGTTCTTGAAAGAAAAAGGTATTGCAATGGGTCAACATCTCATTTGGTTAGATAACTGCACAGGGAAATTCAAGAATGCTCACATATGTTATTGGTTGAGCAAGATGCATATAGAGAGGGGTGTACCACATATTTGGAGTTTTTTTGAAGATGGGCATGAAAAAGGTGAGCATGATGGTGCAATTTCATGTTTGAAGAGAGATTCAAATGATTAAGGAACAAATGGAGATCAAAGGTGGTGCCACATTCAGTGATGCATGTTCTATTGTTGATTGGTGTACTTATGCATTATCACAAGGAGGGACACTTGATTCACAAGTGTGTAGGTTCTTTTGGTTGGTTGAGGAGGGTACAATGGAAGAAAAATTGGAATGTCAAAAAATTATAGATTCTTCAATTATGCATTCATTTCCAAGCGTAGATGTGAGTGCATGGACCATATGGACATGAGTTGGAATTTTTTTGTCAGAATTGTATTCAATGTGATTGGGATCAATGCAAGTCATGTGAGTGGGTACATACATTTATTCCATGGTACCTAACCCCTTTATCTATAGAAAATCCTCTTTAGAAGATGAAATGGAAAGTTCACTTCACTACGATCATCTTTCAAATCTTGTATAGCCAAGACATTTTTATCCAGCTATAGCACCTAGGGGAATGAAGATGGATCAGGCCATTGGTTGGCATGATGTGTACATGGAAATAAAAAGCTAACACAACCGATGACAGATGATGATGGTTTCATGTATCCTAAAGGTTCAAATGTTGTTTCTTGAACTTGGTCGCATTACCATTCATCATCATTTAGGTTGTTTAGAATAATATAGATTTGTTATTATAAGCATCTTTTCTATTTTGCATTACCATTTCATCATCATTTAGGTTGTTTAGAATAATATATATTTTTTATTCTAAGTATATTTAGTTTTTGATAAAAAACTTATGATCATACAGGTTCAATTGTTGTTTCCAGAACTTGGTCGTGAACATATATAATTAGAAAGAACAACATACCCGCATTTGAAGACTATGAGAAATACCAAACGATTCTCATGTATTTGCACCTTGCTATAGCAAAAAATATTAATTTATTGAGACATCATGCTAGACCAAAAATAAAGGAACTATGGATAATTAGTAGTGTTGATCATGAAACATTACTTGATACACTAGAGGTAAGAGATGACCATTTAGGCACACTTGAGTAGCAGATCATTTGTTGAATGGGATAGGTATGATATTTTTCATCACATTTTGATATTTTTTATTTGCTAAGGTTCATTATTTAGGTTGTTTAGAATAATATAGATTTGTTATTCTAATCATTTTTTCTAGCTTGCATTACCATTTCATCATCATTTAGGTTGTTTAGAATAAAATAGATTTGTTATTCTAAGAATATTTTCTATTGTGGTCATATAGATTTTTCATTCAAAGTATATTGTGATGTTCATGGAATGATGGACCATGGAGTTGCTGCAACAATAGCCATCTCCAATCCTTTGGTAGAGGTATGCAATAGATTAGTAAATTTGACATTATATTTGCTCTTCTATGGTCTATTATTGGAAATTTTCATGATGCTTGAATGTAGTCTAACTGCTACCTTGATGGTTTCTATAGGTGCTTGTTACTCCAGAACGTCAATGTGCTACTGTTGTGGAAGAGTGTGATGATTATTTTTTTGTGATTATTTTGTTATATGCCATTCCACAATTTTCAATTTCTATATGTTAATCTATATACTTCTTATTCTATCATTTGCCTCTCTAGATGAGTGAAGAGAGGACAAGTGGGCATATTCGAAAGACAAAATAGTCAACAAAAACTCCATCCAACTGACTGTGAAGGAAACACGTGATCTATTTCCTTCCCCTACTAGGAAATGACTATGTATTAGGGCCATTTGTTGTATGCCTATGTGGAATTTTGCAAATCCTATATTTGATAGAAATTCTTGAATGATGATATCATGCATATTGTGTATACTTTATATGTATTCAAGTGTATACTTTACAACTTATGTGTATATTTTGTGACTTATGAGTATTCTAATGTATACTTTATGACCTATGTGTTTTCATGCATATACTTTGTATTCATGTGTGTATTTCATGAATTAAGTGTATTTGAGTAAGTGATTCACTTATTCACTTATTCACAAGGAGTAGAATGAACCCTAAACCCCTTTGCACCACTACGCTACGTCCATCTGACCCTTTTTCCATCAACTAAAAACTTAACACCATGGGAAAACACCTTAGAGATATCAAAAATTGAGAGAGGTTATTGTAGAAGGGCCTTACGCGATATCATAGCCTTTGACAGATTATTTCTAGGTGACATGATTTCTGACTAATAGCTTGTCAAAGATTGCTAACTCACTTTGGACTCTTAAGGGAAATCATTGGTCCAATGTAGCTCATGCTATTTTAGTTTGTTTGGGTGTGAAACAGGACCATTCCTAGCATAAAATCACCAATCCATATGTGTTCTAATAGTCGGTTTGGTTGTATGAGTTGTAGAACAAAAGTTGCACCACTTTACAACTTTACACTACTTGCATTTGACAACTTTTTCCTCAACTAAAAAGTTATCACCATGAGAAAACACCTCCGAGATAGAAAAAATTGAGAGAATTTATTGTAGAGGGTCCTAATGCAATGATGTAGCCTCAGACGAAAATTTTGTAAGTATCATAATTTTTGAGTAATAGCCTATTAAAGATTGCATCCATTTTGCACTTTAGACTCTTAAGGGATCAAATCGGTTGAACATAGCTCAAAGTGATTCAACATGTTTGGGTATAAAAGAGGACCATTCCTAGTGTAAAAAATACCCATATAGATGTTTTGGAATAGTTTGTTTAGTTGTACAAGTTGTAGAACAAAATTTGCACCACTTTGCAACTTTACACTACTTGCATTTGATAACTTTTTCCTCACTTGAAAAGTCATCACCATGAGAAAACACCTTTGAAATAGTAAAAACCAAGAGAGGTTATTGTGGAGGGTCTCAACATGATACTATAACCATAGAAAGAGAGTTATTAAGCATCATGGTTTCTAAGTAATAGCCTGTGCAAGATTGCAACCATTTTGCACTTTGGACTCTTAAGGGATCGGGCCGGTTGAATGTAGCTTGGAGTGATTCAGAATGTTTGGGTGCAAAAGAGGACCATTCCTAGCATAAAATTACCCATCCAAACATGTTGGGATAGATGGTTTGGTCATACGAGTTGCAGAATGAAAGTTACACCACTTTGCAACTTTTCACTACTTGCGTTTGACAACTTTTTTCTCAACTGAAAAAATTGTCACCATAGGAAAATGCCTCTGAGATAGCAAAAATTGAGAGACGTTATTGCAGAGAGTCCCAACATGATCCCATAGCCTCAAATGGAGAGTTTATAAGTTTCACGGTTTTTGAGCAATAGCCCATCAAAGATTGCTACCTTTTGCACTTTGGACTCTTAAGGGATCGAGTTGGTTGAATGTAGCTCAAAGTGATTTGATGTGTTTGGGTGAAAAAGAGGACCATTCCGAGTGTAAATTTACACATCTAGATGTGTTAGAATAGATGGTTTGGTTGTACAAGCTGTAGAATGAAAGTTGCACCACTTTGCAACTTTACACTGCTCGCATTTGACAACTTTTTTCTCAACTGAGAACTCGTCACCATAGGAAAATGCTTTCGAGATAGAAAAAAAAATATAGGTTATTGTAGAGGGTCCCAACATGATCTTGTAGCCTCAGAATTTTTTTTTGTAAGCACCAGGGTTTCCGAGTAATAGCTCGTCAAAGATTGCTACCCTTTTTACACTTTGGACTCTTAAGGGATCCAGCCCATTGAACGTAGCTCCCGGAGTGATTCGACATGTTTGGGTGCAAAAGAGGACCATTCCTAGTGTAAACATACCCATCTAGATGTGTTGGAATAGTTTTTTTAGTCATACAACTTGCAGAATGAAAGCTGAACCACTATGTTGCAACTTTACACTACTTGCATTTGACAACTTTTTCCTCAACTTAAAACTTGTCAGCATGGGAAAATGCCTCCGAGATAGAAAAAACCAAGAGATGTTATTGTAGAGGGTCCCAACATGATCTTGTAGCCTCAGGTAGATATTTTGTAAGTGTCACAATTTTTGAGTAATATCCCATCAAATATTGCTTTTTTTTTCACTTTGGACTCTTTAGAGATATCGTCGATCCAATGTAGCTCAAACTATTTCGGCATGTTTGGGTTTGAAACAAGAATATGCCTAGCCTAAACGTACCCATACAGACATTTTGGAACTATTTTTAGAGCAGACTAACCTCCTTTTCATTGACAATAAAATATTTTTCTTATCTTTTCATTCCTTTTCTAAGTGGTTAATTTTAGTTTTCACTTGTTTTGCTTCAATTTAAACACTTAGCAACAAGATCCCTTTTTCTGATAGAGTTTTCAATTCTTAGGACAACAACTTCATTTGTTAAAATCAACCTTAAGCATCATCTCTCACTTTATTTTCCTACACAAATTCTTACCAAAGACAAAACCTCAATTGCATTAGGTTGAATGGCATATATGACAACAATTGTGATATAGCAAGTTTGGTGTTGGTCAAGGTTGATTGACATATATGACAATATCATATGATTGTTATTGCTTTTGTGCAAAGTGTGCATTATGAATAGTGTGCATCAAGCCCATATAGTATGCCTAGTTTGCTTATTCATGCATTATGGTTAGCAACATTCATTGTTGTGCATTACAATAATACAAATTGCATGTGGAAGTTCAAATAACATGCATGTCATGGAGTTGTATTTGGTTTGTTTAATGGTTGTATCACACTCATTTGGTTTGTTTAATGGTTGCATCATGGTTGATTGATGTCTTAATTGTTGATCATGATTAATGTATAGATTTCACATGAGCAATCCCAAATGATGGAAAATGGTTGCTTTATGGTTTAGGACATAGAACAACACATTTCACAATCATTTCATTGAAGGGAAACCCTAGAGATCTCAATTTGAAGTATGCATGGGAGAAATAAATCTTACAATAGGACTACCCTAGGATTTGATTATAAACTAATGAGGGGTTCACCACCAAGCTAGGGCTTGGAAAGATTAATGAAATGCAAGACCTAATACTAAACCTAATGTGATGCAATACTTCACTAAAGGACCTAAAATTTGTTTGTAAAATAGAACAAAAAGGTGGTAAATCATAAATGTGCACTTGGAAACCTAAAGAACACTAGAATGAGCTCTGAAACACTAAAAAAATTGAAATTAGGACACACTAGGACTCATACGCCAGTCTGGGCATATCAGTACTAGACTAGGTTTTTTGGTCTAGAACATGTTTCTAGTAGTGTAGATTCATGATCTACACAAATTATGGAAAAATGTTTGTAGTGGGACTCATACGCCACTCCTAGCATATCAGTCACTTTCCACTTTTTTAGGAATTCAATGTTTAGATCTATGCTCCAATCTCTACTCTTCCCTTCCAAATTGATTTCCAGATCTGAACCTGTAAGAAGACCTACAAAACAAAATATAGACTTGATTTAGTTATGGGGGATTTGCCTTGGTCAAACACCTAGTTTGGTAATTAAACCTTGATAGAACAAATGGATCATGAATGTAAATAGGAATGTAAACCCTAACCTTAAGTGAGTCTAAGATTAGGAAATATGAAATGAAATGCAACCCTATTCTAATGTGCTAGAATGAGATGGATGAAATAAAACATGAAGATGAATGACTCACCTTGAGAGATCTCTAATCACTCAAATGAGCCCTAATAATGTATGTACCCTCCTTAGGCTAAATGTAGAGTGATAATAGAGGATGGAATCACTTAGGAAACAAGTCATTAGGCTTGGCTTGATAACTAGTTGCATCTCCCCAACCTAGAATTGATCATGATTCACCATAGGCAACCATAATCAACCCTTAACAATGCTAGACCTTGGATGAAAGTGAGCTTGAAGAATTGCAAAAGTAAAATGATGCTGCTCCAAAGCTTCAACTTTGTTGATTATTTGTTCTTGAATTCTCTTGTGAAAGATGCTTGGATGATTTTGAATGCTTGGATCTTGAAATTTCTCTTCTAAAATGCTTGCTTCAATTGAAAAATGACTTAGAAGCATGCTTATATAGGCATTTACACCTAATTTATCATTTTTTAGATCTTAAAATCTAACATCAACCAAAAATTTTAATTAAAAAATTGAATTTATTGCTCAAACCCTAAAAATTCCCCAAATTGGACTCATATGCCACTCTTGGCATATGGATCCCACCTAGGGGACTCATATTCCCAAGGTGGCGTATGAATCCCACCCTTGATTTTTGGGGTGGGTTGCTATAATTTTCAATATTTTTATGGATTTTGTTAGGTTTTTAGTTGAAAAAAGCCTCGAGATCTGAAATAAAGGGTCTTAGGGGCCTATTTATGATGATTTAAAGGGTATTTAATGCAAGGGTACTAAAATAGGTCCAGATTAAATGAGAAATTCCACTATCTCCAAGAAGGGAGTACAATTTATGTCATTACATATAGTCCCGACTTTAGCACCCATATGACTCTACATTCATATGTAAGCTAAAGGAATCCAAACAATGAACTTAATTTCATAAAAGTATACTCATAATGTGGGAGAATGAAGCCCCCACTACAGTTATCTACAAAACTACAATGTTAAGAACCGCATCCTGCAACACAAATTTGTTACTCATCCAAAAATCCTCTTATCTAACTTCTTCTAGAAATAAAATTCGAGGGTATATGTATACCCCCCCTTGATTTTGCTTGCTTTATGGAGGTTGAATCAAGGTATCAGTCTAACCGCATCTAGCTGGATAAGTCATATCATAGGGTATTTCCAAGTACCATACCAGATAATGATAGACATTTGATGAAAATGGGAGTGGAATCACAATTCCAATGCAATAAACGATGTCGAAAAAAGAGTTTGCTAACCCCTGGTATGCTAGTTTGAATGAAAAGAAATTTTAACCCCAATATAGTAAAAACCCTAATTTTAACATATATAAGAGTAAAAAGTGAAGTAACTTGAACTAATTTTATATTTTACCTTCTTGTAGCTTGACTTTGTTGGAGAGTGATTGAAGATTCTGAGCCGACAAGAGTATGAGCCTCCAAGACTGGATGTCCTATGGGAGGAGGTAGCCCGAGGTGAGCTACAACATCAGGTGAGTTGATTTTTCTATGTAAGCTTCATCCTTATGCATTTATTTTATGCTTTTACACATTTCTAGGCTGATTTAGGACCTTGGAATTTTTTTTTGCAAAGCTTCCCTTTTTTCCGCAGTGTCTCTTTTTTCGCAAAGTGTCCCCTTTTGTCACCAAATGTCCCCTTCTATCATGAAGTGTCCCACTTTTTTGCAAAGTGTCCTGTTTCTTCACACGAAGTGTCCCAAAAGGAATCTAAAGTATCTAGTACCCTTAGAAAAGTACACTATAGAACCACTTTAGTACACTTTTTTGATTGTTGATGTATAGATTTAATATATTAGAGTGCTTATAGGACATATTTTTTCTTTTTGTTAGATCTCACCTCAGTCACGACAACATCTGAGTGGTAGACAATTTTGTCGCTTACGAGACTTAGCCCCAACATTATAAGAGGAGGACATATAGATACTACAGAGCATTGCATTATATTGGGCATACCTCATGCCTCACATGAGGTACCACGATGCTATGCTATTGGCATTGGTTGAGAGGTGGGATGAAGACACCTATCCATTTTTGTTGGTTCTCAGTTGTGATCTATTTGGTTTGTCCTTGATGTCAAAATTCACCTTTGAGTATCTTTCGGCATAACATACTCATTATCTCACCGATCGAAGGAAAATGAACATATCGGTAGGAGTTTGGTCTTTGGCATGTTGTTTCATCAAGCGCTCTGTGTCTTGCTGACTGGCACAAGAAAGAACATATTGGCATGACATTGATTGTGGTCTTGGCGACAGTGGAAAGGGTATATCGGCAAAGGAATTCATCTTCGGTGTAATGTTTCATCAAATACATCATGTCTTACCAACTCGTGTTTGGATAGGCATATCAGCATGAGTTTGGCCGTTAGGCTGAGGTCTTAGCAATTTCAATAGGTCTCACCGACTAATTCATGAGGTGGTTTTTCGGTGTAAGTAATCCTTCATCGGAATATGTCTTGGCGAGTCTAAATTGTCTTATCGACTGGCGATAGAGGAGGCTTATCGGTGAGAGTTATAGCTTCGATGAAACATCATGGCGATCTCGTGGTGTCTTACCGACTTGGCACAAAAGGCTTATCAATAAGAGTTAGCAATATCGGTATGAGGTCTCAACGAGTGACCTCAGTCTCGCCGATGGAAAACAAAAGGCTCCTTGTTGGCATAAAAAATGATTTGTCTCAGTGACTCAAGTCGATGAAAATTTTCGGAAAGACATGGTGTGCTCGACAGGATGTCTCCCTGATTGTTTGAAGTTACATCGATACACGAGATGCATGGGAGTATCGGTGAAACATAGAGCATTCTATATAGCATCTCCTTGACTTCGTATTGTCTTAGTGACACTGGGTGAAAGGATGACTTTCTGCAAAACAAAGTCTTATCTACAAAACATCTCCCCGATGGTTGATGGTTACAGCGACTCATAAGAGGGCTTTCGGTGAAACATCTTGTGGTATATGAGAGGTCTTCCCGACATCATTGGGTCATGGTGAAAGCATATGAGGAAAAGGCTATAGTGACAGTGAATGAAACAAAAGGGTGTCTCGGTGAGAAAGATTCTGATGTCTCAGTGATTGGAAAGAACAAAACATATGAGCTCTCGGCATGACATAATGTAGTTGTTATGTCTTCTCCCTGACTCAGATGGGTTATGGTGAAAGCGATATCTAAAAGGAATGATCAACATTTTAATTGTCTTCGACAAAACTATTTGGATGTCTCAGCGAATGGTTAGCGAAGTCTCAAACTCTGTGGCTGTCATGGAAATTTCTAAATATAGTTAAGGCTGACATCATTGATTGCATCAAATCTCAGAACCATTACATGGCAGCATATTCATTGAGTTTCCTCTTTGAGTAGTTGCATTTTTGAAATAATGGATGATTTACAACTCTCTGGATAAGCATTACTCTTGTTTTTTTCCATCATCTACAGACTGTCATTATTTAGCTAAAATTAGCATGTGAGTTTCAAATTCTGGAGAAAAATGCAAGACCTTCTGATTGATAGACATACTTGAAATGTATAAATATACTAGTGTTGAAAATTGTATAGGTTCGTTGGTTGTAATTCTGAGAGTATCATTCCTTGTCTGTATGGAAATGTATGAATGAACTCTGCAATAAAACAGAGAGATATGTGCTTAACTGAAAACAGAGAAATCCTCTGAGTTATTATTATTGTTCAAAACATAATATGACGGGTTGGTACTCCTTGATATGGGTGTCTCAAAATGAGGGGCTAGTGCTCCTTGAGTGGGTGCTCAAAAATCAGCCTATAAGGCATTGTGAACTTTTGTTTAAGAGATTAAGCTTGGAAGGCATTTCGGGAGTGGTTTTTATACCCCATGAGGGTTTTCCACTAGGTAAAATCTTGAGTCTCCTTGTTCTTCTGAGTTCTCTCTGCTTTACTGTGTTGTTATTTTAGTTCACTATTTGGTTATTACTTTTCTCAATTCTGTTTATGAATGATTACATTCAACTCATGAATGCATTAATCAGAGTATATTGAGATCAGATCTATGCTATGGTTTTTGAATTTGTAAAAATTGGTAAAATCTGTTAAGACACTGATTCACCCCCCCCTCTCAGTGTCATTTTAACTCCAACAATTGGTATCAGAGCGTAGGGTCCTCTGATAGGTTTTAATCACCTTGGATTGATCTTGGTCTTGGAGTTTGTTTTTAATGGCACATTCTCAAGATGGTGCCTCTGTATCCAGAGCTCTATTATTTGATGGAACTGATTATGTGTTCTGGAGAATCAGAATGGAAGCTTCTTTTGTTTCTTTTGATGTTGATGTTTGGAGCATTGTTTTAAATGATTACAATGTACCAAAATCTATTCCCACTGATGGTGCTAAAAAAAAGAGGTATGAAACAAATGCCAGAGCTAAGCATACCATCTTGTGTGGGTTAACTAAAGATGTGTTCATTAAAGTCATGCATTGCAAATCTGCTCATGGAATATGGGAAAAACTTGAAACTATATATCAAGGGAATGAGAAAGTCAAACTATCAAAAATAATTACACTCAAACATCAGTTTGAGGAGTTGAAAATGAAGGATGATGAAAAAGTGGCTGAATATTTCCTAAGAGTTGATGAAGTTGTCAATTCAATGAAAGGTCTAGGTCAAGAGGTTAATGAATTTGATGTGGTCACAAAGGTTGTTAGAACCTTACCATCCAAATTTGAATCTAAGGTTTCAGCCCTAGAAGAAAAGAAACACTTTGATAAGCTTACCTTAGACAGCCTACAAGGAATGCTTACTGCCTATGAAATGAGAACTAGCAAAAACAATTCAATAGGAAAAGAAACTACCTTTAACACTGAAAAGAAAGAAAAAGTCAAAGTCAGTGAATCATCTGGAGTTGTCTAATTCTAAAGAATCCCATTTTTTTAGAATATTTAGAAAGGGATCAGGAAAATATAAGGGAAAACTTCCCTTTAAATGTTTTAACTATGGCAAAATAGGTCACTTTGCTGAAAAGTGTCCCTATGATGATCAAATGTGTGACAACGAGACAACTGAAAAATAGCCTATGAAGAAGGTCTTCAAACCTAATCGAAACTTCTATTTCAAAAAGAAGAAAATTCTATTTAGTAAGGATGAATCTGATATTGAGTCTAAAGATTCATTAGCTGAAGAAGATGAAACCTTGTTAATGGCTGAAATTACTCAGGAAAATGATACAAACACCATTAACATTGAAGAAGGTGAAGTAGATCTTGAAAGTGAGCTGAAATGTGCTTTACAAGAGATCAGAAAACTAAAAAAACAAGTTCTTACTCAAGAACATAAACCAGATCAAGAAATGGTCTCTCTGAAAACTCAGCTTGAAGAAGCTAAAAGAGTTGAAGACTGCCTTCGAGAGACTGTAAGCTACAAAGATGAAGAAATTCAAAAACTGGAACAAGAAGTAGTCTGTCTTAGGAAGGAAATTGAAAAATATGAAAGCACTCTAAAACTGAATGAGATGCTTAGCAAGCAAAAGATGTACAAAGATAAAACTGGTGTTGGTCACGAAAAGGGTGAATGCTCAATTGAGGATTCAAAACAAAACCCCTCTTTTGAAGTCAAAGGTTCAGGTTCAAATCACTCAGAATTTGGTAAGGATTATGTTCAGTCTTTAAGAGGTAATAGATCTTCATACAGTGTCAATCCTTTCTTCTATGGTTATTGTTTTTTCTGCAACAAATTTGGGCATAAGGTGAGCACTTGCAGGCTTATGAATTCTAGAATACCTAGGTTTGGTCTTAGGCAACACTATGGTTTTGTTAGACAAATCAGATGTTTTAAATGCAATACTTTGGGACATTCTGTCAAACAGTGCAGAACTGATCTGCAATCTAAACAGTAGAAAATTAAAAAGGTTTGGAAACCTAAGATTGTCAACAACATTGAGCAAACTATGTTGGTTCAAACAACTTTTAATTCCAAGAAAAAGGACTTATGGGACCTAGACAGTGGATGTTCTAACCATATGACTGGCAACAAGGATAAGTTTATAAATCTTGAAGATTATGTAGGTGGATATGTTAAGTTTGGTGATAACTCTGGTATTCAAATAAAAGGTAGAGGTTCACTTCTTCTGAATGAAGACACTCCTATCTATAATGTGTACTATGTGGAAGGTCACAAGCACAATCTTCTAAGTGTTAGTCAAATCTGTGATAGTGGTTATCATGTTCTTTTCACTTTGCAGGGATGTGAGATTAAAAACAAGCTAGGAAAGGCTATTGCAGCTAGAAGGAGGACAAAAGGAATTTTTTACAATCTTCTCGACACATCAAGGTATGTGTTTAATGAGCCAAATTGAAGAAAGCTAGTTATGGCATAAAAGATTAGGACACATAAACTTTGAAAATCTAGTTAGAATAAGTAAGAATAAG
Source organism: Sequoia sempervirens (assembly GCA_007258455.2). Classification (NCBI taxonomy): domain Eukaryota; kingdom Viridiplantae; phylum Streptophyta; class Pinopsida; order Cupressales; family Cupressaceae; genus Sequoia; species Sequoia sempervirens. The sequence continues at coordinate 318,141,995 of VDFB02373365.1, forward strand.
AATGCTAGAGGTTTACCAATCCTTAACAAGCCAGAAAATTATGTGTGCAAAGAATGTCTAAGTGGTAAACAAACTAAAATCAGCTTCAAAACAAAAGAGCATTCTTCTTCAAAACCTTTACAACTTATGCACACTGATTTATGTGGACCAACCAGAACAAGGTCTATTAATGGTGAAAGGTACTTTATGCTATTTGTGGATGATTATACTAGAATGGTTTGGGTCACATTTCTTAAGCACAAATCAGAAGCATTTGAAAGGTTTAAAATCTTTCGTAAATTGGTTGAGAAGGAATCTGATTTGAAACTTAAATGTCTGTGATTTGAAAAAGGAGGTGAGTTCACCTCTCAAGAGTTTATTGCTTATTGTGAACAACATAGCATTAAAAGACAGTATGCTGCAACAAAAACACCTCAACAAAACGGGGTAGTTGAATGTAAGAATAGAACTATAAAAGAAATGGCTAGAACCATGCTAGATGAAGTTTAAGTTGTTTGATATGTATTGGAAAGAAGTTGTTCATATAGTTGTATACATTTTGAATAGAGTGAAGCTAAGGGTGAAATCTAAACACACTCCTTATGAACTTTGGTATGGAAAAACTGCTTCTGTCAAACACTTCAAAATTTTTGGAAGTAAGTGTTTTATCAAGAAAGATGATGATAATCTTGGGAGCTTTCAATAAAAGAGTGATGAGGGTATCTTTTTGGGATAATCAACTCACAACAAAGCTTATAAATGCCTTAACAAAAGGCTTAATAAGATTGTTGAAGTTGTTAATGTAAAATTTGATGAAAGATCACATTTGTATGCTGAATCTTTGTAGGATAATGAGGAAGAAGAAATTGAACTAGAAATAATTTCAGAAGGAACTGATTTAGCAAGCCCTGGAAATGAAACAACAAGTCCTTAAGGGGTTGCATCAAAAGCCCTAGCTAAATATCACCCCAAAGATCAGATTATTGGGGATAAAAATGCAGGAGTTCAAACTAGAAGAAAGGCTATAGAATCTGATGAAAAGGCACAAATAGCTTTCTGTCTAGTTACTTAGTTTGAGCCTAAATTTTTTAATGAAGCTCTCACAAACTCATGTTGGCTTAATGCTATGCAGGAAGAAATTGATCAAATTGAGAAAAATCAGACTTGGGAGTTAGTCCCAAGACTATATGACAAGAATGTCATTGGAGGCAAATGGATATACAGAAATAAGCTTGATGAAAATGGTAATGTTATTCACAACAAAGAAAGATTTATCTACAAAGGCTATGCTCAACAAGAAGGTATTGATTTTGGTGAAACCTTTGCACCTGTTGCTAGATTAGAATCTATCAGAATATTCTTGGCGTATTCTATTTATAAAGACTTTACTGTTTATCAAATGGATGTCAAAACTGCTTTTCTAAATGGCTATTTAGATGAAGAGGTCTATGTTGAACAGCCTAAAGGATTTATGTGCAAAGATAAGCCTAATCATGTTTACAGATTGAAAAAGGCCCTCTATGGCTTAAAACAAGCACCTAGAGCTTGGTACTCTAGGCTGGACAGTCATTTTCTTTCAAATGGTTTTGTTAGAGGAGGTGTAGATAGAAATCTTTATGTTAAAACTGAAGGTTCTAATATTCTGGTTGTTGAAATATACGTTGATGACACTATCTTTGGCTACAACAATGTTACATTGAGTAAAAAATTCTCTCAGCTAATGGAATCTGAATTTGAAATGTCATTATTAGGAGAATTAAATTTCTTCTTGGGTCTACAAATCTCTCAACGTGAAAATGGAATATTTCTTTATCAAACCAAGTATGCTAGAGAGATACTTAAGAAATTTCAGATGGATGAATGCCATCCAGTTAGCACTCCAATTATTACTAGATGCAAACTTACTAAGGTTGATGATTCCCCTGATACAAATCAAACTGAATATAGATCAATGATTGGCAGTCTGTTATATTTAACTGCCTCTAGACCTGACATTATGCAGGTAGTTTGCACTGTTGCATGGTTTCAGGCATCACCTAAAGAATCCCATGTCACTGCTTTTGAAAGGATTTTTAAATACATTAAGGGCACTCTTGATTATGGTCTTTGGTATCCTAGAAGAAATGATTTCTCTTTGATTGCTTATACTGATGCTAACTGGGCTGGTTGTTTGGATGATAGGAAAAGCACCAGTGGTGCTGCATTCTTTCTTGGTGATCGTTTAGTGGCTTGGAACAACAAGAAACAAGAGTTTGTTTCTCTTTCTACTACTGAAGCAGAATACATTGCTGCCACTTCATGCTATACTCAAGTTCTTTGGATGAGTCAAACTCTATTTGATATGGGTATTGAAGTTCCTAAACCTGTTTCTATTCTCTGTGACAACACAAGTGTGATAAATATCTCAAAACATCCTGTTATGCACTCTCGAACTAAACATATTGCTATCAAGTTTCATTTTCTGCGAGAAAAGGTTCTGGCTAATAAAGTATGTTTACATTTTGTTGGATCACAAAACCAGGTGGCTGATATTTTTACTAAGCCCTTAGCAAAATAATTATTTGAAAGGCTAAGACTTCGATTGGGAGTTATCTCTCAGTCGTTACTACTCTAATTCACCAAGCTTCAACTTAGGGGGAGCATGTTCTATGTTTAGTTTCACTTATAGCTCTCCTACTATCTTGGTTGCTTCACTATTGCTCTATTTTGTAGCCAGTTCTTATGGTATTTGGTTGGCTTCTCAGTTGTGTTTTCTGGCATTGCACATTCTTCTCTTCTATCCTTTGTCATTGAGGCAAAAAGTGGGAGAATCATTTGTGTTTTGCCATCAAGGACAAAGGGGGAGTTTGTTGGTTCTCAGTTGTGATCTGTTTGGTTTGTCCTTGATGTCAAAATTCACCTTTGAGTATCTTTTAGCATAACATACTCATTATCTCACCAGTCGAAGGAAAAGGAACGTATCGATAGGAGTTTGGTCTTCGGCATGATGTTTCATCAAGTGCTCTATGTCTTGCCGACCGGCACAAGAAAGAACATATCAACATGACATTGATTGTGGTCTTGGCGATAGTGGAAAGGGCATATCGGCAAAGGAATTCATCTTCGGTGTAATGTTTCATCAAATACGTCATGTCTTACCGACCCGCATTTGGATAGCCATATCGGCATGAGTTTGGCCATCGGGCTAAGGTCTTAGCGATTTCAATAGGACTCACCAACTAATTCATGAGGTGTTTTTTTGGCGTAAGTAATCCTTCATCGGCATATGTCTTAGCGAGTGTGAATTGTCTTACCGACTGGCGATAGAGGAGGCTTATCGGTGAGAGTTATAGCTTCGATGAAACATCATGGTAATCTCGTGGTGTCTTACTGACTTGGCTCAAAAGGCTTATCGATAAGAGTTAGTGATATCAGTATGAGGTCTCGGTGAGTGACCTCGGTCTCGCCGATGGAAATCAAAAGGCTCCTTGTCGGCATAAAAAATGATTTGTCTCAGCGACTCAAGTGGATGAAGACTTTCAGAAAGACATGGTGTGCTCGACGGGATGTCTCCCCGATTGTTTGAAGTTACATCGATACACGAGATGGATGGGAGTATCTGTGAAACATAGAGCATTATATATAGCATCTCCCCGACTTCATATTGTCTCAGCGACACCGAGTGAAAGGATGAGTTTCGACGAAACAAAGTCTTATCTACAAAACGTCTCCCTGACGGTTGATGGTTATAGCGACTCATAAGAGGGCTTTCGGTGAAACATCTTGTGGTCTACGAGAGGTCTTCCTGACATCGCTAGGTCATGGTGAAAGCATATGAGGAAAAGGCTATAGTGACAGTGAATGAAACAAAAGGGTGTCTCGGTGAGAAAGATTCTGATGTCTCAGCGATTGGAAAGAACAAAACATATGAGCTCTCGGCATGACATAATGTAGTCATTATGTCTTCTCCCAGACTCAGATGGGTTATGGTGAAAGCGATAACTAAAAGGAATGATCAACGTTTTAATTGCCTTCGGTAGAACTATTTGGATGTCTCAGCGAATGGTTAGTGAAGTCTCAAACTCTGTGGCCGTCATGGAAATTTCTAAATATAGTTGCAGGCTGACATCATTGATTGCATCGAATCTCAGAACCGTTACATGGTAGCATATTCATTGAGTTTCCTCTTTGATCAGTTGCATTTTTGAAATAATGGATGATTTACAGCTCTCTGGATAAGCATTACTCTTGATTTTTTCCATCATCTACAGACTGTCATTATTCAGCTAAAATTAGCATGTGAGTTTCAAATTCTGGAGAAAAATGCAAGACCTTCTGATTGATAGAAATACTTGAAATGTATAAATATACTAGTGTTGAAAATTGTATAGGTTCATTGGTTGTAATTCTGAGAGTATCATTCCTTGTTTGTATGGAAATGTATGAATGAACTCTGCAATAAAACAAAGAGATATGTGCTTAACTGAAAATAGAGAAATCCTCTGAGTCATTATTATTGTTCAAAACATAATTTGAAGGGTTGGTACTCCTTGAGATGGGTGTCTCAAAATAAGGGGCTAGTGCTCCTTGAGTGGGTGCTCAAAAATCAGCCTATAAGGCATTGTGAACTTTTTTTTAAAAGATTAAGCCTGGAAGGCATTTTGGGAGTGGTTTTTATACCCCAGGAGGGTTTTCCACTTGGTAAAATCTTGAGTCTCCTTGTTCTTCTGAGTTGTCTCTGCTTTACTGTGTTGTTTTTATTTCAGTTCACTGTTTGGTTATTACTTTTCTCAATTATGTTTATGAATGATTACATTCAACTCATGAATGCATTAATCAGAGTATATTGAGATCAGATCTATGCTATGGTTTTTGAATTTGTAAAAATTGGTCAAATCTGTTAAGACACTGAATCATCCTCCCTCTCAGTGTCATTTTAACTCCAACAATTTCATCTTTTGACAAACAAGATGACAATCACCTTAGAGGATGTCCATTACATTCTTCAAGTTCTAATTTGAGGCGAGAGAGTCTTTTTTCTAGGGGATCAGTCATTTTGTGAGATGAAATATGATATACAGTTATGTCTTGGAGGTCCGATTCTAGATGACATCATGGGGCCACACATAGAGCTATCATGGCTACTTTATTCATGAGCACCACTTTTGCTACGGATTATGATTTCATAGTGGAACTAGTACTTGTCCTCGATGGTCGAGGAGCACATCTAGATAAAGGACTAGTTCACATGATATGATGGATGGCGGAGCAGAGAACTGTATACGCCTGAGGGTGCAAAATCCTTGCATACTTGTATTATGATCTAGGTCAGTAGTATGGTGCACTGTATTCCACTGCAAGTGTGGTGCCTAGAGCATACCACATGCACTAGGTTGATAGGGTTTCCATCAACATTAGCCCTAGGATATCCTCATGCATATAGTTATCCACTGAGGTGGTTATGACAGTATGGATATTTACACTTTTGCATGGCCAGATTTGACCAACTAGATCAGGATGAGATCTTATGGAGACCATACCAGTTGATACCTCAGTGGCTAGATGAGACCTGACAGTTGAGGAGACTACAAATGGACAAATTTCTACTAGGCAGATATAATTATGTAGTATGAACCTTCTACTACGATCATGTCATCTGATAGTTTGGGTAGATACAGGTACCACCAGTAGCACGACCTTTCTTCAAGCAATCACTATGGAGTGCTTGGAGGCCCAGGGATACAAAAAGGCTCACCATTGATGATGTCATCTACAATAACTCCGATTACGAGGATCATGACATACCCTTGGTCTTTGACGCTGATGATATCGGTGCCAAAAATGCTTACAAGGAGTGGTGAGAAACAACATGTATTCTCGATGGATGAGACGATAGGTGATGTAGGACAACTCCTAGATTAGAGAGATGAGGAGGAGGATAGAGCTAAGGAGACAAGGCTCAGGGCTGCAAAATTATTCATAGATGTCTTCGATGAGGACTACGATGAGGCCTCAAACCTATATTGTTATGGGAAGGAGGAGGATGAGGGGGAGGATGAGGAGGAGGATGAGGAGAAGCAACATCTGACGAGTGAGGGTGTTGATACAACAGATGAGGATCTAGTTTGCAATGAGTGGAGAGAGCCAACTCCCACTTGTGTGACTAGATCAAAATCAATAGCTACAACACACACCAAAATGTACAATCATGGAGAGGCTAGCACATCCTCCATGCCTCCTATACTAGATGATGTTGTCTTTACATAGGCAGCCAAAGATCTAGGTGATGATATTTTATTTGTTGTTATGCTTATGCTTTAATGATTATGCTTTTAATTTTCATATATATATCATGATGTGTACTAATTATATTTATGATTTCTATCTTGTAGGTGTTGTGAGAGAACTAAAGGACCTCTATTGATAGGTTGTTATAGAGATAGTGACCCCACTCTCAAAGATGAGGCCATGGACTACGTGCCCCCACCCATTGTGGAGTGGGACCCAAAGTTGTTTGAGTCGTATACCAGATTTAGGGCAGCATATGAGGGAGCTATTAGGCATGCAAACTAAGCCAAGGTTGCGTATGAGGAGATATAATCATCTCAAGGTCCAATGGAGGTCTAGAGACTCCATGCAGAGGTGTCCAGGCTACAGGCAGAGAGAGATCACCTAGTGGAGGATCACTAGGAAGCTATTGAACAAGCACATGATCTACAGTATGCTCTAGATGTACTTTTCAGCTCACGATAATGATTGCACACTACCATCTCTCGATGGATTGTCTTTAGATAGAGGAAATTGCAAGATCCTGAGGGATCCAATAGTCACATACCCTAGTAGTGTTGTATATATTGATGACATGTACTTGAAATTTTGAGATATATATATATATATGATCATTTTGATGTTTGATTATTTATGTTTATATATTTAAATGGAAATTTGAATGATCAAATAACCTTTGCAAGACTATTTAATAAAGGTCTCCATGATTTAACATGCTTTATGTGATCTAATTAAAGAACGTTAAATGCATGTAAGGATCTAATCTAACATAACACACAAGACTATCTTGAATAGTATGAAACCTAAAGTAACTAACTAAAAGTTAATTTAAATAATTACTTTAGTATTCAAGGCATACAAGTAACTATTTTTCAAGAATGAAGCAATACGAGAGCATATAGAATGACATCTACTAACTCTAACATCACTACTTTATCATCCAAACTATTCAAGAAGATTAGATATAATACGAATGCAGATGCATGACATTAATAGGTTTTTTAAGAGGCGTTCCATCAATTTTTGTTACCATGTATGCTCCAGATCCATAGTTTTCATCGATTATCAGCCAATGTTCAATCCTAAGACAAGAGATCTTCCACAAAAATCCATATTCCAAGTCATATGTTTTCAAAATAAATCTATTCCATGAAAAAGGAGGGAGGGGTTGGCCCTAAAAATACATAAGGGATCTATGAATTCAAGGTAATTATGTCTTTTCTACAATTTTGTTATAGACCTTGGAAATTTCATCATTCCCCAAATACTCATAGAACTAGAAGAATGACACATAGAGAGTGAAAACAAAGAAAAAAATCTGGGTCAACATGGAAGAGACCTTAATGTCTCGATGCCTTGCTTCATCCCCAAAAGGAAAACACAAGACAAGTGAAAAAGAGAAAATGTTTACATCATATAGAAGAATGTAGGTACAAATAGAGGAATGGACAAAGAGAGTGAGATACATCAAAAAGTTAAAGAAATTTCTCACAGAAATGGTGTTAGCAACCACTTTAAAGTGGGGGAAAATGTTGATAAAATATTTTGACACTTCTCATGTTTTATGGTGTGATTTTATTTTTTTGTTGTGATGCATCCATTTCTTGGTGGTGTCATTGGGTTTGATGCCTTCCAAGAGAATGATATTTCTTATTGTACAACTTTCCTCTTAGTGGTGACATGACACACTGTATTCCCTAAGATGTGAATCTTTTACTCTTGATTTGTCCTCTCTTGGAGACATTAGGCATGATGTTCCCTAAGAAGAAGACCTTAAACAAACTAAGCAAGATCCATTTGAACAAAATCCTATATATAAAAAATGTTCATAAGTGTTTGCATAACACAACTTGTTAACCTTGTGAAGCTTGAACCCTAAATTCAAGGCCACGTAACATAACACGCCTTGCTTGCCTATGTAGCCTTTCCTTGTGGCTCCTTATTTAAGTTATCAGAGGGATAGATTTGTTATGGTTAGTATGATGAGAAGCTAACACAGATGCATGAATTTCTCATTATACGGTAAGAGCCTATAGACCTGGCATGACTTTCTCACTAAGCCACTTTATTGGAAGACTCACCTAGTGGACAGCCTAAAGTTCCACTACCTTCGAGTGAGCACAAACCGAAAGCTTAGATGTGCTCCACATCACGTTGGATAGTCTAAGATTGATCTCCCTGGTCTTTGATGTTGTATGATTGTGTATCTTTTTCGTTGTTGCATACATAAGTGTCTTGAATGTCTACTTTAGTGTGAGTTTAACATGGGGTCATCCTCTCACTAAAGTGGGGGGAAAATGTATTGTTGGAAAAATTATCCCTTTTTCACACTTAATTTGTGAAAAATATTAATAAATAATTGAGCTTAATTATGCTTTGATTTAGTGTTGTAATATGTTTTTTATATTCACATTAAGTTTAGGGCCATTTTAAGTAAAATGGACTTAATTGTGCCCTTTTTTTTATGTTGTAAGGTGTACCTTTACATTTTCACATTAATCTAGGGTTTTATTAATTGATTGAGATTTATTTTCCTTAATTGGCCCCTTTAATTCAAATCCAATCCTAATTAAATACAATTTTCAAGGGATAAAACCTGACCTTCATAAATTTCATTACACAACACTTAACTTTGGAGGATGTGTGTCCTAGGTAAGTGACCTAGGATCCATTTTCAATAGGGTGAATGGGTCCTCACTTAGATCTAGGACCCTATTTTTTCATAATGTTTAATATTGACTGGTGTGTGTCCTAGGTAAGTGGCCTAGGACCCATTTTCCCTATGGTGAATGGGTCCGTACTTAGACCCAAGATCCCCTTTGAAATATATTTTTGGCAGTATTTTAATGATTTCATATCCACAATGCAAATTTGGCTTGTGATATTTAAATTTTGGGAATTAATGTTAAGATATGTATAAATATAAGGCCATTTCACTATGTTTCACCTACCAATTTTATGAGAAAGTTTATGATAGCAAGTTTATGATGATAAAGAGATCATTTCAAGTAGGCATTCAGCAGAATATTTACTAAAGGTTATTGCACCAATCAAGATTCCATTATCATGTCAAAGTCATATTTTATCATGCATGTTGTTTGAGCTAATATGGTGATTTAGAGTTTATGATCCTTTCAAGCATTAGAAGGCATTGTTTCTAATCAAGTTTCAAGTTCAAGATCTACATTCATTGAATCCAATTCATGCATGTTGCAGATCTATAATCCAAGGTTCAAACAAAGGTTTGGTGAGTTGTGACATTTTTGTTCATTCACCATTCCTTCTTTCATGCTTTTCTATTTCATTTCAAGGTTTAATTACCAAAACATGGTTTGACCAAAGAAAACCTCCATTCCCTAACAAATAATGTTTTTATTTTTTCGATATGTGATTGTAGATTTTAGGTTGAGGATCATTTGAAGAGAAAAATTGAAGAAAGTTGCAAAATTACAAAGTTGTCACCTTTATTGAAATTTAATGGAAATTGACCTATAGAATTTATTTTTGGCTTTCTGACTACAAGATTCAAGAATTCGGGAGTGCAAACATAGGAGAACAGAATGCAAAAAGAATTTTCTAGAAACCCTAGCTAGGACCCATTCTTCGTAGGCTAAATGAGTCCTTAGTGAGCTTCAAAATATGACTTTTGGTGAAAGGTACACATTGTTTTCCCCTTTCTAAAACTTCCTTTTGATTATCGTTTCAGTCAGATTTGATTATTGTTCTTCATTTGCACTTTGTAGCTTACATTTTGAATGAAATAAGGAAAATAGGTCCTTTTTACACACCACAACAACCCACACATATTTTTTCTTTGTTTCATTTTGGTGAACCCAAGTTTGATCATTGCATTTTTTGATTTTAGAGTCCTCTTTCATCCTGTATTTAGATGTTTCATTCATTTGCATCTCTTTGCATTGAATTAGGTTTGATTTAAGCTGTCTTGTCTTTGCATTCTTTAAATCTAAAAAATACAAAAGAATCATTCAGCTTGCATATCACTTACATACCATTCATTTGCATTTAAAAATTGAAACAAAATTGCATCTCAAATTAGGTGTTTTAGGTTGTCATTTTGGACTTGCATTCCATATTGAATTCACAGAAAATTGAAATTGAAACTTGTTATAACAAACCAAAATCTAGAAATTATTTTAAATCACTCAAAAATCTATAAAAATTTGTTTCAAAACCCTCACCGAGGACCCATTCACCCTAGGGTGAATCAATCCGTGATTAGGGTCACATTCTAATTTTCTGGGTATAAAAACATTCATCTTTGCATATTTTTTTGTTGTTTATAGTTTTCTTTTTCTCTTTCTAGATTTTTTTTCATTAATTTGATCATATCTAGCTTAATTTAATAAATTTAGTGCATTGTTTGATTCCAAAATTGCAACTACAAGACTTCATTTTCATATTTTTGTAGTGTGATAAAAAAAATCACATTGTTTAAGTTTGAAATTTTCAAAATGGATAAGTGTTTTAGCAATGTTTGGAAGTCCTTTTCCTCCTTGGTTGATATTTCAAGTTGTGCTTTTGGCAATGATCCTAATGAAATTGAATCTAACCATGATTGATCAACTCCTATTGGGTGTCCTTGTGATGTTGACATCATTAGAGAAGATGATTCTAGCATGCATGAGTTCATAAATGATTTCCTTAACAATATTAAGAATAATTCATCCTTTTACCCCTCCATGACACAACCAACACAACTTGAGATGTTTGGTCTTTTACATCCTAAATTTGAGTCACAAACTAAGCCTTTAAACTTCTAACAATGAGTGATCCTAGCTCCTCTAATCAAGTACATACCTATCCATCTTATGTTAACAAAGTGACCAACACTCCCATCAATCTAGAAGAAACTTATGGCCAAGGCTTTAATATTTTAACTAAACAAGGATGTGACATAACTAATGAGCATGAAATTCACAAACTTTTAGAGGAACTTCCTATTGAAGAAACCAAAGGATCATGATATCAAGATCCTCCTCCCAATATAAGTGTCCTCCTTCCTAAGGATCAACCAATTCCTCATAAGGATGATAGGATCATCTTAGGTAATCCTCCTCAATATATACCTCAAAAAATTGATGAATCAAGCAAGCAATAGAAGCCTTACAAACTCAAGAGAGTTAAATTTCCATGTCCCATGTCTAAAAATGAAATAATTTTGCACACACTTCTAAATCAAGGACTCAAAACATTACCAACCATTAGAGAAAATCCTAATCCTATGAACACAAATAGTTCTCACTATCGATACCATAGAACTCTTGGCCATAGTATCAATGAGTGTCGTGATTTAAAAATAACATTTGAGAACTTTGGTATAAAAAAAAATCCCTTAAAGCATGCCCTTTTCCCGTTGCCATGTAATAGTTGCAAGATCCTAGTACCTGTTGGTTCCCAAATCTACAATCAACTTGAATCCTAAAGGGGTGCTAGGCTTAATGTTTAGATTCAAGGAGAGATTTGGCCAACGAATGAGAGATTGATATGAAACCTTTCTCCCTTGCACTTCAAGCTCTGTGAATGAGAGATTGATAGATACTAGTGATCCAAAGCATGCAAAACACTGTAAACAAATAATTCTCCTTTAAATGTTAAATAGACACAATACCCTAAATATTTGGCTAACCTCCATGACAATGCCTGATTCAAACATCAGAAATGTAATACATTAAACTCAACACACAAATACACTGAGAGGTATGTGCAGGATCATGATGGGCCAAAAAGTGGCGATATGATGGGTATGTGTAGGGTATGTGGCTGACGACCTTTTTTTAATCCAAAATTGATGAAACAAAAAGGGTTTTTAAAGGAGATTCTCAGTTTTCCACCAAAATAAATTATGGTTTAATTTGAATTTAATAAATAATTATTATTCATTTTCTATTTGAATTATGATGAAAGTCTTGATTGATAGGCTAATTGAAAAACATCCATATAGCTTTCAAGCAGATTCACATTTTGAATCTAAAATATGTGTCACATTCTATGCTTCACATACTATAGGATTAAAAAAAAATTAATTTCATGAATTTTTGACCAAGTTAAGGTGGTCAAACATCACGAGTTTTTATATTTTTTAAAATTTGTAATAAAAATTCATAATTAATTATTTATTTGGAAAAAATTACAAAAAAATATGCATCACAATAGGACATGAGTCCTCTACTTATATATCTAAAATATTATAAAAAAATATTATCATTTTATTGTGATTAGGGTGGTCAGACAGACACCTACTTCTTATTTTTTCCCTGAAATTTAAGTGCTATTGCATTGAAATTTCAAATTTTCACCAAATAGATTTTATTTAAAAATAAATAAACCTAGTAGTTTAGAAACTACATTCAATTTTCTAGAGATTCTATTCTTACATATTTTTGAAATAATATAGATAACTTATTCAAATTTTTACGTCAAGTTGTCTAACTCTGATTTTTCTGAATTTTATCGCCACTTAAGGGCCTATCTTTTCCATGATGATCTTGCACATACCCTAAGATACATAAGTGTACCAGTGTACTTCTTTCCGCTGGGGCATCCAAAAAATCATGAAATTTTTAAATTTTGATCGCGGAAAGTTTATTCTTTGAACCAACGCAACAAGTACATTGCTTCAAAGAGGGGCAAAATGCAGACATGCAAAACTAACATTCTGCATTTGATCAGGATCATTTATCCACTGAACTATATGTCGCATTAGATCCATTCATCATGTTCATCCATTCATTTAAATAACCTCATTGCCTAAGGTTATTTATTTAAAAATCAAATAAGCATTATCATCAATCTTTTAAATAAATCAAAAGTCCATTTAAATCAAATCTTAAATCATATTCCATCATTTTCTAATTTAAATAAATCAATTATCAAAATCCTAAAGGTCAACTCACCTAATCAGCATTAAATCAGCATAATCATCATCTAACCCTGATTAAATGTTAATCCCATCCCACTTGCATTATCTAGATCTAGCCACTTGCACAATAAATCAATTTTATTGATTTATTAAAACCTCATTTTCTTTCAACATGACAAGTCAAACATTGCATTTATTGTTGTTTTTCTTGTCCCCCTCTCAAAAGTTATTGCAAATTTGAATTTGAATTCTCCCTCTCATGGGCACTCTTCCCAAATCTTGCACAACCATTGACCACTCATCATTTGACAAGTGTCATCTTCTCATTGGCAGAATCTTTAGTCCCACATTGGTCCCTCTTCAACACTTAGCATTTTGAAAATCCTTAAATAGGTGCTTCATCCTCAAGCAACTCCTCCACAATCTCTTGCAAGGTCACTCTCTTCATTTGAGATTTGATCTTGTCTACTTAGCATCTCCATATCAATAGCAATTTCATCATCTTAAGCTTATCGATCAAGGGTTGGGAAAGGGTCACTAGCACATGTGACACCAATCCAACATGGAATAAGTGTTTACCTTGCTTTTAAAATGTCTTCTTGATGCTGTTTTTGTTACTTGTGGCATTTCTTTAGCATAGATATTCTATTTCATGGAGGTATTTGCAGATTTGTGTGTTTAGACTAACATTTCTAATGAGTATTTGAAGTGGTCTTACATTGCAGATTTTGGGTACTTCATCTTGGCGCTAGAAGGAGGGCCCTATTTGTTGTGAATTTTTGAAGTTTGCATGGGTAGGCTTGTGAAATGATTTAGTATATGATTTTAATCTACTTTTGAGCATATATTGTTCAAAAAGATAACTATTAGCATATACTTTACTTTACCTCTAACCTGCTCTTAATTTGACTTTAAATGGGTGTCGTCCATTCAGTTCAAATCTGCATTTTCATTGTTCGAATTGTAATGGCATAGATCTTTATTTGCTGTAGAACTTTTGCATACTCCTGTTTAACAGTATTGTTGACTATGACATTAAACTTATTCACAGCTGTGTGAGGATATTCCTCTATTTTGTATTTATGGATGTCATCAAGCTGCTAAAAATAAAAAATAAAAAAATCAATCAAACAGGAAATAAATCTGCATGTGATAACTCAGTGCCTAGAACGAGATAAGATGGCTTTTGAAGTCTTCAGGCCAAGTTACTCTGCAGTACCTATCAAAGCACAGTAGTACATTTGCGCATTTGTCTCACAAAATATGTAGCAAAAGATTCATGCAAGAAGCGTTAGCACTTACAACTCACAAAAGATTTCAATTTAGGTTATGTTGTTTGGGCATAGCTGAAGACTTTTTGGCTAAGAATACCACTTTAATCTGGTATCATGTTAGTCGAAATGACTTCATCTGTGCATATGTTTGCGCCTGCAAATGTGTCAATATCTTTCATTATAATGTCTTCTGCATCAGAGAGTGATCACTCCCTCTTGTCTTCGCAATACCAAAGTTGCTAGGTGCGTGAGAGATGCTTGGACGCGGATTCCAAAAAAAATTGTGACTACAAACTCCAGTCACCCCCCCATGCTTTTTTCCCTGGTTATCATCTGCCAATCGTAGCATATATAGGGAGTTTCATTTCTGTAGTAAAGGTGCAGCTGCTACATGATTAAGATTTATTCGTGGAGTCTACAAAATAGATAGGAATGGAATCAAAGATATTACTGACTTCCTGTCTGAGTAAAATATTGATTTGAACGATAATTTGCTTCATCACTATAATATTTCTTTGTAATATTCTATTGATATAGAAGTGCCTGATTGCTAATCGCGTATCTTTTCATTAACTATAATTTACCTAGCAGAGAAAAGCTTTGATGGGATGTGCATGATGCATATCACCCCTTAAATATAGATGAACAGAACTTATGCAATATACTTGACAGCGATATTTCAGAAATCTGTTACAATCTCTCGTCTCCCGAGCATTGAAGGGGTAAACACAGCAAAGCTAAAAATATAAGTGATCCACCTACCCACTGCATGCCATCCCTCATCCTTTCTCTGGCAATTTTTATACAACTTTGGTGCACCTTATGGATCATTGCAAAATATTTTCTTTTAATAACCTTCCAGCTTTGCATTCCTGTCAATGCTCATTTTGCAGGTTGTGTTTGAACTTATTAAATCTCCTCTCTGCTTACTTGGCCACAACGATCATAGTGCTGTCAGAAGGCGGGAAAAAATAGATTTGGACGCACATACACTGAGAAAGGATCATTAAAGACATAGAGGTGTAGATCATTTATGAGTCTTACCTTGTCAGGAGCATTAAAGGTGAAGAAACGTTATGAAAAGATAATACTGCTGATTTCAAATCAAAATAGCTGCTTGCCAAATTGGAGAGGCGAAAAGTCAATAGACATTCAAGTTTGCATCCTCTAACACATCTCTACTTGTACTAATTTTGCGTTTGACAGATTTCTAACACGTCAATGATATTAACATATCTATGTTATCTGACAGATTTTTACAGTCAAAGGGGGAAGGCGACATCAGATTTGCTCACTGTATTCAAAATTATATCAATATTTAAGTGGCAAAATCTTCTCACTCACGCCTGGCACCTCAAATTTTAATGCCTCCCTAGGATAGTGAAATGATTGATTATTATATGGTCAACAAGTGTTTGAAATGCAAATGTTGGTAGGTGTATAATTTTCTGCTTATTCATGGTGCAATTTACTGACAGTATAATCATTATGGTGATGTCTATGTTTATCAATTTTTTATTGTTTTGATCAAAGGCATTATGGATTAAAATTTATTGCACATTGGTTAGTATATTGATTGCTTTTAACTTCTAGCATTTGATATTGCTTTCCTTTGCTTCCCTTGGCGCCTGAAAGGTAAAAGGTCATTTAAATATCAATTAAAAGCATTTCATACATTGCTTTTCTAGTGTGAATCAATGGATAACTATTGCATTAGTCACTTGCAGAGGATTATTTTATTATCACGATCATCCAAAATCAGCTCTCTTTTCGATTGAGATTATGTTATTATTTGAAGATAATGATCAAAACTAATATTTTGATCCTCACATAAGTATTTTTTTTGTTGTTTAATAGGTACAAACGAAACGAAAGCAAAGGTACAAAGCTGAAAATCAACAAAGGTACAAGGGAAAAGTGAAAGGTGAAAGATACAAATGAACAAGGAAAAGCAAAAGCAAAAAATCAACAAGGAGGAGGCTAGCAAACGAAGACAAAAGGAGGATGATTTTTTTTTTTTGAAAACACAATTTGTTTTTCAACACTTTAAGTGTTTGATCAACACTATGTCACAAAATTGTTTTTCCTTCATTTTAGAACACTAATTTTCATTTGGGTCTAAAACGAACAATTTAATTTTCATTGCAAGGGGCTTAAAATGAATCTTAGGAAAAACTTACTAGATTTCGTTTTGGGCTAAAAAATTGGACAAGCAATCTTCATATTTCATTTGGTGCTTAAAACGAACTCACAATTGCTTTGAAGGTTATAAAACGAACAAGTGTTTGAATTGTGTGACTTTGTCTTTTGAGTACGTATCCTCTCCCCTTGCGCTTCGTGCGATCTAGGGTGCAAGAGAAACACTCAAAACACATTTTATTGCTTTGAAACACTTCAATTTGGGCTTAAAAATTGAACATCTTGTGCGAGTGTGAGTAGGGGAATTTTCGCGTACATTCTCTTTCTTTGTGCCATCAAAGATTGATCGATTCTGGATTGTGTCTTTGCTTGCTTTTGTTTATCTTAGAGGGCCTGCCTTGGGGAAAAAGTACTCACCCAAGCGACGACTCAACCGGTAACACTCTAAAGCCAAGAGTATTTCCAGCCGGGATATAAATGATGGTTTTGGTTAAACGCCATAATCACGCGGTTGGCTCCGACAGGATGGATCCGAAAGGGGACTCTTGCCGTATGGGTCAATCTCCATGAACGGAAAGTCCTTACTAGAACCCATGTGTTAGAATTTTCCAAAATCCTTAATATATTTGTTGGTGCAAGAACAGTCATTTTGAAGCCACCCCACACTCTTACGGTCTTCTAGTAGAGATGGAAAGCACGCCATGGGAGTTTCATGGGTGTTGATGCTTGGTTGCCCTGATTGATGTTAATGAGCCGTGGAGGGGAGCCAGTGGGGTCAAGCATCTAACCATCCGCTAGAGATAAGTGTAGCTGGACTTGTCCAAGTGGGAATCAACAAATATTGTCTTCACATCCATAGGGCTTGTAATTGTTCTTTGTTTGAAAACACAGTGTTGTATTCAAAAACATTTTGCAAACAAACATTCAACATGATTCTCAAAATTTCAAACCATCTTGAAGACAATTATCATTGACTCAATCCATATGTTACTGCTTTCCCTTGGGATTCACATTCCTTAGAGGTTCCTAAGCATTGGATTATACCTCAATTTGTCTTCTTGAGTAAACAATAGGAAAACCCTTGCCTTAAGTTCATTGAATTTCCACATAAAATATCTTGTGGGGTTTAAAGAAATTAAGACATTGGACATATTAGTTTGAAACTTTAATCAAAGAGAGTGTTTTTGGTAAAATAAATCCATTAAGCAAAGCTAAGCAAAATGAACTTCCATGTGTGTTGAAGACTCCAAATCCCAAAAGCACAAATCATTGATTGGAAATCCAAAATGTTCAAATCATTCCTTGGTTACAAAGGTCTTTAGGAAGCAGATGCATGCTCTTCAATACCTAGGTCTAGGAAAACAAAGTGGTCTTTTTTAGGTTCATCTAGGGATCAAAACAAATCAAACCTCTTTCATCCATCTTTCAAAACATCCAAACATTCATCTCACAAGTCATCTTTTGAAAAACCTTGAAATCATCCTTGAAATGCTAGGCTTTATGACAAAATCAAGCAATCATTCAAACTCATTGAGATCAAGTCCTTGAAAACATTTATCAAAACACCTTTGGCTAGGAGTGTGTGAATGCATCCTTTTGCATATCTTTAGTCAAAGTCATCCAAATCATCTTGTCTAGCTTAGTGTATGTAGATGAATCCTTCTCCATATACTTAGTGAAACAATCATCCTATTTGGGTAGGTGTGGGTAGATGTATCCTTCTCCTCACACATATCCAAAACATCATCCTTTGAACACAACCATCCCTTAGATCATTATCAAACATCTTAGGGTCTTTTTGTTCAAAATTAAAATCAAAATCCAAATCAAGATCAAGGACAAAATCTCAAAATCCAAAAAATCAAACCAATCAAAGATCCAAAGTCCTAGCATTTCATTCAAGATTTATCAAAAGCCAAAAACAACCATAGCATCCATCTTTAAACATCATCATCATATCATCATCACATTTGATCCTAAAAGGCATCCTAAAACTTTCAATTTGGGACATAAAATAAAGATTAATCCAAGGAATCAAGAGATTCATCTCCCATATTCTCAAAGATTGATCCTTGTTTTATGGTTCAAACGAGATCTCAATACAAGAAGAGTATGGAAGCCCACAAAGAAACTCCCGCTTCAAGTGATCTTAGCCAAACCAACACATAAATGAATCCAACAGAATCAAACAATCCATTGATCCTCTCATCATCGCAAAATCCGCAAGGAGAAAACCAAGGGGAGGACCCTACCTTTGGAATGTCTCATGAAGAAATAGCTGAAATGCTCCTAAATACGGATAATCATCGAATGATCAATGTCATAATGAGACTCAACCCTTCGTTGTACATGCTTGAACTAGCAAAACAAGGGGCCAAGTTGCCTTCGGATTTTGATGTGAGTACCATAGTGGAGACACCATTTCCATCAATCTCATCCACCCCTATCATACCCATTATCGCATCCAACACGATTCCAAATCCGCCACCACTACCACCAAAACCAAATGCGGCAAAACAATATGAAATTGCACTAAAGGCTCACCAAGCCTACCAAAAGGCTATCCAACAATATCTAGCTAAGCAACAAGCACAACGAGCTCGACAAGTGCAACAATCCTCTCAAGCTGCCCAAGCCTCTCAAACTACCCAACCAACACGAGCACAAACACAAAAGATGACAACTGTTGAGAATAAAGATCAAGATCACTCCATCATTGAATACCTTGAAGTTGTGTCTATTCCATCCAATGATCAAATGAAAATATGTCAAGAGTCACTTCTCAATCATGATCAAAATTCACCAACAATACCCAACAATGATCCAATTCCACAAATGTCAACATCATTTGACCATATGGTTGAAGACCTTAGAAATCTCTCTACCGCAATTGTTGAAAACAATGGTCAAGATCTATCCATCAATAATGATATTTTTGCTTCATCCAACGAGGCATCGACCAGTGATCATGTTGAAAATGTATCTACATCACCTAATGAGGTAGAGGACATATCTCAAGAATTTATTCTAAAGTATGATCAATGTCTTTCACCAAAGTATAGCAATGGTCCTTTCCAAGACATATTGACATCCTTCGACCTCATGATTGCTGATATTGAAGAAATATTCAACTCGACACCTAATCCAAGTCCACTCAAAGATCACAAAGATATTAAGCCACTTTACATGCATAATGAAGATATCCGAGAGCCATTTGTAAGCAGTCCATCCTTTGAAATTGTCCCATGTCAAGAACTTGATCCAAAGCATGTCGAAAGCAACTCCGAAATAAATCAAGATCAAAAATTTGTATCTCCAAGATACTACAATGATCTAATGGATATTCTCCTATCCACACAAGATGATCACATCCACATAGCACTTACTCCTCCATCTACCCATGAGATGCTTTCTATGGATTGGCACGTAGATGATCTTCATCTAGAACAAGATTGTGTTACACAAAAAGAGCAGATTCTTAACTCCTACAATCAAACGGAGTTGTCAACATCAAGATTGAATATGTCCCAAACTCAGATTGAGGACATCATGAATAAAGATATCGAACATTATCCACTCAAGGAAACAAGTCAGAAAGAACAGGATAATCCAGAGTTAGCAGAGCAGAAAATTGAAACAATTTCATCTATAGTGATCATTTGTTAGAGCACATTTACTGAACAAAACATCTCCAAGAAAGCAGAATCAAAGCATGAAGGTACTACTTCCACCATACTGGGGGCAACTTCGTCTCAAACAAACATCAACATAGGGATCACGAAGAATCTTTATGGTGAAACCATTGCCAATACTACAACCAGCCACGCCATGAATCTTCATCCACCCATCACCCCATCCACGAATTGGGACCAACGTCAAAAGAAAGAATTGAATCAAAGAACAAAGAACGCTATCAAAGCAAAAGAAGCAAAGCATAATGGACAAATCAAATACATATGGATACCAAAGAATACAAAGAAAGATCATCCCTATCACACTCCATCAGTCAAAGAAACTATGGGGCAAAATCAAAAAGGGAAAAGTATCCATCAAATAGGTCCACAAAAGAAAAAGCAGGCTTTTCAAGCAACGTACAAGGTATATCAAGCAATTGGTCCTAATTCCATGCACACTTTCGTATCCACCCATCATTGCTCATCTTCCCAAGTTTGGAGAGTCAAAGGTTCCAAACTGTCAACCAATCCATCTCTTATCCCTAAACACACTCCATCCATGCCTCCACGCATAATATCCAATTCTTACATTGACCGTGTATTGGCAACGACCCTTCATCATAAGGATTCTGAAGGCACTTTATCGCGATGTGCGCACAAAGACAGAGTTAACCCGGTATCGACAAGCAGATCGAGAATCCCATAAGTGGCATTCAAGTGCACGTATCCTAGCAAAGTAGCTTCTTCAAGCAGGATATCGATGGCACATTATGACAGAAGCATCTACGTCAACACCACCAGGTGGTTCAGCATGAATCTTTCAGAAAAATACAAAAAAAGCAAAAAAGCAAAAAATCCAAAAAAACAATCAGAAAAAGGATTGAAAACAGTAAAGAGAAAAAAATCATCCTCTAGTGAAAACCGCATGGGCGGCGCTTTGGGCAAGACCATGACAAAAACCTGGCAAACAGGCGTCATGTGTAGAATCGAGCATCTACGTGCGCCAGTTTAGATGAAAGCATCTCATCCCATCCATAATAAATCGAGCATTCAATCCATCTCATCCATAATAAATCCATCCATCCATGAACCATTTATCCAATCCATTCGCATCTATCTACATCCGTCATCCTAATTATCTTAATCTTGATGAAATTTTGGGGCACACTTTACACTTGCTTATGGTAAACATCTTGACATGGGCCGTTTTCATCCTATGTAGCATTATCTGAGCCATGAAGCAGTATCCAAATGAGCATTCCTTATCTGAACATTGTATCTTATCGTAAGATAATCCTTGGCATCCTTTGCATGCTTATCCATATCCATCCATCCATACACTTATCCGAGCATCCATCCATTACATTCCATACGTTGCTAGACATTGGGGGCAGATATGTACATCTTGCTTCGAGAATAAATCTTGGTCTGTGTCCTCTAACTTATGTGGTGATTTGAACATTGGCAAACGTGAAATCAAATTGGTCCACCACTTATGAGCAAAAATCCAAATCACTAACCCATGGCATATTTTGATGAACAAACATTCCTTATCAAAGCTTTATCTTTCATCGAACATCGATCCAAATAAACACTATCAGTTGCAACTAGTTTGCACGTCAATGTCACATCAAATCATTCAAACATCTTTTGTTTCAAACCAAGCTTCATCAAACATGATCAATCAAATCCAATCAAAAAATCATCTCAGGATATCATTGTGTTTCTTAAACACTATCCTTGCATTGTTGTGCATCCTCAACAATGTTATCATCATCAATCATGATCAATCAAATCCTTGCATTGTTGTGTATCCTCAACAATGTTATCATCATCATCCATCCATCGATCCAATCAATCAACCTTAGCTTGGTTTTTAACAAAATCCTAAACAGAGCACTGATATCGTCATCATCATCATCAAATCATATCATCAAAAATCCAAAAACATCCAAATCATATCAAAATCCAAAAATAAGTCAAAAATCAGAAAAATATCAAAAACATTGAAATCTGAACTACGTCATCTCTGAGCTTAAACGTAGGCAAGGCTAATCTTCGATCAGCCCCCGAGACATCAAAATCCAAAAACATTCGAAAAAACATCAAAATCCAAAAACATCAGAAAATCAAAAAATCGAAAACATCGCAAAATCCAAAAACACCAAAAATAGCCTCAAAACATTCCAAAAAATGTCAAAAACATCCAAATATTTGAAAAAATCCACCCATCTCGTTTCGCTTTCACTCGAAATAATCAATCATCCATAATAAACTGATCATCACCTTCATCCTTTGGCAACACAAACATAAACAATCATAGCAGTCAGCAAAATCAATCTTCAATCGTAAAATCAAAATCGAAACAACAAACCTTCAAACAAAATCAAACTCTTCGATCGGGCCAGAAACATGTCGTACCAACCTACATCAATAGCCTATCAATCAATTTATCAAACCATCATCATCCCGCATAATTCATGTCCTAGGATATATCGCTCCAACAATGGGCATCATTTTGGATATCACTTGGATTCTTATCCTATCAAAACACATCCCCTTGGCTAGAGGTATGAAGAAATTTGGCTTGTTTGCATACTCGATGTTTTCTTTTCATTTATCTGATTGCACTCATTCCAAGGACCTCTCAATGATATCCTAATGAAGGGTTTAGGAGAGATAGGAATGGGGCAACCATCATTATCCTTTTGTTTGCTGTGCTTGTTGATGTTCTTGTAATATAACTTTGCTTAATTTCTTTGTTAGGTACCAAGGTTTCCTCGTGATGTCAAGTGTGAACAAGAATACTCCCATCTGCTTGTTGAGTCAAAGTCCATCACACTAGGTACAACACCATCTTGGTCCTTTATACCTTGATGCATCGTGCTTAGGCGTGTTATCAAACATAAAGTAAGTGACCCTTTGAAAATCCCAATCCTTGATAAGCAAATCATCATCATTTATCATCATCATCATTTATCATCATCATCATCTATCATCATCATCTCTAATAAAGTCTCGACCAATCATGGACTTGTTGGATCCTCTTGTCATTAAATAGGAAATGCATTTAAGGGATAACAAATAAACTCTAAATGAAAATCCCTGTTGGCAACTAGCACCATTCAGGTACTTTGATCAATAACTGCCCCCGCTTGAAGAAAAGCCCCTTCTACACTTTTTTTCCTGCTCCCTTCATTTTGTTTATCCCACAGAGGTAAAAAAATATTTTATTTGTGAAAACATTTACTCATTTGCATTAGGAATCTAGCACAAGGTGATCCACTTGATCCATAATAGTCTCATCTTTAAAGAATGCCTCATCTTCCTTATTTCTTGCTTCTTGCTTGTTTTTTTTTTACTCAGCAACAGAAAATTGCTTTTACTTCATGATAAACTTCAATCCTCATTTGTTTTTCCCTACAACTGAAAATTGGTTTTTAACATGAAGGCCTTTACTCTTTTTCCATCTACCAGTAAAAACTCATTTACCTGTGCATTTACCTTCACATACTTTCTGACCATAAAAATTCCATCAAATAATAATATTAGACACTATCCATGGGCCCACCATCGCATTGCACAAACTTTTCTTGGTAGTTATCATGCATCATGGATGTGAGGAGAGAAGGGAATAAGATAATAGCGATGGGAAATATGAAAGAGAATGCACCATCATGTATCGCCAATATGCTGAAGAGAAGAGTTTTGAAAACTGCAATGGGTGATATGAAATAGAGGACACCAAAATTCATCACTAGCCACCTTCAGCTTTGCATTGTATGCCCTGTGCATGAAGAAACTACATTCCATGCCCCTTTTTTGTGCTCTTCATGTTTTGTTGCTTCTCCATGAACTTTGACAACATCGAGCAAATGTTTACAGTAGTCAACATGCAACTCTATCTTGTTCTCATAAAATCCATGTGTATGCGGGCTTGCAACAGTTGACAGTTAGATGAAGACACAAATTGCATTCATTAATTCAAACACTACTTGATGAACCTGATCAGTAGTATTTTTTTGCTTTTTGAAGTGTTGAAGTTGAAAACTTTTGCATTGTAACCCCGACATCATAGTGTAACATGTAAGTTGAGGGTGCCAAATGTACTGCTCTAAAATAATGTTCATTTACAATATTTCCATTGTTCTGCTTCATAATGTGTTTGAGAAAAATATAATAAAATTCAGGTGTCAATGCCAAAACATAATTCCCTCAAACAATTTTGATACATTTTCACTGCAAGGACAAACTGTCCTTGTGCAAAATAAACATGTGCTAGATTTACCCATACATCAGGCATCTGAACAAAGATTTTTCCTACAATAGCTTCTTATATCTGTGTAAAAATTCCTTTGCAATATCAAATTTACCTCTTTTAGCTAGCACAATCGCTGCCCCAATTGCAACATAAACATTTCCTAGTCTCTATGTCAACACTTTACAAGATAGTTATATATCCTTCTCAATATGTGTTGCCTCGTTCTGTTGATCCCTCCTCCACCATAATAGGAACTCAAGAGAACAAGGGCTCCAACTTATCCTTCATTTGTTGCTTCAAAGTGAACATTAGAAACAAAAACTTTCTTTGAATCAACATCATCAGGAGCTCATAATGGGGTGCAAACTCTAGATTTTGAAGTGTCACTCCCAAATCACTGTAATTATCTACATTTGATGCACATTTCCATTATATTTTTTATCTATCCTTGGTAATATTTCTTCTAGCTCTTGTTCAGTATGAATATCATCCTTTTGTTCATCATGAACTTGTTTCAGACCTACTCCTCTTGTCCTCTTTCTCTTTGGTGAATATCTTTTGAGTAAACGTCAATGAATTGTTGTCTTCTATTGTAATATTGCTACCCACAAGTTGAAATTATTGTCCTTTTTTTCTCATAGAACTATTTTTAAATACTAGGGGTTGACCTTGGAAGGATATGCAATAATAGTCTCACCACTACCCACTATATGGTTTTGAAATTTCCTTTATGTCCATCCCTTCAAGATGCATGGTTACCTTGCCTTGAAAAGGACTATCTTTTATTCCATTTTCTTTCTTGAATACCAATGTATTTTCACAATAAAGAACTTCAATGAGTCTTCCTATGTCATCAATCCCTTTCATCATGTTGATATCCTTGTATATGACTATCACTGCTCATGCTTTTAACCATCCTTGAACCTTGCAACTCTTTTAATGACTTTCTTCGTCACTCCTAAGTTGCCATCACTTATGGTGATTTTCCATGTATAGTGATTGTTCTTATTGCTTAACTTGCTATGTCCATCCATTGTATTGTCCTTCTTCATGATTGTTCTCTTATGGACATGGCTGCCCTTATGCCATTAACATTTAATCTATTGAATGCTTAGAACATGCCTCTACCCTAATGAAGATGAAAGTCATCTTCATGGTAGTTATGAGGACTATCCAGACACTTCATAAGTGTTATTCATGTTTTCATCTTGTAAATGTGATTGTCAATTGGAATTTTCTGCTTGTTTATCAGAAGTAGTTGCAATCTCTCTAACATCTTTACAAACACCATCATGTACTATTTTGTTTTTTCTCTTTATGAATGGGCTCAAATAGTTCATATGCATCTTAGATATCCATGTCCTCAATTCCCCATTCATCTATCAATGAATACTAACCTTCTATGGAAGTGGTTTTCCTTTTGATTTGAAGGTCTTTGTACTTCAGGAAAGGTTTGTAGTGATTGTCCTTACTTTTGGAAACTGCCTCTCATGGTGTCAAACTGTAGGATTATTTCCTTGTAACTACTGATCTTTGGTTTCTTACATTTTCACCCATTGTTATCATGATTTGTCTTCTTTGAAGCCCTATTACTATCAAACTTGAGGTGACTCCCTCCTTTAAGCATTTTTGGTGAATGTGATCTTCATAGCTCTATGTCCTTATCTTTTGTCTTATTTGTATTCTTGTAGGAACTTTAAATTTCATGAATTGTTGCCTTCTTAACTAGGCCTGACTATTTATGTGACCTCATTTCTAATTGACTTCCCTCACATTCTTTTTACCCCTAACTGTTATGAGCCCTTCATTCATGATTTTTTCTTGGGTTTCCACTTGCTAGATCCATGTACCTCTTTTGCATCAATAGAATATAATCAATCACAATATGGTCCTTAGTTTGGTTGAACCTGTCCCAAAGCATATTATCTATTAATTTTTATTTTTTTAAAATTGAGAGCTCCATTAGTGGCTCTATCTGGGGGCATCTGTTCCTTAGTGAACAAAATGATATTTTAGAATCTTCTAGAAGAGTAGATTGAGTGTAAAAACCATTGGGTGACCCACAATGTATTCAACTTCAATTTTTTAAACCTTATTTGGTGGCCCTAGACCACCAAATGAAAAAGGGAATTCAATACTTACCCCTTTCAAAAGCCAATTTATTAAAGGAGTTGATCTCCTTCAATCCATACTTGCCTCTATCACACCATAGCAACATGAGAAACTTATTTCTTGCAAAAAAAGGTATTAGGATACCTTTGAATGAGTGAGAACTTGCTCCATGTTTAGCTCTACTGTCACATGGCAACCAAATCATATAGGCCACATAACTATCACTGATTTCATTTTTTGATTATATGGAAAATGAAAAAATATGAGGATAATGATCAAGACTATATGAAGACACAGTCTTATCACGTTTACTAACCCCCTCATAATGATCAGGCTCAGAAAAGACATCATGCCTTAGAAACAATGTGGAATCCTTGTGTATATTAAGTAAAGAATGCTCACACATTTGTGACTCCTTCAACTCAATTGCATCACAGGTGAATTTATCATCATCCCAAAAACACAACCCAATCACATTATCATATGTCTCAAGGTTCTGAAAACAAGACTTATCAACATCCACAAGTCGATTTTCCACATTCAAATCATAGCATTCAAAAAAGGAATCAACATCCCAAAAAATGTTTTCCACTTTAGGTTCATAAACAAGATTATCAACACTCATAATATTATCACACAAAAAAGCTTCAAGTGTAGGTTCATATGACTCCGAACCTTTTGTTTGCAATAAATCCCTCATAGTGAGTGTTCAAAAAACATTCACTATTGCAAGGAGTATCACACTCAACACTACCTCATGTTGCATCAACATGAATATCTGAAGCATACTGCTCATGAGGAAGACTATGAGTTGTAGATCCAGAAAAAAGGTCCTCATATGCATCCATGTAATTGACACAATCACATTCTTCAAGTGCAAACTCATCACAAAAATTGTCATTAGCTATATTAGCATTTGTCTTTTACATTTTCAATTTCATATACAACTATATTTATGCTATCCCCATGCAAAATTTTATTAATAACTTCAAAATAAAATAAAAAGGAATGGAAGAAGGTGAAGAGTCAAACAAGAAAGGATTTCCATGTTCACCACTTAAATCACCAACACATACATTCTTTGCACAATCATCTACTTGAACTGATTCATTCAATAAATATCTTGCATGCATACCCTTTTATTTGTCCACACTATTGTAATAATTAGCGAGGTCATAACTTTGACTGTCAAACTGCAAATCATCATTTATTTCTTCATTGTGACTTCTCATGGATGGTTGCTCTGACTAAAAATCACTGCATATTTTTGTCATTTGCATATGATATACCATCACTCTCAAAAGTATTCCATAAATCAACAGACTCCTTTGTCTCACCACCATGAAAACTTGCATCAATTCTACACTCAACACATGTAGAATTGGCATGACCAATTGTACCATAACACTACTAATCACATATATCCTCTTCAAAAAAGTACATTTGTAGAACATAAAAATGACCTAGGCCTCCAAGCTCTATTTTACCACTTTTGTCCTAGCATAATTATGACATTTTAATTATGTCCTTGGTCCACATTCGACTATTAATTAAATAATTTATAATTGTTTAATTAATTTGTGTCCTTTTATTCTTCATGATTATTAAATAAATAAATTACATTTATTTATTCAATACATCTTTAATTGTCTAAATCTTCCTGCAATTAAATAAATTTATTAATTTATTTAATTACCTTTATTCATTTAGGTCTTCTTGATTATTAAATAAATGAATTTTAATTATTTATTTAGTATGTCACTAATCTTCATAATTAAATGAATTTATTAATTTATTTAATTATCAGTCATAATCCTCTAAATTAAATAATTATCTTTAATTATTTAATTACCTAATTTAACATTTCTCTCATTTTAAATAAATTAATTATTTAAAATGATCTGATTTCATTAATTGTCACTTCATTTTAGTAAATAATCTAAAAAAGATTATTTATTGTCACACAAAATCCATATTTTGAATTTATTTAATTCAAAATGGTAATCTTCTTCCAAAAATCAAGTAATTGAGCAAATTCTTGATTTTTCAAATCTACTTTTCTGTCCAATCTTTATCTTCTTGATTTTTCAAATCTTACAAATCAAGCAGCCTTTATCTTCCTAATTTTTGAAATCTTTATCTTTTTGAATAATTATCAAATTTATTCTTGACCATTGATTTGATTTTATCAAATGACATCTTGACCACTCATTTAATAATTTCTCCCTAATCCTAATTAGGGATTGTCACATGAAATCTCGTCCACTGATTTTAGGCTTTGTCAGCTTTTAATCTCGTTCGTCCGTCCAAAATTGCATTTTCTATAAAATGCCAATTTGCTCACATTCTCGGGACCACTTCGTTATTTTGACATTCATGCTTAGAATTCACTTTGCACTTAGTTTATTAAATTGGATTATTTACTCATAGGCATTATAGTCATTTGTCATAGGCACAGCCTTTTGTCATTTAAATCCTTCAAAACTTGCATAGGACATTGTCATAGTCATTTGCTCACAAATACAAATTTGAGGGAAATATTCATACGGTCGCTGCAAGCTAGAAGGTGCTATGGAGGTGAATCATGGAAGCTTCGATGAGTAAAAGGTATAATCATTCTCATTTATTTCATTTGCTTTCATTGTGCTTCATAACTTCTTTGGGGTTTTTTTATTGATCTAGAAATTGGGCTTGCCTGGGGATTTCATCTCCCCAACGCAACTCAAACTAGTAATGGAGCTAAAGCCAAGCTACCCCCGACCAGTATATAAATGTGAATCTTAAGGGAAAACCTAAGATTAGGAGTGCGAATGTGTCATACGGACCAAGTAGTACTCCCCAAAACCCTGTTGAGCTTAACCTCTTTAGGTTGGAGTGCCTCCTAAATGGAGATTAATCTTGTGCCCCATGTATGGCCACTCAAACAGGGGTCCCAAATTAAAAACTCTTGTGTAGTAAGCCCAAAACCTTCTATTTGCTAGTACAACACCGGTCAATGTGAAGCCTTCCACGTCTTCGCAGTCTTTAGTAGATGTGATCAATCTGCCATGGGAGTTTCATGGGGGTTGGAAGCTTGGTTGGCCTGAGAAGAGACTACAATGTAAGGGGGAGTTCGTGCAGCCAAGCTTCTAGATTCACATGCTACTGATATGCGATTGGGGAAACCCATGTGGAGTCTAGCGAATACTGTCCTGGCTTAACCATAGGATCGTACTTGTTCTCTTATGTGTTTTATTACTTTTCAAAATATTGTGCTTGCCAAGTGTTTGTTGGTTACTGAAATGAAACAAACAACACTCAAAAATTTGGAAACAAATAGTCAAACTTTCAACAATTTAGGTTTTTAACCAAAATGTATCATAAAAAGATGACTTTTTACATCCTACAATGCATTTGTTAAACCACAATCACTTTGTTGAACTGCATTTTCTAGACTTTGCAACACATCTGCTCTACTAAAATGCATTTGCTACTCCAAACACCGCATTTTCCTATCTTGAAACACATTTTCCTTCTGTAAAGCCACATCTAAAATACTAAACCACATTTGACATCTGTAAAGCCGCATTTGTAACACTGAACTACATTTTCCATTTCCAGTGCCACATTTGATAACTGCAACGCATTTGCTGCCTGCAACAACACAATCGCCTAATAGAAAACCAAACACTTTCTCAGACTAGAATTCAAGTCTAGACATCTTAGCCTACTGTCAAAACATCTTTTTCAAAGGTCTCTGTTAGAAACCAGAATTGAAATTGCTCAAAACTTCCATCATTTGCATTCATTAGCTTGCACTTTAACCATAGGTTTAAAATTTCCATATTTTAGTTGCATTCCCTAGGCGTCATAATCAAAAATTTTAACATAAATTTTTCCTTAGGTTTCATCGTGGAAAAATTTGGATTAGGCAAAATTCCCACGCTTTTCAAAAACCATTGTTTTCAAAATTAGGTTATCTTGGGACAGTCATTATTCCTCTTTTCGGTCATTGTCATTTTTGTGAGAACCTCCAACTCAATAGTCTAGCTAGGCAAGCTCACTCATTTCGACCTTCTCATTTAGTCCCCTTAGCAAGTCCTTTTGATAACCTAAATTGAGACATAAGTCAAGATTAGAGTGGTTAAGCAAAACCTTTCTCCAAATATTGTCCAAACTTAGTCATCATTTTAAACTTAGACTTTGCATTCTCCACCTCTAGTCCTCATTTTGAACCTAGACTTTGTATTAATCATCTTAGTCCTTCGTCAACATTATTATCTTAGTCCTCATTTGACACTTTGGCTTTGAAAACCTTGTCATTTTGCATTAATTATTTCCTTAGTCATCACCTTGTATTGTCATCCTTTATTCCAAAATACAATTTTTTTTTCATAACTTGTCATTCTAGTCATCATTTTGCATTAGCCATTTTCTTTAGGAAACACTATTGGATTGTCATACCTTATTATCAAAACTTCAAAAAACATAGTCTTGCATTGTCATCCTTTATCACAAAAAAAAAAACATAGGTTAGTATCATCCTTGCATTTAGTCATCATTTTCATTACCCTCATTTGAGCAATTCCCTTTTATGGTGGAAACTAGACTCCAAAGAAAGAAAAGACAAATGGAAAAATTTGGACAAGATTCTAATTCCAATGTCACCAATCACACTTATGACCCAAATTGGAATTTTGATGACCCATTTAGCAACATGAATACTCAACCTCTCACGACCATACTATCCTCATCAAACAGCCCCTTCGAACCATTCTTACATAAGGATGAATATGGACAAATACTTGAGGAAAACCTAGAAGTAGCAACACAAGATCCAGAAGTGGCCTACTTCATAGAACAAATGGTCTTATATGATAGAGACAAATATTTGGCCATACTTTTAAGTCAAGGAGCTAAATTACCTCATGGGTTCAACATTAATACCTTGAGATCGACATCTCCTACCAATAACGTCACCAATACACATAACATGTCCAATAGTGGTCAACCTCCAAAACACCACAAGCAATACCTTTTTTTATGCTACCTCACAAAATGTCACAATGACCATGAGTGCTACCTCCAACATTCCAAACAACTCCAATTCAATAAATGCTACATCCATTGGAGGAACACAATCTGTCACAGTGCCCACAATATCCACAATACCGTCACAATCAGCTGGAGCCACCTTTGGGTCCTCGACAATGTGGGAAAGTTATTCTAATCCTATCTTTACCACTATAGTAAATGCCATTGGGGCATCATCAAGCCATACAAATCCTCCATTGACAACTACATCTAGTACCATGAGTGCATCTTTATCAAATCCTCCCATTGGTACCTCACTTAATCTTTTGGGAGGAAGTAAACGACGTATCTTTGTTCAAGGACCACAACAAAATGTTAACGCATCAACACAGTCTAATGCCACCACCTCCCAAGGACAAAATACAACCATTCCCCTTGTACAAACCCAACAATTTGGACAAGGAATTCAAAACACACAACCTATGGCATCATTCGTACATCAAAATATTCATGGTCGCCATACTCCCCAAATATCAACCCAAATGGCTAGGGGACACATCCTGACATACTCATCCCATATTCATACCCACCAACATGTCCCCAATCCAAACTTTCAATACCAACAACACGCAAATCAAAACACATTATACATGTCACAACAACATGTACCTCAACAGTGACACACCAACATCTACTCACAACAAATGGGGACCTATGGCATACCAATCAATCTGATGTATGGGGCCACAAATGGCCCTATAATCGATGCCTTGCAAGCAAAGATGATGGGTCTAGAGAAGACCATAGAAAACATACAAATATTTGACCAGAAATCAGAAGTGTCATATGATTTATCCATATATCCCTTTGACATGAACTTATACATATCACCATTTCCTCTGAGATATGTGTCACCAAATTTTACCAAATACAGAGGTAAGACAAACCCTATCGTTCATGTCTGAGAATTCACAACCAACTAGATGGACATCGCATATGAACCAATATACTTGATAGGAATCTTTTCTAAAAGTCTTGCAGGTCCCGCCCTTGAATGGTTCTCCATTCAAAAGGATATCCAAACATGGGATGAACTTAAATGCAAATTCATAAAAAATTACTCGTACAACATTGACATGGATACCTCTATCACTAGCTTATGCAATCTCATGCAAGAGGATGCTAGTGAAACATTCATCGGATTCTTCCAAAAATGGAGAAGTCTAGCTAGTCGTTGTCACATCGACATACCCGAAAAGGAAAAGGTGGACATGTTCGTTCAAACACTTCTAGTACCCTTAAAATATGCATTACAAGTGCATTGTTGCACAACCTTCATGGACCTAGTCTAAAAAGGTGTCTAGATTGAGAAAGCCCTTATTGGAAAGGGAGAGCTAAAATACGGTCCTAAAAACACTAACGCAAATCCGCCCACTGAAAAAAATAAGTACTAGGTCAAAAATAAACATGTTACCAACGACGGTGTTGTTGATGCCAAGGTTGTAAACACTATGGGTCTTGTACTGGCTCTGAAAGGGGTTCAACTGCAAAAAAATCCAACAATGATACTAACACCCCCCACCAATTCCACCCCAAACAACCAAAATGGTCAAAATAGTCACAATCAAGGGTAATACCGTCAAATAAGACAATTCCCTAGGGGTCGCACATACACTCCCTTGGGTGAGCCCATGGAGGAAGTCCTCAAGAAATTCCTTTAGAACGGTCTCATCACACTTGAAGAACCAAAGCCATATGACCCAAGACAATTTAAACCATCATGGTGGGATGATAATGCTTTCTGTGAGTACCATCGGGCTAAAGGACATAATACATCATCCTGTCGACAACTCAAAAATATTGTGCAAGACCTTATCGAGAGTCGAATAATTAAATTAGGTGGGCCACAATTTCCATCAAATTCCAACCATACCATTCATAAGAACCCATTGCAAGACCATGGCTCTAATAATGCTTCCATGTCAGGTCCTAATACAAACAATAATCAAGCCAATTATGCGTGCGCCAAGTGTGACTATTCCGGTGGACCTACTATAAACAATGTCTGAATTGACGATGAATACATCAACACCATCACAGTCAAACGAGCACCTCAATGCAATTCCACTACTCAAAGTGGCAAGATCACCATAGCTGGTCTGCCTCCTGCTAGGCAACCTAAGACCACCATCCCTGGTCCATCTCCTAGGCAGTCACAACCCGCCTCGACCACAAAGCAGTGGCAACTTAAGAGTCAGTTTAACCTTATTGACTAGCTTGGAAAAACTCCTGCACGAATTTCCATACTTGAGCTTCTTCACATCTCTCCCGCGCATAAGGCTAGAGTTGCTTCACATCTCTCCCACACATAAGGCTATACTAGATAAAACCTTGCAAGAGTCGCCAGTCCCTAAGGATATTGATGTCAACCAATTTGAGACCATGGTGGGATACCTCACTACACCTCATCATGTCACTTTTTCTTATCAATATTACTCGTCACCCAAGACCAACCATAATGACGCATTACATATCAAAACATTCATCCATATGCACAAGGTCAAAAGAGTTTTAGTAGATGGTGGAGTAGGATTGAACATATGCTCCTTGAAACTGGTTAAGGCTCTAGGATTTTCTAATGCATGTGTGGACCCTACAAAGAGTATAGTCGTAAAAGCATATGACGATGAAGAACGTTCTTCATGAGGCGTTATTTCTCTTCCTATCAGAGTGGGACTAGTCATTGTGGATACAACTTTCCAGGTCTTGGATCTAGAATTACCTTTCAACATCTTGCTCGACCGCCCATGGATTCATGCCCTAAAATCCATTCCCTCCATATATTACCAAAGCTTAAAATTCCCATTTGACGGCACATAAATCACTATATATGGAAACCCCAATCCTTTTCAATATTGTACCAACCTAAGGGGTATTTCTGAAAACTGAGTTCCCATCAACCAAGAAGCTCCTAGCTCCTCTTCTTCTAAATACATTGACCCATCCAAACTTGCATCATCTTCCACGACCACTCCGCCCACGTCTTCCACCATGCCACCATCTTCCACACTTCCTAAGGATGAATCCAATGTCAAGATCTAGGACCTAGGCTGTGGAGAATTCAAACTGAATACAACATACATCATCACAACAATACCCAAGTCTCTGAAGGTCTATGGTCGACCATGTTTCAGAATGGAACCCAAAGAAATTTTCAAAGTTCCACCAAAAATAGTTTTCATAAAATGGGGAGACATGAGTAATGAGGACCTTGCCGATATTTTAGGATGGCTCTATAAATAAATGGCCAACCTACCCCCATTACGAGTTAAGAAATATGGAAAGGGATATGACATAATGAAGGCTAAGGCCTACAATGGAACTAGTGGCCTAGGCATACATAAAATTGGATGAAGAGAACCCATAGAATCTTTTGAAATACCAAAGTATCTTAGATTAGGGTATGGATTTCTTGACAATGACGACCAACATACCAATGGACTTTCGAGTGAGTGCATGCATGCTTCAGGAAGTTTCAAGAATATTAAGGAATCCTTTACCGAAATTGACTCCCAAGAGTGGGAATTTGGCTCCCAATGATCCTTAAGTGACTGTTGCCTCAATGATTTGTTCATTGAAACGGGGGCGCTTACCTCTAAACAAAATTTTTGGCAAACATTTAAAATCAATCAAGCACCAAATAGTCACAGTCCCATTTACCTTCCCCAAGAAATACAAGCCCCACCATTTGAACCTCATAACCATCAATCGAATCCATCTGAACTAGTAGATGACACTGACAACCATGACTCTGAGTCATTTACCCCCTACTTTGACAATGAATATGAAACAAGTGAAGGGGAATATTGGATAGAGTCCGATGTGGAATTGGAGGATGATAATTTCATCTAAAATATCTCTAAATCCATCTGCATTCTCTCCACATCCTCCCCTCAATTCACCAACATTGACAATGGCATTTCCCTAGTCTATCCACAATTAATTGATTGGGACCAACAAGGCCCTCCATTCCTGGACACCTTTCAGAATGATGAGGCTATCAAAAAATTTATGGGATTTCATGAGGGCATACCCAGTGGTGATCACAAGGTAGGATTCACCATTGACCTAGATTGTGCAGGCTACTTCAGCAAGACTGCTCTATCCTCTAGTCGCAAAATTAAAAATAAGAATAAAGAAAAAAATGAAACGTCTTTACGTGAAAACTGAAAGGCACCTTCTGACGACAAAAAAGTAAAAACAAAGGACGTATTTGTAGGTGAAAACCTCTCTAAGGTTCCCAAAGATGGAGAACTAGACTTTCTTCCCATTACTCAAGAGAAATCAGCTATGCTCATAAAGGACACCATAGAAGACAACATATCAATAGCAGAAGATCCCAAAATGTTCCTCTTTGCTGCATCCTTGACTGAAGAAGAGAGACCAGAATTTCATGAATTCTTTGCAGAATGTAAAGTCAACTTTGCATGGTCCTACGCCGACAGGCTGGGACTAGACCCAGAACTGGTTCTACACCATCTACCACTATTTCCAAATGCCAAACCAGTTAAATAGAAGTTACGCAAAATGCAACCTCAGGTCGGTCTACTATGTAGAAGTTTTCAAAACCAACTTCGGAGTCCAAGAACACCTACATGCAAAGGGATACCTGTCACAGGGAAGAGAATGGAGAAAAAAGCAAGAGGGTTTTGAAGCTCTGAAATATGAGAGATATATTATCAGAAGAATCGAATAGATTATTTACAAAGATCAATCCTTAAAAGGAGATCAAGCAAAACCTAAAAGGTAACCCTAATAGGTAGACATTTAATAATTAATATAATTATTAAATGTCACAATATGCCACTAAAGTGAAATCTTAAGAGTAGAATAAAGGTGACTTAATTTTAATATAATTAAGTGAAAACCTTTACTCTAACACCCCCCCTTAAGATGAGCAAGAGTGCAGCTACAAACATGTGCAAAAAAGAAAATGTAACTACAATGCATGAAAGTAAAATTGGGTCCCGACAACTAGGCATTATCAGGTACCCAAATACAACCAAATCTCTGTAAAGCAGAGTAAAGGAGAAAACCAAGTGGGAAAAAACTCCTCTCCAAAAAGAGATGAACAAGAGTGAAAGAAGAAGAGAGATAGAAGGACTCAACATGACCCCCCGAGAACTGCTTCTATCACAAAAGTACAAAATATGTTCCCCCCATAGGAGAGAGAAGAGAACCCCTGTGCCAATGATCAAAACAATGTGTCTCCTTGGAGGAAGAAATAGATCCAACGGTCGAGGAAGAGGAAATCCCTGGATGTGAGGTGAAAATGGAAGTCCTAGATGATGCTCACTAAAGAACGAAACTGCAGTATGAGTGTCTGAATAACAGGATGGTGAATCAAACAACTCAAGATGATCCTGAAATGGAATCTCCAATGAAGATGGGATAACAGGTGTGTTCAAACTGTCATCTGTGAGGAAAGGAATATCCTCTAATATGGCCTCAACAACTACACTTGATGGCTCGATGAGTGGAGCAACAATGTCAGTCATAGCTAAAGAGGAATCTTGCTGAACAAATGTGATCTCAATAGGAGGTAGAGGTGTAGAAGTCTCAACACTAGTCTCATGAATAGATGGAAGAACACATAAGTTCAAGTGACCAAAGTTCACCTCAAATACTGTATGCTCTCTTGTAGAAAGAGAGGAAAACTCAAACAGTGGAGATGGTGGACCAAAGTGTGTGAATGCATACAAACAGGAAGAATGATCAACTGTCCCTATTGTAACAATGTTGCCAGTCTGAATGTCTCTGATGTGCACTGAATCAGGTGTGAACTCAACTATCTTCCCTGTCCCACTGTGAGCAATCTAATAGATGGAGAGAAGGTTAGTGGACAAAGATGGTACACATAGTACATCATTGAATGTACCATCATCAATGTTGATAGAACCTTTCCCACACACACTCATATAAGTGTTATTACCCATCAATATGTGTGGTGAGGACGTAGCCTCGAAAGATGAGAACATGTCCTGAGAAGATGCCATATGGTGTGAAGCACCTGAATCCAGTAGCCATCTAGATGAATGTGAAATGGTGGTTGCACATAATGCATGACCCTTATGTGGGGCATGTCCATCTGTCTAGAATGATGGTGAAGAAGAAGACCTGCCTGATGTAGATGAAGAAGAGTGATGAATATTGTTCCTCTCAAGAAGAGCTGTCAAATCTGAAACCTGTTTGGCATATCCATCTATCTTCTTCTCATGACACTTGGACTCATCATGTCCTAGCTTAGTACAATAAGCACACTTAGATCTATCTTTCTTCGATGACTCCCCCTTAGGAGAAGGTGAATCAGAGGTGTGTTGTTAACTAGAATCCTTCCAATGCTCAGTGGTCTTTGGTTTCTGTTTCTGCTTCAGCTTATGCTTCCCCTGTGATGACTGTGCTACCAATGCTTAGTGTTGTGATCCTGTGAAAGCATCCAACTATGATATCTTGGCCTGCTCTCATGTCAACCAATCACAAAACACCTCAAAAGTAAGCATGGTAAAATGGTTGCCCAATGCATCCATGGTGGAATAAAATGTGGAAGAGAAGATCTGAAAAGGACCTCGAAGCTTAGAAAGAATCAGGTATATACACTCCTCATCTATTTTGGTCTTACCACAACCTTGTAGAAGAGAACTCTGTTGTTTGAATTTCATCAGAAAGTCCTCAATAGTGGGAAAAGAATCAGGTACAAGGGAAGTCAACTCTTCCTCAATCTGGATGGCACGAAACTAATTGATGGTACCAA
>VDFB02373365.1:318190420-318453457 GCA_007258455.2 Sequoia sempervirens
AAGTTACAAAATGCGGCCACGCGTCTTTCGCCACCCGGTTCATATGGCCTTCCCTCCATTTTCAAAGCGACCTCAGTCCCTTGAACACGTGTCGCTTCTTCGCAATCTCTCAGCAGCAGTAGGAGGAGTTCTCATTTGGGCCGCGATTTGTTGCCACATGCCTTACACTGATTCTCAAAGCAGGCTATGGGCTGGCTAAGCGGGATAGTGTTATCGGATGTCGCTCGTCATGGTTCTCTGAAGTGGTGGGCGACACTTGTCACTTCGAAGCTTGGTTGGGACCGCTGCCATCATTACAAAGGGCACGCCTGCAACCGATCGACTGGATGTTGTGTTCTGACTGGTTGCTCTTGTAATGGCATTGGGAATATTCTTATTCGGGCATCATTACGGGAGATTGTGGGATCTTTCTGTTGCGGCTCTCCAAAGCGGTGGGATTTTGCTCTCCGGCTATATATACTCTCTCTGTCGAAGAGAGAGAGGTCCAAGATTTTTGAAAGAATACTGGTTTTAGCAAGAGACACCAGACCTCTTTTGCATATTTATTCGCAAGGAACTTTCAGACTGTGCCTATTGTTCGGCCTTTCTGTTTTTCATGTTTTGATTAAACTGTAAACTGTGCTTCTTATTGTCTTAAGCACTTCATTTGAGGAGACTTCTATACATTGAATACAGACTTGCTTATCTAAATCATGTCTTAATGACTCTTCGTAGTAGTAAGAATGTATGCGATACTATTTTATGTCAATTAAATGAATTGTTTATGCTATAGCTTTAAGTTTCTGATGTTTTGGAACATAACAATAACATTCAGGCCCTTAAGTCTATGATTTGTCGTGCCTATCAGTAAGCTTTGGCGCATCGCCTTAGATTAATATTTGTTTCATTATATCCGCTTCCTTTTCCCTTTCCAAAAGCCCATTATAGAAGAAGTCGGCTTCTTTAAAACCCGGAGGTCACTCAGTTTGGTGCAAAGGGTCCCCCTTGAACTGAGTTTCCCATAAGGCACTGTTATCTCATCAAATTTTGGTGTCAACAGTTTGTCCTTTTTTCTGGCACGCCTGGTGGGACCCAAACTAATGAAATTGTCTTATAAAGGGGTGTATGAGCCATCGGCCTGTAACTAGATCCCAGACTGCAAATAATCCAAGTTTACTAGTACCTCCATTAGGGACAGTTCAGGCCGCAAATCAGTTAGTAACCGTTCCATTCCCACCACCCTTTCCTCTCACCATGTTGTCAGCCGCGAACAGAAACTATGTAGCATGGGATGCTGGAAGTCCCCTGGTAGCTCCGGTGGCGCCTGCTGTTTGGGGCGCTATCCCAGTTTCGGCACTGAAAGCTCTTCCCAAATTTGTCGGGGACAACACAAAAATGCTAGCAGAACATTTGTAGGATGTAGCGGATGTATGTCTGGTACATAGTATCACAGCGTAGAATGTAGCCCTAAGGCTCCTTGCTGCATCCTTTAAAGGCAAAGCTCTGGATTGGTACCGAACACTGACTCCTAATACCATTCGCACTTGGGATGACCTCAGAGATCCATTCTATGAAAGGTTCTCAAATGACGGAGATCATTCTTCATTATATTACTAGTTATCCATCATCAAACGAGTGCCCCAGGAGGCTCTGACGGACTTCAACGCCCGATTTCACTCAAGTTGGCGGAGGATTCCTGTAACTATCCGCCCGACTCCAGAACTGGCGTTCATGTTTTATCTGAAGTCCATTAACCCCAACATTTCTATGATGATCAAGTATTTGGGAGGAGCCACTTTACCAGATGCATATGCCACCGCTATCAAAGCGGAGAATCACTTGATAGATTGCTGGAAATTACCTCCTTGACCTGTTGTGCTGATATTTCCTGAGATATTAAATGCAGCACAAGAGGTTGCGTCAATCAGTGCGCCAGCGACTCCCCAGTCAGCGTACTCATATGCAGTCGCTCCCGAAAACTTGGCTTCCACATCGGGTCCTCCCAAGAATGAAATGGGCGACCTCAAGGAGATGTTGCAGACTATGGAAAACGATATAACAACTCTCAAGCGGAACCAAGCAATGCCTCCACAGCCTGCATATCAAAACTATCAAGGTGGGCGGCCTACCTATCAGCAAAATCAATATCATAATGCGCCTCGCACTAATCCACTTGTGGCAGCTACAAACCAAATGGTTCTGGTGCCTACACCACTGGCAGGTGCGTCGCCAAGCTCTAGTAGAGAATTAACCGCGGGAAAAAACAATCTTATTGATGACATCAATCCATGGTGCTTCCCTTGCAACGATGTGCATATGCCCCGAAATTGTCTGCGTGGCAACTTACAACAAAGGGTAGCAGAGCAACGTAGTTAAAGTATTGCGATAGAGAACGAAGAGCACATATATACCTCGGCAATGGAGAATGTGGTCCTTACCGCGCAAATGTAGGGAATGTCCTTAGAGCAAGAGTCCAATATTGTTCCTAATCATGCGCTCTTCTCATGGATGGAGGATGAGGAAATGGTATTTGCAAATGACACATCCACAGACGAAACGCCGCGGGTATAGTCCGACTATAACACACGCTCAAAGAGGAGATTCACCGGTGAGCCCGTTGTTTCACTTTCGAACAACCCGCAATGCAAGGACGTTTCCGATCAAATTCCTGGCGCTTCGACCATCTCTTTGTCTTCTCAACCGCGGAAGAAAATTATTATAACAAGAGCAAAGGAGCAGAAATATCTGAGCTCCTCACCTTTTTAATGTGGTGGAGCAGTTGAAGAGATCATCTACTAATGTGTCTTTATGGGATATTCTAGCTATCCCGGAACAGAAAACTATGCTACAAAAGGCGCTTCAACAAGAGATCAACTCAGCACCAACAGAGCCGTCTGCCAATACGGAGGTGGTTTATCAAATGCCACCAGCTAAGGTTCTTATATACAAAGCGAAGGAATCCCATACACATGGCAGAGGTAGGCCAAAACCTCAACCCTTCTTCTTGACCCT
The DNA here is from genome assembly GCA_007258455.2 of Sequoia sempervirens. Taxonomy (NCBI): domain Eukaryota; kingdom Viridiplantae; phylum Streptophyta; class Pinopsida; order Cupressales; family Cupressaceae; genus Sequoia; species Sequoia sempervirens. Next base: position 318,193,412 of record VDFB02373365.1, read on the forward strand.
CATTATAGGGGAGAAGCTATTACACAACGCTATGATTGATTATGGCGCTAGTACGACGGTTATGCTGAAACTGATAGCCGAAGCCCTTGGACTCAGCTACCAGCCTATGAAGAAGGGGGTGATGCAGCTAGATGGAAATAAAGTTGATACTGTGGGTGTCATCAAAGCGCTTCTGTTAACACTATTTGCCTACCCAAGTATCACGGTCCCACAAGATACAGTGATCATAGACGTTCCTCCTATGTTCGGTCTCTGTCTATCCCGAGAATTTACTTCAAAGGTGGGTGGATATTTGTCTTTAGATTGGTCACATCTAATACTTAGGACCAAGCATGGTGTAGAAATGAAGATAGAATCAGAGGCTCTACATTTCGAACACGTGGCAGATGAGGCCCTGATTAATTTTGAGGCCGCACATACCTCCATCACCAAGCAGGACATGTTCAATGTCGAACTGCTAGAGGAGGAGAGGGTGAACGGAGATAGAAATGATGAAGAAGATGCTCTATTGAGTGCACACATGAATAATGATCCTTTCAGGAATTATCATGCTACTGGATTAGGCACATATGTAATTTATGATGAAGACCAAGTTCTTCCGAAGGTCGCCAAAGAATCCTACGATGACCAAGCAAATGAGCTGTGGACATTGTATTTTGACGGAGCAAGGAGCAAAGTTGGAGCTGGAGCAGGGATATGTCTAAAATCCCCACAGAATGAAAAGTTGTTGAGGTCTTTCCGATTCCAATTCACCTGTTCAAATAACGAGGCTGAATATGAAGGGCTAGTCCAAGGCCTAAGCCTAGCGGAACGAATGGGTATCAAGCAATTGATTATGTTCGGAGATTCAGAACTGGTAGTTAATCAGGTCCGAGGAATCTCAGCAGCAAAGAATATCTGCATGAGATCCTATCGGCATCGAATCTGGGACCTTGTAGAAAGTTTTGAAGCTTTCAACATCCTAACCGTCCCCCAAACACAGAATGGAGATGCAGATCGCATGGCGGTGATCGGTGCCCAGTTTGATCCTGTTTTCGACCTGCTTCGGAACAAATATTCAGTGCGAGTGCTTGTTCGACTAGCAATCCCCGACAATGACCAGAGTTGGCAAGTCTTTAAGAGCGATGAACACATTGCCTCGTTTATTCAGCACTCAGGGGAATTTGCTGATCAACTTCAACCAAAGATCGCCGAGGCCTACGAAGGACAAATTATGCAGCTAAAGTCAAATAAGCTTCTGAAAGGATTGGTTACTCTCAAAAAAAAATTTGATTGTAGTGACACCCGAAATGATAAGCAGAAATTCATGGCAGAAAAAAGTGATTATGAAAACCTTCGGGTTTTCGATGACAGGAACCTTAGGGTCGGAAAAGATGTCTTACAATAAGATAGAGAAAGGCTTATCAGTTTATGTGGGAAATATAGAGTAGTGGCCTGGTCCTACGATGATTTGGAAGGTTATGATCCTGGCATCATTCAACATACTATTGAGCTAACAGAAGGTGTGAAACCAATCCGACAGAAACAGCGGCCGGTCAACCCTAAAATTGAAGCCTTGATGGCACAAGAGCTAACCAAGCTCATTGAGTCACGTATTGTCTTCCCAATCAAACACAGTACTTGGGTATCAAATCTAGTACCAGTCCGAAAGAAGAATGGTGATATCTACTTATGCGTGGATTTCTGAGACCTAAACAGAGCATCTCTGAAAGACCACTATCCATTGCCTTCTATGGAATCGATCCTCCAGACTGTCGCAGGATCAGAAATGTTCTCTCTACTGGATGGCTTCTCTGGCTATAACCAGATTCGAGTAAAAGAAGAAGATCAGCACAAGACTACGTTCACCACCAAGTGGGGAACATTTGCATATGCTAAAATGCCTTTTGGTTTATCCAATGTAGTGGCAACTTTCTAGCGAGCTATGGACGTCGCATTTAGCGAACTAATCAATAAGTTTATCCTAATCTATTTGGATGACCTTACTGTGTTCTCTAAATCTAAAGATGATCATTTCGATCATTTGGAGTTAGTTTTTCAAAAGTGCCAGGAGTTTGGGATTTCCTTAAATCCAAAGAAATGTGTGTTTGAAGTACCCCAGGGTAAGCTGTTAGGGCATGTTGTGTCTAATGAAGGTATTTCAATTGACCCCGAAAGAGTGAGGGCTATCAAGGAGCTTCCCCTTTCGGTAAATAAGAAAGGTGTCTAGTCTTTCCTCGGCAAGGTAAATTTCGTCAGTAAATTTATTTCCGATTTTGTAGGAATGATTAGGCCGATCACCCCAATGCTGAAAAAGGATCAAATTTTCAAGTGGACAACGGAGGCTCAGGAGGCATTTGAGAAGGTCAAAGAAGCGATCTCCGCAACCCCGGTGTTAATTAATCCCGATCAGTGCAAATATTTTATAATGTATGCCTTCAGTAGCAAGTCCAGTATCGCTACTATTCTGACTCAAAAGGATAGAGAAGGAAAGGGAGAGCATCCAGTTGCGTTCTATTTCCGAACCCTAAAGGAATATGAGGTGAATTATAACTTCGTCGAAAGACAGGCTTTCGCAATAGTAAAAGGACTTAAAAAGTTTCGTCATCTAATCTCCTGCAACAAAGTTCTGGTATATGTCGCACATTCTAGTGTGTGGGAATACATCATGGAGGGAGAGATCACAAAAAAAAGAGCTAATTGGATTACCAAGATCCTGGAGTATGACGTCAAGGTCAGGCCTACCAAGACTATTAAAGGCAAAGGACTATGTGAGTATATGGCACAGGACGAGGAGGTACCTGCCAAAGAGGAACAATCACAGCTCGTCCTGATAAATGGATCTGGATTGGATGACGATTGGCTGACAAATAGAATGAACTTCATGCAAACCAGAAGGTATCCGCCAGGTCTCTCTTCCCAAAAAAGGAGGTATTACCAGCTAAAAAATTGTGGATATACGCTGATAGAAGGAATTCTTTTCAAAAGAAATTTCAATGGTGTGCTCCTGCGATGTGTTACTTCAGGGGAGGCGCAGAAGATTCTCGACGCTTTTCACAATAGCGACGAAGGTGGTCATTTCTCCACTAAAACTACTGCCATCAAGGTCCTACGAGCTGGATATTACTGGCCTATACTCTTCAATGATTCCTACTCTTTGGTAAGGGCTTGTAAAAAATGCCAGTTCTTCTCTAACAGAAGGAAGAACTCAGCGATGCCCCTCAAACCTATCGTGGCGGATGAACCATTTGCGCAATGGGGTCTGGACTTCATCAGAATGATCAACCCAATTTCTAGTGCTGGACATAGGTGGATATTAACAGCTACAGACTACTTTACAAGGTGGGCGGAAGTTGTTCCCCTTAAGGAGGTAACAGAAACAGAGATTGTAGATTTTCTCGAAACACTGGTGACAAGGTTCGGCCCTCTGAAGACAATCATTTCGGACAATGCCAGAGCATTTGTAGGTACAAAGGTATGTCACTTTGCATTAAAAAATGACATATTCCTTAAAACATCATCAAACTATTATCCACAGGGAAATGGCCTGGCCGAGTCGACAAATAAAAGTTTGGTCCGACTCCTAAAAAAGGTTGGCTCAGAACACCAAAGGGAATGGCATAAAAATCTTTGAAAAGCGCTCTGGGCCAACCGCCTAACTCCTAAACAAGTCCTCAAGACTTCGCCCTATGAGCTAGTATATGGGAAAGAGGCATTGTTACCTACCTCTATGCAGATTCCGGCGATACAATTGTTGAAATCTCTTGAGATAGAACAAAATGACGCCATGGAGGTTCGGCTTGCCGAACTACTGGAAGTACAAGAAAAAAGGGAGAACTCCCTAATAGCAATGACAAGCCGTCAACAGGTGGTCAAACGATGGTTTGACAAGAAGGCTTCTGACCAGGGCCTAAAAGATGGAGACTTAGTGCTAAAATATGACAGCAGGGCTGCAAAGCCAGGTCAGCATGGTAAGTTTGACACCCTATGGGAGGGACCCTTCAAAATCATTCGGTGCATGCAACACAATGCTTTTGAGCTAGAAAATATGGAACAAGAGCCGCTAGGAATCCCGGTTAATGGGATTCACTTTAAATTGTTCCATTAAGCATTAAGCCCTACCTTGTACAGTTGTAAATAACGTTTTTATTTTCCTTTCTTGTTTTTGGCCTGTTCTTTTGCTAAATCGGTGGTCTTTCTATGCATTTTCTCATCAAAGGTGGCAGATAAAACACCAGGGATGATTTACACAAAATGCACTCATACATGGAGAAAAAACATACAAGATTTGCAAACCCAGAAAATTGAACACAGAAGCAAACAGAAGCATAGATTTCACTTAAAAAGAAAAGTATATATTTATATATATATGTACCTGGTTACAAAATGGCATGAATGCCGATTTTCAAAATATACAAGTATCAGAGTATATATATATATATATATATATATATATATATATATATATATATATATATATATATATATATATATATATATATGATGGCCTTTTATCAGGCTTATCTGGAATAGGTGAGTTACATCATCAGGCAGCAAGGCAAGGGGGCATCTATCCACAGGAATGGCTGGCAACAACCAACGCATTTACCGCAGCGTCTGCTTCTTCCTCATCCATGGGCTCCTCGGCAGCACTGGTAGCATCATTCAACACAGCCGTCGTCGGTGGTGGATACACCGGGTCCCTGAAGTCAGTATACCATTCTACATCGTAGAAGGGTATCACGTTGTAGCTCCTGAACAGGAAGTGTAGGGCTTGAGTAACCCTTTGCTGGTGCTGGCCACGGGTCTGCAGGCGAAATCCGCTCAGGAATGGCAGCCAAATGACAGCAGCTTCTTCGATAAAGCGACGCAGGTCGCTGGATGTTGTCAGGCCTATCCCGTACGCAGCATGTGTAACAACCTCGCCGAGCCCATTCAGGTACTTCTTTGGGAAGATTTCTTTGACCAGCTTCAAGATAAGTGGCCGGAGAACACAAATGTCTAGCATGGACGCTACAAAGTGCGAGCACACGTCAGTGTTCACCCGATACTTATCTTCATATTCAACACAGTCCTTGCCTAGAACCCACTTAATGGCTACTAGAACCAGCGAGTGCTTGTTCTTTGTCATTCTTTTGAGCCTTCTAGTGGAGATTTCACCTACAAACGCCGTCTGTGATTTGAACGAGGTTAGGCGAATAGGGGTATCCATCTCTCCTAACACTATCCCTAAGTCTGCTAAGTAATGCCAAAATATGCTCACCACCTAACCTATGAAAAGACTTGCTTATCAATCTTCTACTAGCCTATCACTTCTTAAACGCTAAGTATGTTTGCTTGCTATCTACTGGGCTATTTATAGAAAAGTTGATAGGACATATGCCAATCCGCCTGTAAGAAACGTGATGTATACTGGCTGCAATCTTGAAGGTCGAGTTTGCGTTTGCTCACATTTTTGGCCGATACATGCACGATAGCATGGCTCAAGGCGTGCTTAATTAAATGAAGTTAATTAATTAAGTTTTAAAAAGGTGGCACTTGTTGATGAAAGGATGTATGGCCGTATGCTATGGTGTCAAATCTCAAATGCATCCCAGAGCCCAAGGCGATACTCGTATCTCTTCAGGCCGTGATCGTTTGTTTGGCGTAATCATTCCGGCCAGGATATTAATTACCGGTACATGTTAACGCAAGAGGAGAGGGTCAGTTGCAAGCTCAATTTCCAAGGAGATCAGGGCGTATCACACAATCGCCCCAATATGATGATGAAATTTGGCCGCCTCGGAATAGCAATCAATTCATCTAGCATGAGTTGCCAGATCACTGGTACATGCCGAATTAAATGCAAAAGGCTTGCTTTCGCCTACCACCTTAGGAAGTTGCTATTATTTCATGAAACAGCTTAGTATTTCAAAGTATTTTTGCAATGCAAGGAAGGTGCAAAGTGTTTTCTATTTGTATATCCAGAGCAAGCGTATTCGTAGGCCAGGGAGCTTACAAGTTCTGCCGCGAAGGAAAAATGTCAGAATCTTCAGCTCAGCCGATACAAGAGGAGATTAGTCAGGAACTGTATTTGGCTATTCGTTCTTCGGCCGAGGTATACGTATACGAGGATGTAGCATATGCAACTCCTGGTATACCCACAAAGGTGAAAAGAGCCAACACAGAGGAGCTGGAGAGGCCCAAAGAGTGGAATAACCCGAAAAAGGTTAAAGAAAAGTGGGCTAATATCTATGACCCAAAGCTTGCCAAGAACCCTAAATCTCTTAGAGAGGCGGCTTATGCAAGGTTATCAGCGCTAAGGGCAGACCAAGCCACGGCAAGTAGAGTCTGGCTTAGTGGTCTTCCACAATACATAGTCCCATTTGTGCACTATTGCCCGGAGGTGGTCGACGCGGCTGTTCAACGCTATAATCCAGATACCCACTGCATTGAAGGTCACAATTTAAGGGTTCATATCGGCCTAGAAGCCATCTGGCATATGTTATGTATTTCTGATCCTGGTAGAAGAAAGGAGAATATCGAGCATTTCCGCCCAAGCAAAGGGGAAAAAATATGGAAAAGGATGAAAATCGGCTCCAATTTCCTGTTAGAAGAGACTAATAAGAAAGGTGTTGCGTCCGCTAAGGCACCGAATATCCCATTATCGCGTGGTTCATTCCGCGATGACCTCAAAGACCCCATATCCATGCTGGCATTTGTTTGCGGCCGAGATTCTGATGAGAAGATCGAGGCTTTTTAGCTGGGCCCTGCAATACAGTTTCGCAAGCAGCATGAACTTTTCTGGTATGATTTTGCTTAGTTCATGGTTGAAGAAATGATACAGCAAATAGAGAATTATCAGGCGGAGAAGAAATTTAGATTTCTTTCCTACCTGGTCCACATGTTCCTGTATCAGAATCCGGATTTCTTCACCCGATTTGTTCCACTATCAATTTTTGACAAGCAGAACAAAAGAAAGCCGGTGTCTACATAGACACCCTACCTTTCCGCAACATATGACTACTATGCCTTTGCAGACTATTTCATAGCCCCGGTCCTGAATGATTTGATCGGAGAGGGTGATATCGTTCGACTTAACATTGAGCAGATTGGATTTCTGCAAGGCTACACCCCTGCCTGTGACTGGTTCTTGGGCAAGGATTTCACGATCCTTCGAATGAGGGGCTTTATTGGTAATCCTTTCCTGCTCCCGGCTTGCGTCACCGATAGAGTGCTCGCGCTGGAGGTTTTCCGACAGGTGTGCATCATTGATTTCATGTTATGTAGCTGTGAAAGTGTCAAGAGGAAGGGATTCTTCACTTGCCCGAAGAGTTTCAAGTCAATAACGCTTGTTAAAAAATAATCACATGAGCTGCTAAGGGACAAGCTGGCATATCTGGGGTTAGTACTAGTAAATGATAAGTGGGATTACAACCCTTTCAATGATCTACCTGAGCCGCATATGAAAGTTACACATGTTCTCCGACCATACTGGGAGAAGCGGCGTAATAGCCGGACTGATAGAGATGAAGATTTTGTTGAATTAGCACAAATCCCTACACCAGATACCAGGGGCCCATGGCACAAGTTCTACTTTCCAGTGGTCGTGGCCAAGGACAACCTTCTGATAGAGCGCAGCATGTATAACAAGTTGAAAGTGGGCGAAGAATGGAGCGATGAAAAAATAAAAGCTTTCTAGAGATACCGCCAGGAAACAGCATAGTTGAACGCTCCTTATAATCAATTGAAGGACGACCAGGAATTTGAAAAATGGTGGGATGAAGGCCATCCTAGCTCGATCTCTAGTGCTAACAGAAGCGAAGCAGAGGGCTCCGAGGAGCAGGAGGAAGAAACGGTGGTATCATCCTCTTCAGCGCAGGGAGGCAATGTCTCCGAGCATGCCGCCTATGTGGGCACTAATGTGCGCTTTAACATATCAAGGGGCTTGCTTACACGCACATGGACCGCTAAACCGGTTAGGCTAGTGCCCCAGCAGAAGGATCTGACTACCGAGGTTAGTGAGTGTCTGCCCGCGAAAAGGCAGCGCACGGAAAGTGTTATCGGGACAGTTTCACATGAACCCGCCAAAGGAGAAACACCCGCTGCTAGTCAAATGCCAGAGTTTGCGGGCGAGTCCCGAACGATCCCGGAGCCACCGCCGACCAGTCAGCAGGTACATTTCTCTCCTTCTTCTCTTACATCTCATTCTTTCGCATCCGCCCCTGCTCAATCAACAATTCCTACCATTAGTCCGAGCCCTCCACCCTCTGCTTCTGGTCTAGCTTATTCCGTTGAATTTGCCCAATATTCGCAAGTCCAACCGTTTATAATTACTCCTCCGAACATGTTAATGCCTACTACTGCCGCTTAGACTTTCCTCACCTCACTTTCTAAAAATATTCCTCCTATTGGCCCCCACTCTTTTTTCGATATGCTTACGGATCCCTTCCCATCGCAACAAGCCGATACCCAGGCAACGACTCTTTTTCCTCGGCCAATGGGCCTTACGACTGAATCTCTGGTTCAGCCGTTGCAAATGTCTAACCCTGCTGATAACCCCTAGGCTAAGCTATGGAACGTGCCACACTTTTTTCCGCAAACCATCACCCTCCAGAACAAACAAATGTGCGCGCCTATGAAGGTTACCTATCCCTACGCCCTGCCCTCTGGTGTTCCTTTCGCAGGTGGGCTGGTTTCATCACCAGCTGAGTTCATAGCACAGATAGATTGTGGAAAGGAAGCGCGCGCAAATAGAATGAGGCGACGAAAGGCAAAGGATGACAATGCCCCTGCCAAGCTGAGAGTACAGGCTTCGTATGATGAGACCCGCCAAGAATTAAAATTTGCAACTATGTACCCAAGGATAAACAAGCCCCAGGGAGAAATGCAACTGGAGGACTATGAAATTTATGCTGTTGGACTGGACATGAAGGTAGCCCAGCCACAAGATAAAGTCGAAATCATGGAGGAGACACAACGGGTGGTCACTTCCGACTTCCTAAAAACTGGTTGCCAGTTAAAGAAGAAGGATGAACAGCTCAAGGCAGCCAAGGACAGGGTGATCTTTCTAGAGGCAAAGAAAAAATCCTTAGAGGCGGATATCGCCCGAATGACAGAAAGGGTGCTAACAGTAGAAAATGAGAGAAACAGGCTTCAGGGCGAAATTGCGAAGACCCAAGTAGCCGACCTAGTCTTATTAAAAGAATTGTAGAATCAAAACCAAGCAGCGCGACAGAGCCTACGGTCGATAGAGGAGGAGCTTGAACGCTTCCACCTTGAGTACAATCAAAGGATGGCAGAGAAAGGTGAGGAGATGGAGCGCCTACAAGAGCAGTATCAGCAAAAGGTACAAGAGAAAGAGGCTGAATCCAAAGGTCTGAAGACTAAACTGGAAGAGGAGCTCCGAGAGACAAAAGCTTCATTAGAAGAGCAATCGGCTAACCACTCCAGAGCTGAACAAACTTGGAATAAAGAAATGAACAGTTATGCAGAGCAGTTGGCGTCCGAGAGAAAGAAGAAGGCAGAATTGGCCGAGGCCCTCATTTCAAGAGACGCGGAGATTTCTTCGCTTAGGGCCTCTCTGCTACCAGCCCCTGCCCAACCTAATATCATCCCACTGGTCAGGCAATTGTACATTTCTCACTGGGAAAAAATCAAAACTTTCTGCCTAAATCTGCAGCCTATCCTCCGGTTCATCGACAAAGCATTAAAACTCAATCAGGAAGCCCAAAACACAATGAAACAGTTCCCGCGTTTCATCCTAGAAAAGGTTCCTGAGGCAAGGGACTTGTTAAATAAGCTATACTCGGTCTCAGACGAGGTCTTTACCGGGGCGGGTATCGAAGATCGGGACACCGCTGCCCAAATGGCAAATAAATTCATTCATTGCCACTCTGCTTTCTAGCGTACTAAGACAGCGGCAGCTTTTCTAAACAAGGCGCTAGATGGCATTTGGGGAAGTTTCTCTGAGTTGGGCAAGTTGGGATTACCGTCTCCGCTCCTTGAGGATGGCTTTATTGCCACAGCTGCACAGATTATAGAGGTTATTAAATAGAAGGAGAACGATCTGGAGGCATTCAAGGAATTCGGCAGCCCCCCAACAGCAGCAGATATCGAGGCGATCATTCATCCACTCTCTTAGCTGCTTTTCCATATCCAAGCAGGCACTGGCCTACCAGAGGTGCTGCCTCACAAGGAAGCTATTGATCTCCGCGGGGTACAAGAGAATTTGCGCAGCATGGCAAAGCCATCCGAAAGTGAATGGGTGCCTTTGCAGGCTGCACTTTCCAAACTCTAACTCCATTCACCCTATAGATGAAGGCTCTGGTCTGCAGAACCAGCGATTTTTTGGGTTCTCCATTCCTTATCCGAAACGCCCCTGATAGTCACCAAAAGCTGTTGAAATAATGATTCAAGCAGCTCCCTTCGGGTTCTTTTTGTACACATTCGTGCGCTGACCTGTGCATCTCTGAGTTTATTCGGCTTCCCGACAGGTTTTGATCTTTCCCTTTGCGCATTTCTCACTTCGCAACTTCGGCTAGCGGCTCCCCTTTCGCGTCCTGAAATGCTGGGCTGGTCGTCCACGTGTCTTGCCTACGGGGTTTTTTATTTTCTGTTGCTTTGTGTTCTCTTCGGGTTGCTAAGCCTTCCATAAAGGGCCAACACTCTTAAGATTCTAAGAGGGGCCCACATCTTGGTACGTGGCGGTGTATCGCAAACTTTCCTTACAGAGATAGAATATGCAGCTGCGGGCTATGAAATATTTCGGTAAGCCTTCTTTATTTTCTGGTGGGCCCTACCTTCAGCCACGTGTCAACGGTTTGCAGCCTTTTAACAGCAGCAGGGATGTGAACACCGCGGGTTGCGAAACGTGGCCACGCGTCTTTCGCCACCTAGTTCATATGGCCTTCCCTCCATTTTCAAAGCGACCTTAGTCCCTTGAACACGTGTCGCTTCTTCGCAATCTCTCGGCAGCAGTAGGAGGAGTTCTCATTCGGGCTACGATTTGTTGCCACGTGCCTTACACTGATTATCAAAGCAGGCTATGGGCTGGCTAAGCGGGATAGTGTTATCGGATGCCGCTCGTCATGGTTCTCTAAAGCGGTGGGCAACACTTGTCGCTTCGAAGCTTGGTTGTGACCGCTGCCATCATTACAAAGGGCACGCCTGCAACCGATTGACTGGATGTTGTGTTCTGACTGGTTGCTCTTGTAACAAAATTGGGAATATTCTTATTCGAGCATCATTATGGGAGATTGTGGGATCTTTCTATTGCGGCTCTCCAAAGCGGCGGGATTTTGCTCTCCGGCTATATATACTCTCTCTGTCGAAGAGAGAGAGGTCAAATATTTTTGAAAGAATACTGGTTTTAGCAAGAGACACCAGGCCTCTTTTGCACGTTTATTCGTAGGGAACTTTCAGACTGTGCCTATTGTTCGGCCTTTCTTTTTTCATGTTTTGATTAAACTGTAAACTGTGCTTCTTATTGTCTTAAGCACTTCATTTGAGGAGACTTCTATACATTGAATACAAACTTGCTTATCTAAATCATGTCTTAATGACTCTTCTTAGCAGTAAGAATGTATGCGATACTATTTTATGTCAATTAAATGAATTGTTTATGCTATAGTTTTAAGTTTCTGATGTTTTAGAACATAACAATAACATTCAGGCCCTTAATTCTATGATTTATCGTGCCTATCAGTAAGCTTTAGCGCATCGCCTTAGATTAATATTTGTTTCATTATATCTGCTTCCTTTTCCCTTTCCAAAAGCCCATTATAGAAGAAGTCGACTTCTTTAAAACCCGGAGGTCACTCAGTTTGGCGCAAAGGGTCCCCCTTGAACTGAGTTTCCCATAAGGCACTATTATCTCATCAATTTTTGGTGTCAACACCACCCATTAGAGAAAATCTAAATCCAAATCCTAAGATCACAAACAACTCTCAATGTTGATATCATAGAACTCTTGGCCATAGTACCGATGAGTGTCATGCTCTCAAAATAACATTTGAGAAGTTTGGTATCAAAAAAGGAATCCCTTAAAGCATGCCCTTTGCTCCTTGCCATGTAATAGTTATAGGATCCTAGTACCCTCACTATTACATGTTTGAAATTTATTGCAAAACATTGTCTTTATTGAAAGGAGCTCATTCTCATTACTTATATCAGCTCATCCTTGTCTTGCAATTTGTGAGGGAAAAGAGTTACATAGCCTTGTCGTAGTTTTGTTACTTGATGTTGTCCCTTTGGCTAGATGCTCGCCTTCCGTATATACCGATCAAGATTGGGATGTAGATGACTTACTATAGGTTGACTCGTATGTGCCTTACTAGTCTTTTGCATTATTTTTTATTTCATGTTTCTTTATGCGATTGAATGTGTGTAATGTGATCCCTCGCACTGTTCTATTTGAACATGTATCTCTCTTTCTAGATTCCTCTATTGTACCTACATTCTTCTATATGTTGTAAATTTTTTATCTTTTTTACTTGTCTTGTGTTTCCTTTTTTGGGATGAGGAAAGGTGTTGAGACATTTGGGTTTCTTCCATGTTGACCCAAATTGTTTTCTTTGTTTTCACTCTCTATGTGCCAATCTTCTAGTTCTATGAGTATTTGGGGAATGATGACATTTCTGAGCTCTATAAAAACATTATAGCAAAGACATATTGACCCTAAATCCATAGATCCCTTATGTATTTTTGGGGGCAACCCCTCCCTCCTTTTTCATGGCGTAGATTTATTTTAGAAACATATGACTTGGCATAGGGAATTCTGAGGAATCTCTCTTGTCTTAGGGTTGAAGATTGGCTACTTTAAAGCAATTTCTCATAGCAATGGTGTTAGCAACTGCTTTAAAGTGGGGGCATACATTGATGATATCTTTCGATACTTCTCATGTTTCATGGTGTGATATTCTTTAAATTATATTGTGATGCATCCTTTTCTTGGTGGTGTCATTGGGTTTGATTTCCTTCGAGAGCATGATATTTCTTATCGTGCAACTTTCCTCTTAGTGTTGATGCGACACTGCATTCCCTAAGCTGTGAATCTTTTACTCTTGATTTGTCCTCTCTTGGAGACATTAGGCATTATGTTCCCTAAGAAGAAGACCTTACTCAAACTAAGCAAGATCCATTTAAACAAACAATATATATATATATATATATATATATATATATATATATATATATATATATATATATATATATATATATATATAATGTTCATAAGTGTTTGGCATAACACAGCTTGCTAACCTTGTGAAGCTTGAACCCTAAAATCAAGGCCACCTAACATAGCACACCTTACTTACCTATGGAGCCTTGCTTTGTGGCTACTTATTGAAGTTATCAAAGGGATAGATTTGGTATGGTTATTATGATGAGAAGCTGACATAGAGACATGAATTTCTCATTGTACAGTGAGAGCCTGTAGACCTCACATGACTTTCTCACTAAGCCACTTTATTGGAAGACTCACAAAGTGGACAACCTAAAGTTATGCTACCTCAAAGTGAGCACAAACCAACAGTGGGGCAGTTGTGGGGCAGTATACCAGCGTAATTCTTCATTCGCTGGGGCAACAATGGGGCATCCAAAAAAATCAAAGAATTTTTTAATTTTGATCGAGACAGTTTATTCTTTGAACCAACGTAGCAAGTACTTTGCTTCAAAGAGAGGCAAAATGTAGACATGGAAAATATACCAATCACACATGATCCTGATGTTACTAACACCAGTTCATCCTAATCATCTCTCTGCTAATCATTTAATTAAATAATCTCTATTTAATTAAATTCATCACATTTCATGTCTCAATTAAATAAATCAATTTTATCTAATCAAGTCATCATCTCCTATTAATTGAATAAATCATTTTTTATTTAATTAATCCTATAGTCCATCTTTTAAGTAAATAATTCATTTTATTTAATTAATCTCTAAAGTCATTCCATTAAATTAAATAAATTAATCTTTATTTGGTTTAATCTAACACCATCTTCTTTAATTAAATAAATCAAAATCTTTATTTAATTAAGTCTAAATCATTTTCCTCTCATTTTGGTTTATTTCAATCCAAAAATCTAAATCAAATGGTCAAATCAGCTAATCCCTCATTAAATTAATCAAATCTTGATTAATTTAATCCTAATCCATCAAATCCTCTATCTTTTGCCACTTGCTCATGAAAATCAATTTATCAATTTATTAAATCATCTATTTTCTTTCAAAAAGGCATCAATGGTTGGAATATTCCCCAAATTTGAAAAATCCCTCCAAAAGGGTTTGTACATCCAACAAAGCATTTAAAATCTCTTACATATCCTTTTCTTGAGCCATGTGGCATTAACTTCACCTTTCACCTCATCCTTCAAGCCATCTTTTGAATTTGAATCTCCCCCCCTCTTTGCACATTCTACAAAATGTGCTCAAGCCTCCTCCATCCATCTCTTGACAAGTGGCATCTTGCCATTGGTTGAAAGTTAGTCCCACATTGCTTCATTTTGGGCATTTATGCAACTTGTCTTCCTATAAATAGAGAGGTTATCTTTCATTTTTATCATCTACAATTTGAGAAAACTTACTATACTCATTTGCATCTTCAAGCATTAGCATTTTCATCAATTTCAAGGCATAGCTAGGTTATTGCAGGTTTTCTCCATGGAGTTCATTTGAAGTAATCACCAAGTGGATCAATCATCACCAAATCATCAAAAACTTGCATAGGAGTTGGGGAAGGGAAAATTTCCACATCAAATTGGCACCAACTCCCCCATGGGATCAAGAGTTTGCATGCCTAATTAGAATTTCTTTGCTTTTACTTTTTGTTTTTCATCTTCATTTCCTATTTTGAGCATTGCTAATGGATTTTATGGGGAACTTTGATCTTAACTTGAATTTTAATCCTCTAGTGTGTTTGTTTGTTGTCTCTTGCAGGTACTAGGATCTTAGCTCTACACCAATGATGAGAAACTACCCCAAGAGGTACTACTATGCAAATTTGAACGTGTCATTCTTTCAACAAACCTATGGATCCAAGGTGGACTTGTAAATGGATCTCTTGGAGAGGTCAAAGACATTGTATATCCATAGGATCCAAACCACCTGAATTACCAACATATGTTACTACCATATTTGACAACTATAATGGTCCATCGTGGGATAAAAGAAACCCAACAACTATACCAATACAGCCTATTTCTCGAGGCAACCGTAGACAAATACCACTATCTATGGCATGAGCTATCATTATACACAAATCACAAGCCCTAACACTAAATAAAGCCACAATCGATATTAGAAAAACTGAAAGTCAAGGCCTCACATTTACGACAATGTCTAGAGTCAAATCCATAATAGGCCTTTGCACATAGCCTACATTTTCTTTTGATCGCTATTCCAAAATGACAAAAAATCCATATATTATTAGAAAGAAAGAAGAAGCTCGCCTACAACTGGTCTCTCAATAACATGTTCAGGTAAGTACATTTACTTCACAGTCTTTCAAAGTTATACAATTTTATTTATTCCCTTATTTAGTAGAGAAAAACAACTCAAACAAATCAATTACAATTTTTTTTTCCTTATCCAAGTAGCCAATCGAATGATCAAGCAAAGAACAATTCTAGATTTAAACTCTTTCTAAAAACTTTTCTTTGTTACTTTTTTTATTTTCACTCTATTAAATACATGTGTAAAACATATTTACAAGTTATATTTCTTTCGCAACATTGTTTTGCAATGCATATGAATTCTAGGACTTCAAAAGAGGAGCTACAAAAAAAGAAAACTGACACTCTTTTTCCACTTTGATATCTGTAAATTGGCTATCACTTGTCCCAAAGGAATTTAGTTGTTCTCAAATGATCAAAAACTCCACCATAATTATAAAATACAAAGTATCGTATATAGTTTTGAAATCAACAATATTGAATTATGTAATGTTTAGATTCATTATTGTTTTGCTTCTAATCTATCAACTTATTCTTTGAATGGCTCTAGGAAAATTCACCACTAGTAATTCACCGACGAAAAATTCATCGTCAGCAATTCACCGTGGGAAAATTCACTGCCGTGACAAATTCACTGCCAAGTAAAATTCACCGCCGTGAATTTCCCCATGGTAAATTGCTGACGGTGAATTTTCCGTCAGTGAATTGCTGACGGTGAATTTGCCGTATGCCTCCTTGAACATCTTATGGGTGCAGTGGTAGTTAAATATTAACCCTTTTAATATATAAATAATTGTATGTAATTTTTTATTTCCACGATATGATGTTCTGTCCTTACAACCACATTAGAATGCCTCTGGGTGTAAGAGACATAATAATGCGTAGAATTTGGCGTTACACGTGTCAAAAGCCTCCAAAGTTAATATGTATACAGCCGAGAAGGTTCACCGACCACTTTCTGTAGCTGTCGTCACCCGGCGAAAATTTCCAACGAGTCATTATCAGGACAGCAAATTGTCGACGCGTGGCCTCTTTTTTATCTTTGAGACGTAGATTGCGGGCACTGCTTTATATTGCCGCTGGATGTCGATTGTTAAATGACCGAACCCAAAAGTCAAAGTTTGACAGCAGAAATTTTTTATTATTAGAATTTTTTTATATTTTAATAATTGTTTAATACCAATAGCTAATTTAATTCCACCGTTGAAACATAGTTTTAAATATAATATAAAATGTTTGTAATCATTATCTGTAAATAAAAAAGCAGGATATCCATATACAAATGTAAATGATTTGAGAGGCAAGACGAGTCCTTATGAAATGTTCGCGTCGGTCCACGTACGAAATCTAGCAGGTTCGATCAACACCTAACAACTTTGCAGAACAAGACTTAATATCCATTTTTCAAATAAAAATCAAATGAAAACCACAGCTCTCTTCGCATGCGACTCGCATTGTAACGGCCGCGATCAATACCATATGACTATGGCGGGGTAAGTTTGACCATTTTCGGAAATGACAAATTTAAAAGGTCGTTATTAATTGGAACAAAATCTCCCCACATGTCGAGGCGTGCAGATTACGTTTGCCTGTCTGCTCGTTTTCTTCGATAAAAGGAGAGTGGTGGGGCTGTTGGAATCCAGTGTTTGGAGCAGAAATCAATGGGCCGAGCTCCCAAAGATGAGAAGATGGGACTTAAGAAAGGTCCTTGGTCTGCTGAGGAGGACCAATTACTCATTAATTTTATTCACAGAAATGGCCATAATAACTGGCTTGCGCTCCCTAAGCAAGCAGGTTCCAATTCTAACATCTTTTTTTTCACTCCTCATGAATTCTTTTCTTTTGCACTTCTAAAACTGTTAGATTGTTTTCCAATTGGTGACAGGACTTCTTAGATGCGGGAAAAGCTGTCGTCTGCGGTGGAATAATTACCTTAGACCAGACATTAAACGGGGGAATTTTAGTTCCGAGGAGAAGCGAGCTATCATTAAACTTCATCAAATTTTGGGCAACAGGTTTGTTACTTCCATCATATCCCTAAGCCCTGTTATAAGCTACTCCTAATAAATTCTTTTATCTTGCAGGTGGTCTGCCATTGCCTCACGCCTGCCTGGCAGAACAGATAATGAGATAAAGAACGTGTGGAGAACTCACTTGCAGAAGCACGTTCTCCAAATGGCAATCGATCCAGTGCGAAATGCAATAGCAACGCGTTTTACTTCACATGATAACGCTAAGTACAGTCATGCTTCCATCGAGCCAATTCCACCAATGGAGAAGGATGCGTTTGCAGACAATTTAGTTCTATCACAAGCAAAAGCTTCGGTTGATTCTGCTAGCGCACTCTCCTGCTCGTCGGGTTCTTTCAATGATTCACAGAATCTGTCAAGCGAAATCCCTTCATCAATGAGTAGAATAGACAGTGAAGCTACCGGTGCCATTTCAGGCTCAACATTAGGTTGGATTCACTCCAACTGTATAAATTCCTTTGACGTAGCACTCGGGTACAATCAACAGCCGCCAACTATTGAATATGGTAGCAAACTTCAGGATTTACTATCAGATGAGACATTTATCCTGGAAAAACAGAAATTTAAAGATGAAGAAAGGTGGTTGCCAAGGCAAAGCCAGAATGCAACCGCAATTATGACATCTGAAGCAGAGTGGGAGCACAGCTCAAACTTGAAGGTTCGTAATTTGGTGAGTTCCTATCCAGAAGATGATTACTTGAATAGCAAAGACCCAAAAGCTCATCAGCTGTTGAATAGTGACATGGCGGCTATTGATGATGATTCTGATGGACTTAATTACTGGTTGAACTTTCTGCGGCAAGCCGGGCCGCCGTCCACGTTATAGCAGGTCACTCTACATCGGTAATTCTGTTTCTTATGTATCCGAAATGCACCATGACCATGCCTGGTATTTCAAATTAACCATGCCTGTCAAATAAAAACTTTGTTCACGGTTATAAATCTTCTTTGCATGTCATTTTACGTTCTATTCGTATACAGAAGCTCAACATTTATTTTATTTTATTTAGAACGCGAAATTCTTAGTTTCAATACAATGATATATAATATGTATATATATTTCCGCACATCATATATATATTTCAGCACATCATAAAGTTATGATTAAAAAAGAGAGTTTGAAAAGAAAAAAAAATTAATTAGTTTTTTCTTTTTAAGATAGTTTTATTTTTCTAATAATTGAAAGTTGCTTCAACTTTGTAATAAATGATTAAAATATAAAAATGTTCGGAAAAAAAAGCAATCAATTTTCATGGTTATTTAAAAGTATAAGTCAACATAAAGGTTAAATTTGAGTAAGAAGCTAATAGCTGAAAAGAAAGATATAATTTTCTAAACTTAGTAGTATTAGGAGGCTATGTAAAGAAGAAATGTCCCGCTCACTTAGAGAACCAACACAATTCATATATTTTAGCATTTAAAAGTTTGAGAACCAAAAATTGTTAATTGAGAGAAATTAATACTATGAAAACTTCCTTGCCTTTAATTAAATGGTGAACCCCATTAACTAATAGCAAGAGATCAACGATAATAGTGATCTCAAGTATTTGTGTAATGCTAGTCAAGATCATGCCTTATTAATTAAAACAATTCAAATTAATTCCATATGTAATGTTGTTTTATTTTTAATAAAAGGGGTAAAAAAATCATTGAATCAAAAGAAACCAATCATATAGAGAAAGCTAGGTCTAAACCAAGCACTCTAAGCAATAACCAGAAACCCCAGAACCAACAACCATCCATAGAGTGAGCAAAGCCCAAAAAAAACCAATTGACATAATAACATTAACCATCCATATCCTCAATAATCATCATATCTAACCCTTGGGAATAATCCTAGGATAATTGCTCCCAACCATTCTCAAAATCCCATTTGGCCAAATAATCAACAACCCTATTCCACTGCCGTGAGATATGGATAAAGGAGATAAAATCTAACATGGAGCTCAATCTAAGAATCTGCCTAGCCACAATGGAAAGGTGCCAATTAACTCCATCTAGCTTCTACTCATTCACCATATTAAATAAGATTTGAGAATCTGACTCACAAATGATCTTATGCCAACCAAGAGCATAAGCTCTTTCAATAGAAAACGAATAGCTAGACCTTCCATGAGGTTATTTGTTTGTTGCCCCTTGGGTGAACCCACAAAAGTGGTTTACAATTCCAGTGATGAAGGAAAAGTTGCAAAACACGACCACATACAAAAAAAATTGGTTTTTAGGGATTCAAACGAACTTTTGGTTTGAATGAACCCAAAGGGGGTTTGATAGAACCCCCCTTCGAGTGAACCCATTTAATTATGGGGCCCACCATTCCCAGAAAATGCCAAAAGTAAAGGCTTATGGAAAGGTGGTTCGAGCAAACCCGCTTGGTTCGCTCGAACCCCTATTTTCCACCCTTCTCCCCCTCAGACACCAAAAAAGTCTAGAATTTTGTGCTTTGAAGCTCGGGTTGTGGATGAAAATGGAGGAGACTTCACAAACCCAACTGGATGAAGGTAGTCCTCACAATGAGCTATCAAACGAATATAATTTTAATATGTTTTAGTTTTATTATTTATTTATTTATTTAGTTTTATTAAACATAGGTTTTTCACCGAAAATCAAGCTCTTTGTTCTGCACATGTGGAAAAATAGCATCTGGATTATCAAAAAAAATTTGAAAAATATGAGTGCACTAGATATTTAATTCCTTGATCGAACAAAAAAAAATTGAATTTTGATACATACAATTTTTTTTTTGTGTTATATGGTCTGCCTATGTCTAAACTATAATTGGTTTGACTTTGAAACTTGATTAAAATAAAAAATAAAAAATCAATAAAACACTATGAAAGAAATTGGAATCACTAGATATCTTAGTTACAAATCTAAATTAAATAAAAAAATAGAATTTTATCCTTCATGGAAAAAAAATTACGCGTTATATGGTGAGCGCTACTCCTTAAAAATGTTGTTTACTAAAAAAAACTAGTTTTTGAAGGAGATGGAAAAAGAAGTGCAATCTGATTACAAAAAAAAAAGAAAAAAAAATTTTAGAATCTACAAACAAAATGCCACAAATCTCTAGTTTGCATCATCTTAAAATTCCTCATGGTTTAGTTGCTATAGGTGCTCGAAAGTGAGGATTTAGTTAGAAAAAATCATTTCAATGTCCAGTTTGGCCAAAAATTGTAAACCAGTATTGTGGGATCACCCCCTTATAAACAGAGAAGAAGAAAATGACCTTACTAGGCCTATCCCTTCGAACTCCACTAATCCTAACATGACCAATATTTCCTCTAGAATAACCATCAGTATTAATCTTTAAAACATTAGCTAGAGGAGGGGGCCATCAACCATCTCTGTGTGTTTTCTTTCTAGGTTAACAATGTTTCCTAGCACATGGTGATTTGAATGTTAGGCGATGCAAATCCAAATTATTTGCGATCTCCATTCCCCTTCTCTAAGGGAAGAGATACATCACACTTAGCTTCCATAGTCTCTTGAACCATGCCAACCACACTTTACCATACCTGATGAACCACTAACTTACTTCCTCGAAAGATGCTACAATTCATTTTGAGCCATATCTTCTAGAGAATAAATATGGGGTCGATATTCCACACAACCTGAAGAAATGAAGCCTACATTGGAGGCCTCCCAAAACTTCTCTAAAATTGAATAAAAAAAGAAGCACATGAACATAGGCTCACCTCCAAGCATCCCACCATAGGTGCTAGATGACCTTAGAAAAGAGCATGTTGGAAAAATAAATGGGATCAATCCTCTTTATTGTTGCTACAAAGAACACATACAAAAGGTCCATGAAAACCACACTTCCAAAGGTTATCCCAAGTGAGACACCTATTCCAAGAAAGAATCCATAAAAAATAGTTACACTTAGTCCAAGATAAATTATTACAGACATTTTTCCACCACAAGACTTCTATTCCCCCATATTTCTGATAGTTCAACTCCCGATATCCACTAGCCACTATGTAGATACCCGTGGGATCTAAGCTACAATCTAGATAATCCGGCTCATTGAGTGAGCTACACTCTCTACCTACTAGAAAATATTTCTTAACTTTGCAAGATCTACATCTGATCCCCCATCAGGTCACTCAATTTTATCCTTCCATCTAAACACTCCCACATTCCTGCAAAATCTATTAGATTTAAAGTCTACCACCTCTGACCAACCAGCCTCGAAGAAATGACAAAAAGGGTCCTACAAATGAGGATACATGGTCATGATTGGGGAAAACCATCCCAAGATTCATACCAAAAAGAGCTTCAACGCCCCTATTACAAATCCAGAATAAACCTCCCTTGATTAACTTGGCCCCCTTTTTGAGAGTTTCCCAAATGACAGAACTTCTCAGTCAAACAAACACTTGCTCTTTTTTTTTCCTAAAAATTTAGTACTATTGAATTGAAATTTCAAAATTTCACCAAATAGATTTACTTTTTTTGAAAAAAAAAATTACTAGCTTAGAAACTAGATTCAATTTGCTACAAATTCTATTTTTACATATTTTTCAAATTATGTTAATAACATATTCAATTTTTTATGTCAAGTTGGGTAACTCTATTTTTTTGAATTTTCATTGCCACTTAGGGGCCTAGTTTGTGTTAAAGTTGTGAAAAAACACAAAACCATGACCCACATGATCAAACAATGAACAAAGAAACCTTCCATGCAAGATATTCGCAAACAATATATGTAATATTCCTTAACAAGAAAAAGCTACAAAAGCAAGAGACTATCAAGCAGATATGAAAGCTTGAGAGATCATTACAATGAGGGTCGAGTGCTATATAGGAGGAAAACCCTAAAAGCATAAAAACACTCCTAAGTTTAGCTTAAGTGCATGAGAATAAAGTAGAGTAATAATTAATTAAAGGTTAATTAATTACTAACACCCCCCTTAAAATGAACTTATGGAGTAGTTAAAAACCTTAAAAATAAAATCCATGATGGGTCCCAACAAACAAGGCCTGGAATAGGTTACCCATGTACAAACAAAAGATCTCTCACAACTGAAGAAAAAAGAGAAAACCTCATGGGAAAAACTCTTCTCCAAAAGAGAGCAAGGTGAATGAAGGACTAAAAAGCCTCCAAATCTAGGTGTGAAGGACTAAGAAGCCTCCAACCAAACAATGTCCTAAAAAGAGAAACATGTAGAACATCACAAAAGCATGAAGCTATAAAATGTTATCAAATGATGACTGATATGGTGCTAAAATGAAGACGCTTCTCTTAAAAAAATGATGGTTAGGATCAAGATAACAAGAATCTACACGAGTGCCCACAACAACACTACTTGAATCAGATGGAAAACAAAGGAAAAACATATGGAAATTGAAGATACAAATGTCAAGATCCAAAGAGACTATAATCTGCATGAGTGCCCCCAACAACACTGCTCGAACCAGATGGAAAAAAAGGAAAACATATGGAAGTCAAAGATATAGGTGGTACATGAATCTACATGAGTGACCCCAATGACACTACTTAACCTGCAAGATGCAAGTTGACAATATAGGTACCAAATAGTCTAAAGAACATTGATAATGAGAGAGACAATAATCTACATGAGTGCCCCCAATGACACTACTCAAATCAGATGGAAAACAAAGGAAAACATTTGAAATTCAAAAATACAAACGACATATGACACTGTATGAGTGACCCCAACAACACTACTCAACATGCAAGTAAAAAATGCAAGTACCCCATAGTCTCTAATCAAATGAAAATGGAAAGTCACCTCCAACAATAAGAATCAAAGAATTTCCATATAGTAAATGCTCCAACTCACTAAAGTGTATGTAACTAGTTGTTGATGTATGCTACATCTGAAAGTACACAGGAACAAGAACTAGATACATAGATCACTCCAACTCGAAACCATGGTAGCATTAGCACCAATAGTAGAAATCCCCCCATAATGCTAAAAAGGGATAGCCATGGGGGGAACACTGAAATTGTGTGAAACCAACAAGTGCATGGAGGAGAAACAACCTGCAAATAAAAGGGTGTGCAAACTAAGGCACACACACATGAGGAAAGAATCATTCGGATTCATTGTTGTCATGGAAGAGACATTCAATTGAAAAAGGTATAATGGAAAACCAAAGGAAAATATCAACCCCCCCATGGCACTTTACATCATAGTGTAAATACAAAAGGCACAATAGGATATGCAAAATCCCCAAACAATATACACTAGAATGGCACTTTATCTCAATGTGTCTACAAAAGAGAATGTGCATGAAAAAGATGTCTACAATGACCAAATAAGACAAAATACTAGAAATACATGAAGAAAAACCAAAAACAAGTCATCCCATGCAAACAACAAGTTCCTAAGAGCTAAAACATCCAAGTAATTCACTAGGGTGTGAAAACACAAAAAATTGAATAAAATGTACTTGAAGAGCAATCTAAAACAATTGCATGGATAGAACTAAAGAGATCTAAAAGATAGTTCCAATGCCACTTGAATCACAAAAAATAGAGAAACAAGTCAAAAGTTATGAGCTCAAGACTGAAAATAGTACCTATGACTTCAATAGGCTATACAATGCACCAACAACAAAATCAAGTGATAATACCCACACCACTATAAAGTTTGTGATACTAGCTTTTCGGCAATATTTTGCTCATCAAAATCTGACATTGTACGCCCAAGATATGGCCAAAAGAAAAAAAGAGCTCCTTTAGGACCAAAGAGGGGTCAAAGGGGGCCATTGGGCAGTCTGTATGGTTGACGTCAACATCCATATAGATGAAATCATGTTGATGTCAGCATAACATCAACAGGAATATTCGCTAGACTATTCCCTTTCCTAGGAAAAAAATCCCCCCTACAACAAAAATTGACGACGAAATATTCTGTGTGAAAAACAATGAAAGGTGTTGGACAAAAATATTTCCAAATCACCGAAAAAATGCCTTTTGCCAAAAAATGGGGAAATGAGCCAGAAAATTGATGTCGTGAAAAATTACACTCATTGCTGAAAAAAATGTGTGTTTCCAGAAAAGTGAAAAAAAAGACAAGAAAATCGCTTTAAAATTTTGTTGAAGAAGGTTTGAAAACCAAGCCGCTTAGTATTGGAAAGAGAGCCTACATTTTCCACTGGTGATAAGTATTGAGGAGATCACGAACGACTGGTAGAAGGGGCCCATAGGGTCAAAGGTACCCTACAAGTACCCTTATTGAAAAACATAGTCCCCAAAAAACTTTACAGGTTTTTAATTATTTTAAAAAAAAATTAAAAGAAATTAAAAAATATTGCAATTAGTATTTCACCTCCTTTTTTCTAAAAAAAAGTATTTTTTGATTTTCATGCCCTAGGGGCCGTACAGAGCTCGTACAACCTCTAAGCAAATTTTTTTTTCCTCAAAAACAACATGTGATGGTGAAATTGGACATATTTATAGTCAAAATTCATGGAATCGACCTCCTAAATCCAAAGATGATGTCCATTTTGTGCCAAAATGCTCTGAAAATGTAGCTACCCTCTAGATCTAAAAAAAAAGCAACCGCTTCAAACTCTTGTAGATCTAACCTCAAGAATCCAAATCAAGCCAAACAAAAAGAAAATCTGACTTTCTCGACAACTCTGAATCTAACAGTAAGGTCCTTTTTGTGCCAAAATTCTCCTAAAAATTTCCCACCTCCAAAATTTGCAAAAAAAAAAGGGGTTTTAGATTTGATGCGTGTAACCCTTGCTGAAGAAAAAAACCTCATAAATCGAGAAGGGGTTCACTAAATCGAGGCTTTGATACCATGTCAAAGTTGTGAAAAACCACAAAACCATGAGCTACAAGATTAAACAACGAATAGAGACACCTTCCACACAATAAATATGCAAACAATATATGCAATATTCTTCAACAAGAAAAAGATACAAAAGCATTAAAAATCAAGAAGATATGAAATCTCAAGAGATAATTACAATGAGGCTTGAGTGCTATATAGGAACATAACCCTAAAAGCATAAAAGCACTCCCAATTTTAGCTTAAGTGCATGAGAATAAATTATACTAATATTCAACTAAAGGTTAATTAATTATTAGCTAATGCATGATTACTCTAACAGTTTGGACCCCCAAGATCCTACGCTGACCCAATGAACAAAATAAAAAAAGAAATTGAAAGGAAAAGTGTATACTCTAGAGGAAAGGAACTAAATTTGTTGAAGCAAGTTAAAAAATTATTATGAGGTCATAGCCTAGAGTTATAAAGATCTTTTAAAACCTATAATACATCCATCATTACACACACATACAATACCATTGAAATTAGATGTGAAGCTATTTAACTAAATTTAGGGGCCTATAAACACTCTACTAGAACCCTTGATATTCTAAGAAGTGAAAAAGCTACTCTCTACCAAATTCATGTTTCTTTTAAGGAATTCTACTTAGGTGCCTAATCTAGCACCAATGAGGAAGAAGAATGATATGAAATTAGATTATGCATCAACTTTATAAATTTGAATAGAACCTCAAAGAAAGAAAATTATCAACTTTTCTCCTATATGATAATATATTTTTTCTTTAATTACTCACTTAATATGTGTAACATTTTATAGCTAAATTAAAAATGAATAATGAAAATAAATGGATACAAATTCTAGTTATTTTAGGATGATTATAATATTAATAAATAATATAAATTGAATCATTTTATTAAAATTTTACAAGTTGTTGAAACAATTATATAGGTTGATTTAAAATATTTATTAATAATTTTAGTAGTTTATATATCTAAATTTAAATGAAGATGAATCTAGTAAAAATAAATAGATATAAATACTAATAATTTTAAGATAACTCCAACTCATCAAAAGATAATATAAAGTTAGTTGAGCCTTTTATTAACATATTACAAATTAATAAAATAATAACATAGGTTAACTTAAACATTGTATTAATGTCAAGAGGAATTCTACAATGGTAATGATGGGTGAAATGTAATGACATGAGTGTGTTAACAAAAAAACTTATATTTTATCTTAAATTTGATATCCATTTACACATCAAAATATTAATATTTAATGATAAATGACATAAAAATAATGACACTTCTCTAGATTTTTATTTTTAGACTTTCTTGCTACACTTTAAAAAGGAGAAGAATGGTGATTATATTTGGGATTAGATCAATTCTAATGCTACTTCCTTCATATTTAATGTATAAAAATAAAACTAAAACAAGCAACCACACCTTGGTGTGCAATGAATATGCCAAAAAGTGTGGAAGGTCAATTAGGAAAAAAATTGGTCTAATTTTTGCATACATTTGGATAGCATGTGAAGTCAATTGGTAGGCCATTTAGAAAATGATATTGTTTGTGCAAAAAAGGTCTCAATAGAGAAGTGGTAACTTCAAATAAAGTATGCATCCACTTATAGGGATCTACACATGACTAAAACAAAACCTCTAAATCAAGAAGATAATCAAGTTTCGTTACCAAGAAATTCATGTTATGTTTGCAATAGGAAGAGAGAGAGATAGATAGATGGGGGAAGAGAGTTCTAGAGAGAGAGGGGGTAAGGAGATAGTGATAGAGAGGAAGATAGATATAGGGATGAAGATGGAGATGAATATAGAGAAGGAGATGTGTATGGAGAGAACGAGAGGGAGAGATGGAGATATATGGGACAAGAAAGAGACAGACCTACAAAGATAAATGGATTTAGATATGGGGATAGGAAGGGAGTGTGGGAGGGAGAGATGTGAAGAGAAATACAGATATGAGAGATAAGTAGAGAGATATATAAAGAGTGAGTGATATGGAGAGAGACAGAGAGGAGAAGAGGAAGAGAAAGGGATAGAAAGAGGTAGAGGGGGCAAGAGTAAGATATAAAGGAGATGATAGAGCCAAGTGATTGAGAGATGGAGAGAGATAGAGGGGGAGAGGTAGAAATAGAGATAGGGAGGGAGAAAAAAGGAGTGTGTGTGAGTGAGAGAGAGATATAGATATAAATATAGGGAGAGGAAAACATGTAATGTGTGTATGTGAGAGAGATATATATGGAGATATAGATAGAGAGAAAGAGATATATAGATAGAGAGGAAGGGAGATAAAGGGATAGAAATGGAGAGAAGATAGAAAAGTAGAGAGATATAGAAAGAGGGAGTTATAGGTCTGAGAGAGGGAGAGAGAGGAACAAATCAAGAGGTACACATATTGGGAAAGATAGGGGAAGAGAGAGATACATGAAGAGGTAAGGAGATAAAGATTGGGGAGAGAGATAGAGAGGAATATAGAGATAGAAATGGATATGGATATGGAGATAGGGATTAATATATAAAGAGGTAAAGAGAGGGAGAGAGGGAAGGAAATGAAAAGAGGGAGAGGGAGACATAAAGATTTAAAGAGGGAGAGATAGAGAAAGAGAATAAGAGAGGGATAGGAAATAAGATATAAGAAGTGATATAGAGAGGGAGAGAGAGGGAAAGAGAGAGGGAGGGAGAGAGGAGGGGAGAAAAATAGGGATAGCAAAAAGTAGTAAGGGAGAAAGAGAGGGAGAAGGAAAGAAAGGGAGATGAAAAAAGAGAAAGATAGAAGGGAAGACACATATAGAGAGAAATAAGGAATAGAGAGATATTGAGAGATAATGAGAAACACAGAGATGAAGGAGACAAATATATAAGGAGCTCTCTTTCTCTTTTTGTTCCCATCTCTCTCTTTCTCTATGCATATATATCTCCCTAAATCTACCTCTCTCTTTATATATCTCTTCCTTTCTCTCTTCCTTTCTCCCTTTGCCTCTCTATATCTTATCTCTA
This sequence comes from Sequoia sempervirens, assembly GCA_007258455.2. Taxonomy (NCBI): domain Eukaryota; kingdom Viridiplantae; phylum Streptophyta; class Pinopsida; order Cupressales; family Cupressaceae; genus Sequoia; species Sequoia sempervirens. The sequence goes on from VDFB02373365.1 coordinate 318,221,654, forward strand.
CCTGCCTCTCCCTTATCTCTTCCTCTCTCTTTTCTCTCTATCAATTTTCATCCTTAAGCGTGCAATGGGTACATTGAATACATATTAAAGGTGAATTATCATATCCTTCATCAAATGACATGCTACCCTAAGCATAAATCCCTAGGGACATATGCTATCATTAGATTGTTGGCACATAATGACTAATCATAAGTTAGTTTCTCTCTCTCTCTCTATATATATATATATATAAATTTTAATTTAGATTTTAAGTTTTAAATTTATTTTATTATATAAATTAAAATAAAAAATTCAAAATATAATTATTCTTCAATAATTAAAATTTTAATAAGATACTTAATTATTAATTAAATTAATTCTAATAACTATTAATTATTTTTTGTAATTTCGTAAGAAAACATAAATAATTAAAATGAATTCAAAACTTAAATTTAAATTGAAAATTAGAATAAAATAAACAAAATGCAAAGTCAAAATATATCAAAATGTAAATACTAATTATAAAAATAATAATTTAAATAAATTAATAATAAACAATAAACTTATTGAATTAATAAATAATTAAATTAAAAAGTAAAAGTAATTTTAAATTTATTATAATTGAAATATTAATATAATATAATTCCTTTTTTTATTTCAATCTTATCAACTTATTTTTTTCATTTCTTCTTAAAACATAAAAAGTACTTTAAAATTGTTAAATCATTTTAAAAATAAAAATAGAAATATTTTTTAGAATTGAAATATTAATGGAATATAATTCTATTTTTTATTTCAATCTTATCAACTTTATTTTTTTTCTTTGTTTATAAAACAAAAATCCTACTTTTAAATTGTTAAATCATTTTTTTTTAAAGTAGAGAATGATAAGAAACATATAGATGGCTGAGATTAATTGGATAGTCTTGCATCCTTTTCCTCAATTTTCAAACGTTGATTTCAAAAAATAGGTTGTCCATTTCATATAAGGAACACCTTATGATTAAATATAGAAAAATAAACATAAATAAAACTTTGAAATTAAACTATAATTTTTAGATAGATGTATAAATACTATTTATTCTTTAAAAAATAGATAATTAACCAAAAATATAGAAAATAAATTAAAAATAAATAAAATTAATCTACAATTTCATACTAAAAATTTATCATCAATTTTTTTAAAAATATTATTACATGTTAATAAAAACTAAATGCAAATAAATGATTTTTTTAATTAGAATTATCAAAATATTGAATGATAATTTTTTTAAAAGTAAAATTTAAAATTATATTCCAAAATAAAACGTTAGAGATAGAATAACATATGTATTCCCATATAATTCTAGTAGAAATTGTGTGCCCTCCCCTCCCACCTCTTTCAAATTTGAAGGTACTAGATTTACTAGCTCCCCCAACCTGGGTGATGTTAATCTCATTTTAGACTGGGTTCAGTCTAGTGACATTTTGGCCTCTGCTAGAAATGACATCAGTGACATTTTAAGGGTTTTGAAATGGGCCTACCAAGAAATTAATGAGCTCAATCAAAGAAACAAGGCTCTATATAGCAAATTGGAGGAGTTGGAGTTGAAGCTGGCCACTCTCAACAATGAAGAAGGGAAATGGAATAAGAACAACACTGGTAAGAAAGGAGGAGACATTGAGAAAAAGTACAAGTCTCTAGAAGATGATATGGTTAAAATTAAAAATAACTTGAAAATAGTTGTGGAACAAAACCATAAAATGGCAAGGCACAATGCCATTATTATCAATGCTATGTCCAAAAAGCTGGAAAAAATGCAACAAGGTTCGCTGGTTGTTGACTTGGAAGCGAAAAAGGAAAGCGAGAATGAGGACCGAGGTATTTCTAAAAGGACCCAGGCCAACCTCAAAAGGAAAGAGCCTCCTACTACATAGATGGTTCAGATCTTAAAGAGTGGGGTTCAGGATATGAATGAGCTGGAAGCTGAGATTGCTGATCTTTTAAAGACACAAATTTAGTTGTTGGTGGCTTTTTGGTTGGTTTTTTGGTTCTATGGCCTTCGCTGGCCTTTTTGATGGCTGTGGTCATTTACTGTTGTTTTTTTACAGCCTTTATGTCTGTGTTGTCTTTAATGACTTTTTCTTTATTTTGTAAACTTTGTGGTTTTGGTTCCTTGTAAAACCCATTTTTTCCTCTTTCAAAAACATATGTATGCCCATAAATATAATAAATAAAATAATTACAAAATAAAATAAAATGATTCCAAATTAATATCTCAATGAGGCCTGAAATTTGACAGCCACCCCTACCTATCATATGAAATTTTTGTGATGGTTTGTTCATTTAAATGCTTGTACTTGACGCTTTATGAAAAAAAAATTGTCAAAAAAATATTTAATTTACATTTTTATTTAAAATTGTATTACTATTTTGTTGATTGATTCTTCAAATTGTAAAATTGTAATGAACATTTAAATTAATATTTAACTAGAATAAGTTGAGTGTAAATATTATAAATGCATCCATCAATTTGAAACTATTTTATTTGAGTTAATTTATTTTATATTACAAATTGATTTTATTTTTCATATACATTTTAAATTCAATTATCTAAAAAACCATTTAAATATCAATTTCAAACCTAGCAAAAAATAATTATATATAATTAAAAATAGTTCAATTCGTCTATCTAAAATCATATTTAAATATTAATTTCAAACCTACTAAGAAATAATTATATAAAATTAAAAAAAATTAATCTTTAAACTCATCTATCTAAAAACATTAAATATTTGTAAAAGTCAAATAAAATTTCAGCATGCTCACCAATAAAACACAAATGATGTAAAATTCAATCACCTTAAAAAAATGCTGTAAAAAAAAATTGTATCTTGAAAAAAAGTGAATATTGATAATTAGCAATAAATATAAAAATCTTAAATATATTAATATAAAGAAATGATTACAATGGCGTCCTTTGCTCCGAAACTCTCTACAACTCCTACAACCTCTAAGTGCACTGATGTGGAAGATTGTAAATTTTCATATGAGACGGGCCAAGGCTTGGTGGATCATGTGGGGGCCTCGCCTATTCTTTCTTGCCCTAAGGAAAACTTTGGGACTCCTCTTGCCATACGCATGCCCTTGCGGGATGAGAATTTTGGTTCCTTGTTGGCCTCACGGTGGTCGGTTGATTTGCGCCTGGTGGTTGGTGGTAAGCGAACAATGATTTTCCATTCTCCCTCAACTGTGTCTGGCACTCCGAATAGGGGTCTGGGATGTGTGTCTAGGGATGGCTCAAAGGTGAGTTTTGCGGTTTCCCTAGCTGGGCGCCCTCCTTCTCAGCAAAATGTTCTCCATGCGGTGGCGGGCAACCCTGGATCAGGGGTTTTTGGAGCATCTTCTTCCATGCATAAATCCAATAACTTTTACCCTCTGGCGATGATCCCGTGAGCCCTCCCTTTGTTGTGCGGCATTCGACCTCTGTTCCAAAAATCTGTCTAGATGATTTAGCCTGTGACAGAGAAGAATTTCTGATGGAACATGCTCTTATTTGTCGATTTACGAAGGTTTGGCCTAAACTCTGTGACCTTCATACTTGGATCGATGCAAATTGGAAAGATTATCTCGAAGATGAAATTAGCATATACCCATGTGCAAAGGGGTTCTTTATTTTAAAATTTGAATTTGTGGATGACAAGGAAATGGTGCTCAGCTCTGGCCTGTGGTTTTTCCATGACAAATTTTTATGCATGAAATCCTGGTTCCCCTCATTTGATCCACGTACAGAGACTTTTTCAATAGCTTTTTTATGGATTCGTTTTCCCTACCTCCCATTGTAGTTTTGGGAAATTGGCTGCCTAAAGGCTATTGGCAATGGACTCGAGAAATATCAGGGCCTCTCAAAGGAGACAATCAATTATGAAAATTCAACAGTTGCTCGCTTATGTGTTAAGATGGATGTTTCAAAAGGACTTTCGGCTGATATTTATTTCAAAGTTGGAAAGAGACCTTGGTGTCAGCCAATAGATTATGAAAAGATAACATTCAGATGCAGACTTTGCTTTGCCATATACCATGGTACCGCTCAGTGTAGGCGAAAACATGTTGGGGTGCATGCTAATGATGCTCCTATTCGCAAGCCCTCTTGGTGGGAAAGGGTTGAATCTCGCCATTACACAATTTCTCCTCCTTCAAAGACTGCAACTCCTTCTGATCCCACTTTTCAGAGCTTGGCTCCTATTTCGTCCCCCAACCTAGTGGCTGCTAGCATGACAGACCCTTCCCTTCCGTTGGTGGATGACAACACTTCATCTTCCCCTCCTATGATCGTTTCACAAGATAAATGTTCTGATGCTTGCACTGCCATTGTTGACATGTCTTCTCCACAGATCACACAGTGGGGTCTCCTTGATAAGGCTGAGGTTCCACTCTTTCGGATACTGCCACCCATAATGATGCAGTGAAGAATGGGCATGAGTGTACTGATCCTCCTTCAGCTCCTGGGTCAGAACAAGATTGGATTGAAGTTAGACATAAGAGATCTCTTCTCTCTATTCGAATGGCATTAAGGTCTGCAAAGAAATAGTTTTAAGGTTTATCATGCTCTGGCTTTGGGTTTGATCTACCCATTTTTTGGTACTTTTGTGTTGCACCCAAAACTGGGCATGCATTTATGCTCTTTCTGGATTTGTATTTTATGGGAGTTGTCCCTTTGACAGTACTTACCAAAAAAATAAAAAAAATAAAGCAATGATAACTATTAGTAAAAATGTCAAAATCTTAAATTTATTGTTACAAATATTTAAAAAATTTCATCTTGAAAATATTCTATTTTGAAAAGCTTTTGAATTAATATATATTTATAATAAATATTATAAATCATATATATTAGTATAAAGCAATGATAACTAAGAATTATTCATTTTTCAGAGGATTCTAAACTAATTTATATTTTATCATAAATATTATTTATATAAATATAAAATAATAATAATTTTTTATGGTTTAATAATACTTTTAAGTGTCATATTTACAGCCACATAAACCATCAAATTCTGAGCCTCTCAACATTTATTAAATAAATATATTTCAAATATCTTTATTTATTAATATTTAATATATAAGTAAAAAAAATCATGGAAATAAATAAATATTAATAAACTTAATATTTTATATTTATATTGAAAAGGAAACGAAGTCAACGAAAATAAATACATTTATCTTCTTATCATTTTAAAATGAGTATAATATTGAAAAACACGACAAAGTAAGCTGAGCTGTTTTGTTAACATAAAGTTTTAAGGGATTTTATTGATACGCCGAATCCTTTGTTGTCATTGCAAGCAAGTTGGACAGATCATATATGTATAAATAACACCACAATATTATCAACATGTGCAGTGTTCTGTCACGCACACAACTTGGTCTCACGATTTCTCCCGTCCCATTACGCCTCAAAAGATCGCCTCTTTTTACACACGGAGTTTTGAGTGTGATTTGAATGAATTTAAAAGTTTTGGTGGAGGATAAGTTTGAGCTTTCTATAAATTAAATTTTAAATCTCATCATTAGTGCGCTCACTTTTGGCCATATCTCCAGCAAGAGTTGATTACTTCTCCGTGTCTGCCTACACTAATCCAATCTCTATGTAAAGGAGAGTCGTGGTGCTCTTCAAATCCCGTGTATTGATAAGAAAACAATGGGCCGAGCTCCCTGCTGTGACAAAATGGGAGTAAAGAGAGGTCAGTGGACTGCTGAAGAGGATCGAATACTCATAGATTTTATTCAGAGAAACGGCTATGGGAACTGGCGCGCGCTCCCTAAGGAAGCAGGTTCTAAAAGTATATACTTTTTTATAGATTTTCTCATTCGATGCTTTTCTTTTTGCAGAAACTGACAGTCGTTCTTTCATGGCGGCAGGACTTTCGAGATGCGGGAAAAGCTGTCGCCTGGGGTGGACTAATTACCTCAAACCAGACATTAAACGTGGAAATATCACTGTTGAAGAAAAGGAGGCTATTATTAAACTTCATCAAGTTCTTGGCAACAGGTTTGTATATTATCCTTCCCTACTTGGACCATATTCCTCAGGCCTATTAGCTGATGCTATTGTATTCCGTTATCTTACAGATGGTCTGCTATTGCCTCACGTCTGCCAGGAAGAACAGACAACGAGATAAAGAACGTGTGGAACACTTATTTAAAGAAGCGTCGTCTCCGAATGGGAATCGAACCGGCCGACCATGCAGCAGCCCCAGACAATTTGGGTATAACATTTCCATGCCAAACTCATCCTCCCGTAACGCCCTCTTCCTTGCCGGATTCAAACTATCTGTCAACTGTCAGTGAGGATTCTGCTTCAACTTCAGAATGGCTTCAGTCCAGCAATAAAAACTCCTCTATTGGGTGCGATCAAGAGCCATCAACAATTGGAGATAGTGGTAAGCTTAAGGATTTGCTAATAGATGAGAGAATTATCTTGGAACACCATAATTTTGAAGATGAAGAAACGTGGTTTCCAATGCAAAGCTTGGAAAATGCTATGACATCAGAAGTAAGGTGGGAGCAGAGCTTAAAGCGGAATGATCATTATTTGATGTCTGCCTATCCGGAAGATAATATATTGAGTAGTAGGGATGGTGAAGGCACAAATCCGGGGCCGCTGTGGAAGGGTGGTGATGACAACACCACAGATTACTGGTTGAACGTTTTGAGACAAGCCGGGACATCGCCCTCGTTATACCAGGTCTTTCCACTTTGCTAAGCTTGATATATTATCATTTTCCAGACCAAAATATTAACCAACGAAGATTTCCTCTGACTTGTTTCATACATGTTGTAAAGTGAATGAGAAATTGTAGATGCTTGATAAATACTAGCAATGAGAACCATCAGTTTCGATGGGTACGCTCATTTTTTTCCTTACTAGTTAAGATTTTGTTAGAGATAGGTAAGATTTCTATAATTAAATTTTTAATTATATATAAAATATATTCAGTTTATTATATTGTTTATAAGATAAAAATTAGTGATATAATTTTAAAGAAAAAGTAATTAAAAATTTAGCTGAAGATTAATTTGATAGTAGTATTTTTCATCTCTATCATTAATGTATATATTCTATCAAATGTTCTTCACTAAGATAATATATATTAGTATAAATATTAATGGGTCAATACTGTAGGTCCTTTGAATTCTCTCAACTCATAAATCTAATAGTGATTGATTCAAATATGTTAGCATTAAATTAGAAGAGGAAGTTTTGTTGTAAAATTAAAATTTAAATATAATTTTTAGAATATTAGGAAAAAGTATTCAATTATTAAAGGGCACCATTAGTTGTAAGTGTATTAAGATGTTAAAAGAATGTGTATTTTAATGCTTCAATACTATTTGATGTGATTTATAAGTTTTCATTCTTAACTATTTTCTAGATAATATTATGGGGATCTATTAAAGAGTCCCAACCTAAAAAGAAAACAAGAGAAACATAACAAAATAACAAAACAACTTCTTTTTTCTTATAATAAAGAAAGATAAAAGATATCAATCTTAAGAAGAGATTGTAAAATTGAAAAATCAATTAGAATGATATAAAGGAGAAACATTGAAGTTGAAAAATTAATAGGAGTGGTAGTTGATCTTTGTGATTCACTTGTGGAGGTAATAAATGTATCACATTTTTTTCAAAAAACATAGGGAGACATTAGAGGAACCCTTGATCATTTGGTGGCATGGATCAACAATCTACCACCAATAAATAGGGAAATGATTTAAATTCATTCATAATGAGAAATCTCCTAAAAAATGAACAATTTTGGAACTATTATTGCAATGAAAGGCCACCATTTTACAATCCAAATCTTGCTTCCAAACATGATTTTCCAGTTTCAACCAAATCTCAATGGTAAGGCCATGAGATAAATCTTTATTGACCAAGATATAAGCAAAGGTAGGGTGAGAGTGACCAACATAGTCTTTGAAGAAATAGAATAAAATTTTCCAATAAATTAATATTCATAGTAAGGCTCAAACCAAACCAAAAGTCCAAATGAAATTTAGGGAAGTGAAACTAAACATGTATCTTCAAGTAGGCTTCAATTAAAGGTTTAAAAGTAGGGATGCAAGATTAAAGTAGATGATAATCTTACCAAATCGATGTAACTTACTCAATTATAAAATCATAATCATTCTTTCAAATTCAAACTAAAATAAACATCGTTTACCACAAGGATAAAACTATATTCCCTTGCAAGTGTTTTTTTGGAAATTTGTATGATGCAAGAAATGAGATTAGTAAAGTAGGCCATATAGGCATGAACTTAAGACCAAGAATATTTCATATAATATTCTTCCTCTACAACCTAAATCTAGATTCTAGAATAGAGATGTTACCATAAACTAGCACCAACTTACAATCCTTCAATATTGGATCCAAATCTAAGTTAGTCCATCCAACTTAGATGCCTCAACCTTATGATGTTGACCTAACACAATTTGTATAGCTAAGGAAGCCTTTGACTATTACATAAACTCAAAAACATGGAAAACAAGGTTTCCCTTCTCCATGCCCTTAGAAAATATAGATAGTAAAACTATTAATTTTAGCAAGATACTATAATGTAGAGAAAGTGGTACCTTTATGGTTTCCTGTTGGAGTAAATAGTTTTTACCATTTACTTGCTTAAGCTTACTTAGGTAGAATAGTTTAATTAATTATTCTAGGTAGTTTTGTTTCCTGTATTGGGAATTTTTATACCCGTTACCTTTTCTTTTGCCTTTAAAAGGCTGTAAAATATGTAATTTATGCATCTCAATTTATTCTCTCTTTTGGTGAAATGGCCTATGTTGCCTCTCTCATTTCTTGTGAAGGTATTTTGTTATAGATGGTGCTCCTGGGAGGTGGATGACACCAACATGGTATCAAAGCCAACCATTCTACAATCCTTCCTCTGAGAGTTTTCATGAGAGGTTGTTTGAGATCATTTTTTTCTCAGCATTTGATGCCTCATTTTTTATTTTCCTGTTGAAGGGTGTTTGTTGTTCCTGGAATTGTGACACGATTGGAAATGAATATTACAATGAATTAAATTTTCTAGAAGTTGTATCTCATTTTCTGAAGGCTTGAAATTTGTAGGACGCACATCTTCTTCATTGAGACCACAATTCCCTTGTGGCAAGTGTGGATGCGGCTAGGGTTTGCAGGGAATGATACCTTTCCATGCATAAACTGCCATATCTAATTCGAGCACCCGAGATCTAGAGTGCATGTGAGGTCAAGGAAAACCAAAACAACAGCGACATGACCATTGGAAAGCTTATGATCTATCTTTCTACTTGTAGATTTATAAATGATTAGAGGTTTTTTGGAGGTGAGCTGCCAAATAGGGGGGTCTATTTTGTTTGCAAGTGTTTTCAACTTTGAAGAATTTTCCATTCTTCCTGCACTTGTGAATTTCTCCAAGGAGGTGATCTAGTTCGTTGCTTAGAAGGCATGGTTTTTTGTGGGCTTGTTTTTGTGTCATGATCTTTTGCTTTGAGGAAGCTATGAATCATCAAATATGAGGGTGGTGATTAAATTAAATGGCACAATTCTCTAATAAGAGGATCATTTTTCTATGCTGAGAGATGTGATTCCTTTGAAAGGGGCTTTTTTTTTCCATTGCCATTTTGGTTTATTGGTGAATTTTTTTTAAAAAAATTTATATTTTATAATTTTTTTGCCAAATGTTTAGGGTTTTTGCAATGGAAGTGTGTGGGCCCATTTGGAGGATTGCTAGAAAATTTATCCCACATTGGCAGCATGAAGAATCTTTTTGCTATTTAAATAGCCTCTTACTCTCTTTTATTGTTGTGAGCAAGTCTCACAAGAGGTTATCTTGCTTGTGTGCTTGGTGGAGTTGCTTTGTGTTAGCATGAAGATTAGGCATTGGGTTGCATCATTTTTTGTACCAAATTAGGTTTGAAAGCACTATCTTTGAATTTTTTTTTTAAGAATTCAGTTATAATGGTTGTGTGGTCAATTTTAGAGTGTGAAATAAATAACGAATGTAAATTAAAACAAATCAAACACACCGATAGAACATTATATGGAAAAAAAATGGAATAAAAGAAATGCAAACTAAATTTTCTACGCTTGATGCCATCCTATCGTCCTTTATCTCCAGTGTTTTTGTCGATTCCAGCTGGCTCTCAGATTATATGCTAGGCTCAACAAACGGTCTTCCTAGAGAATGAGATTTAAAGATGAATGCATGCTAAGCTAACATATGATTAATATGCTATGAATATTAAAATGAGAGATTACAAAATTATGAAAGCTAAAGATGATAATGACAATGCTAAGATGCTAGAATGCTAGAATGCAAGTAATCTCTAATTGAACCAATGCTTGGATTTGTAGTGGTATTTATAGAGTTTTTGAAAGATTCTGATTGGCTGAAGTGATCAATGGCTGTGAAAATTCCTGGAAGATCAGACGATCAAAGATGGATGAGACTGGAGAGAAAAATGGAAGAAAACAAAAAGCAGGATTTGTTTCCTTTTTTCGAAAGAGATAAGATGAGATGATAAAGATGAATTGTAAAAATCATCTTTTTATGAGATTTTGGAAAGATTTTGAAGATAAATAATGAATTTATCAAATTCATTATTCATTTATTGGTGACATGAAAGATTTTCTTAATTAAATAAAAATATTTAACTTAAGATTTGAAGAATAATGGAGGATTTCATAATTAAATAAAATATTTAATTATGATTTGAAAAGATATGAAGGATATTTAATTAAATAAAGATATTTAATTAAAGATATGAATAGATAATATGAGATGATAAAAATCATCTTTTTAGAAGACTTGGAAAAATTTAAGAAGATAAATAATGAATTATACATTCAATTATTTATTTATGGAAGAGATAAGATGAGATGATAAAAAATCATCTTTTTAGAGGATTTTTGAAAGATTTAAGAAGATAAATAATGAATTATAAATTCAATTATTTATTTATGGAAGAGATAAAATGAGATGATAAAAAATCGTTTGTTTAGAGGATTTTGGAAAGATTTAAGAAGATAAATAATGAATTATAAATTCAATTATTTATTTATGGAAGAGATAAGATGAGATGATAAAAAATCATCTTTTTAGAGGATTTTGGAAAGATTTAAGAAGATAAATAATGAATTATAAATTCAATTATTTATTTATGGGTGGCATGGAGATTTTTCTCAATTAAATAATCATTTAATTAAGATTTGAAAAATAATAAAATATTTAATTATGATTTGAAAAGATACGAATGATATTAATTAAATAAAGATATTTAATTATTTTTTTAAGAAATGACATGTAGATGAAATTAATTAAATAAAATATTTAATTAATTAGAAGAAAGATTTTGAATAGGAGAAAGGAAATATTTTAAATTTAATTAAATCAAAAGACTTGATTAAATTCAAAAGGTGATAACTAGCATACATATATTAAATATTAATATATATAAAATACGCCGAGAGTTATCATATTTGAGGGGTCTATTGCACTATTGTTAGAAGTATTAATAATTTTAATTTTTATATTATAAAATTAATTAGGGTTTTTATTAGGGTTAATATTAGCGTTACTTTTAAAATAGGGTTAGTGCAAAATTTTGTTTACAATTAAAATAGAGTTTGGGTTAGAGTTTATATAGGGTTCAATTAAGGTTTTGGTTAGGTTTGAATTAGAGTTAGTCTAATGTTGTCATCATTGTTTATTTCAATTCCCATATATTAGACTACACATTAAAATTAAGTGGAATTTCTCCAAAAAATTAGAACGTAATGTTTTTGTTAAGGGTAGCTTTGTAAGTATTTGATTTTATGTTTTATAAATATTAACTTAAAATCATACAAACTTGTATATAGAAAAACATAACTTCAATGTCAACCATTTTTTTTAAATTAAGATGCACATACTTTCAATTTGTTAACCTAAAATAATTTAAATTAATGCACTTAAGTAATATTTGCTAAATAATATTTGTATAATTATGAAAATAATTATTATAAATTCAATTGCAGTAACATACTTTTTTCTTTAACACATTCTAATAAATAATAATGCTTATGTTTAATAAATAATTAGTAGTTTTTTTAACTATTATTAAATAGATACCTTAAAAAATGATTACATCTTCATTTACATTCATTTCAAAAGTAATATATATAATTTCATTATATTTTGCATCATTGTTTATTTCAATTCCCATATATAGGGGTAGATATTAAAATTTAGTGGGACTCCTCCCCAAATTTATAACTTAATTTTTTTATTAACAACAACTTTGTAAGTATCTAATTTTACTTTTTATAAAGATTAACTTAAAATCATACCAACTTGTATATAGCAAAACATAACATCAACATCAACCATTTCCATTTAATTAGAACACAAATACTTTGAAGATGCTAAAAAAGAAATAGTTTGAATTAGTTAAACATTTATACACTGATAATAACTTTTAAACAATATTAAAAAAATATTTTCAAAATTGAATTTAGTCATACATAAAAGTACTAATACTTTGCAAACATTTTTGAAATAATATTTCAAAAATTATTTCAATTAGTTAACCATTTGTGCACTGGTAACTGTCCATTATCACTATCATGAATAATAGTTCAAACTTTAATTGTCACATTGGACTTAACGACATCCAATGTAGGTATCACATAGTGTGAATTTAACAACTTGAATGATGGCACGACCTGATGCACTGTGAATATGATGGAGTAGTTGAACTTTAAAGTAGCAAGCAACAATTCCTCAGGTGGTCCCATGTGATAACCAATTTGTGATTGTCCCTTTAGAAATCTCATGAATTTCATACTGAATTCATTACATAGAGTGTGTTTTTTAATGGTCATTGTTGGCTTAATAGTGACCTTCCAAATGCATCCCACAAGGTAAAGATCTTGAACATCATGGTATAGACGAACTGACCAGTCATAAAAAATCTACAATTTCAATCTGAAGATTGTTAAATTTTACATCTAAGTTCATTTTCACCTTTGATTCCTAGAGAAAGTTAAAGTACATAGCATAATTATCAATTTATTTTTACTGGCTTTTGGTCCATTATTGTTAATTATGTTGACAATCTTCTCTCTCAACCAATAATAGGCACTCAAATCCTCTATACGAAGGAGGACATTGAATGGAAGATAGCAGTGATAGTTGGACAACCAATTGGACACCCATGATGTACGCACATTATGTGACATCTTCCTCACCTGTAGGAAAATCATTATTTGCTTTGACATTAGTATTAAATAGGAGAAAATATATATTTTCCAAATTCTGAGGAAATTGCATTTAAGAGAAAACAAACATTAAAATAATAAAAAGTACACGACAAAAGATTATTTTGATATTGAAGTTTGTAGATAATTTTGATTACTTTCTTCCACAACATTTTCCATGACCTATAAGAAAATCCATTGAGATTAATATTTATTTATAACCTTCTAAAAAAAAAAATATGAACCATAATCGTAAACCTTGCCCTAATTAAACTCTAACCTAACCCTAAGTCTACTAATATGAAATCACATGATTTGTTTCTTTTAAGATCTAAGGAATGCATTCCATTCAATTATAAATAACATGTGAAACTAAATTATATATATATTAAAATAAAATCTATTATATTTTCATCCTTTATTATAATAGTATAGTAATAATTATATGTGAAATAATTAAGTAGAGATAAGTATTAGTTATCATGTAGGAATATGTCCGATGTTGTAGTTGCAAGTGCCTTGGTAGACATGTATGCAAAATGCGGAAGCATAGATAGGGCACATGAACTGTTTGAAAGATTTCCTCAAAGATATGTGGTCTGACTGGCTGCAACATCTGCAGGATATGCACAAAATGGATTTATTGGAAAGGCCTTCAAAATTCTTAAGCACCTGCAACTAGCAAGAGAAAACCCAAGGAAGCCTTCAAAACTCTTAAGATAATGTAATTGACATGCAAACTATGGGAGTAAGGACACAACACATGAATTGATTGAAAAAATTCCTCCAAGAAATGTTGGCGCATAGACAAGGCATGAGAATTGTTTGACACATTGCCTCAAAGAAATGTGGATGCATAGAGAAGGCGCAAGAACTGTTTGACAGAGTGCACTCAAGAAATTTGGACGCATAGACAAGGCACAAGAACTATGAAGGAAACTTCTATTGATTGTGAAGTTTGCATACTCATCACAGATTAATACATATACTCGGTAGATTAATACATTCTAGGTTGAGATTCAGCATTTACAATATTATGAAGAACATCCCATTTAACACAATATAGACTTGAGTGTACTGTTGAGAGAGTAGAGTTTGGAACCAAACAATAGGAAACATTAATGCTCATAATTTGTCTAATTAAAGTTGTGTTGAACAAAGACATGCTAACTTAAACAAAGAACATATTTAAAGTTGTCCTTTAGGTTTTTCTATGTTGTTTTATGGGTTTTAAGTCGTCCTCAAGATTTGGAGAATGAAATACAAAAGACTATGTGTTAACCCCCACTCCTTCCCAAACAAAATTGAATTAAACTGTGTCAAGATGTTGGTCAAAGGAGATAGAGTAGGGAACTTGTCTTCCTTATTTTTTCACACATGTAACCACAACTTGGAGAGGAGAAAGCCAAGCACTTTCCCTTGTGGGGACTTGCAACAGAACCATAATATTTTATTTTCACCTACTAAAAACCCCAATGTCTATGAATGATTTTGTTCTCTTTCATTAGCATACGGTCTACCACAAAGATGTTATTTTTGGTCAAAATAGCCATGGGCTTTGAATAAATGGACATACAAAAGACACAGAGTTCCCTAGAACATGATTACTTCAATTTCATGACCAAAAACTGACAAAATAGTGAATTCTTAAGAAGTTTATCAGGATATTAACTTTATGCTACTATTTCTAAAGCTTTAAACAACACAATTTGTTTTAAGTTTGATTTACTGTAGTTTTTTCTCAAAGAATTATGAATTTTCAAAATGCAATTACTGATGTAGTTTGACAAATTATTTTGTACTGAAATTGTTAGGCTCTACTTATATTATTTTTTTGGACCCCTTTACCTTGTGTACCTTGTGTGCCTCTAACAATGGTATTGCCATTATCAAATTTTAGAGTCTAAAATTTTGAGCTCTGTAAAATATCAAATTCTAATTATTTATGACAAAAAAAAAACATAACTTTGTTATAGTTGCGAGCTTTTAATTTATTTTTATTCCTTTTGTGTAGATTGGTACAAACAATGGATTATTCGGTTATAGTGTTTCATACTGCTCCAACTAGCCAAGAATAGAGAAGTGGTCCAAGTAGTAGAAGGCTTTATGGACATCTAGATTATTTGAAATTCATTTGTAACTGAAGTTGAGACTATAACATTTTCTTGTGATTTGTAGGAAGGGTTTTGCAGCCATGCATTTGAGGGGAGTTTGAATAGGTATTAGTGTTAGTGCAAGTGGGAGATTTGAGGATAGTGGCCTCATGGTTTTATAGATGTTTGGATACCAATTTTCAGTGCAATATTGTCTATGGAGGCCTCAATGAGGAAGTAAACCTTGTAATTGACATTTGGAGATAGTGGCCTGATGCTATTTGATACCACTCTTTTGGAGTTTTTTACCCACATTGGGTTTTCCTTAGGTCAATCTTTGTTGTTCTTTAATACATGCCATTTTTATCTCTTCCTACTATATAATAGCTTCCTATGTTGTCTTGAAGAGTTAAATTCATTTCTAACACTACCATATGCAAGTTTTACTTCTAAAGCAAGTTAATTAGCCTTAAATTATTGATTGCACTTTTTTATATTCATTTTTATAGTTCAAGGAGTGGAATATCCATCTTGATTTTGGATTAGATTGGTATCTAAGCTGAGGTTTCTTTGTTCTATTTGATGTTGTTCTATGGTGTGTGTTTGTAGTTTTTCACTTTTTAGTTTTGTAGTTTTATACTCATCACTAGATCAACTAATGCAAAAAAGGAATGTTCTTTGCTTCCTTTGCAAGTAGAGATAATTACAAGGTAGGGGAAACATCCTGAAAGAATGGACTATAGAGAAGTTAAAAAAATTTTGAAAATGAAGAAGGATTAAACAAATTGGAAGAATATTTTGCTAACATCTCTCAATCTTTGGGAAGTCTTGACAAAATGGAAAAATCTTGAAGGTTGGACAAATGAGCACCGCTTGGAAGCTAGGATAGGATTTCCTTCCATTTTTCACTTTTATGTATTGGCCAAATTCAGTAGCCATGGGCTTTGACCTAATGATCATACTTAAGAGTAAACTATACCTTTCTTATATGCTTTTTCTTGGAGTCATCCAATTATGTAATTATAGGAGTAATGCAATAACATTGCAACATCATCTTTTGCTCAGATTAATTTAATTATATTGTAATATCATGTAATGTTCAAATTTTGTATCCTTGGGTATCAACCATAGTTCCAAGTCATAAGTTTGGTAGGGCCATTTTCAGCTCTGGTTCATAAACAAATACTGACAAGGAGCTACCAAGAAGGAAAATCAAAATGGGAAAAATTCAATTTAAAACACCCAAAAATGACTAAAAGAACCAAATTGGAGTGCTCGATGCTGTGAAGCATATTTTTCTCAACAACATCCACCTGCACTTGGTTACAAATGCTTTTATGAAGGACAGGGTTTGTGATGAGGATCTGTGGTTGGTGATCAAAGTGGAGGAGAAGCTTATAGTGAAAATTAGCATACAATGTGTTAGTTATTTTGTTCCAACCTTTTTCATGTTATTTCTCATGGTGCAGTTTAATCTTGAGAGAGGTTATATCCTCTATAACTAATGGTTTAAATATGGTCTTATTGGATAGTTATTTAACAAGGATTTATATTTTAGATGAAAAATTTAAATTGACTACTAATTGTAGTTTTGATGTTTATACTTCAACGAGTGTTGATGATAGTCAAATGATAAACAATGTCAGCTCAGGCTTGTTGAATTTCCCTAAAAATTCAGATTTATATTTCTACAACTTGTTGTAAGGTTGCTAGATTGATACTCTAATCTTGTACGTTTTCCGTGTTTTCTTAATAATTAACCTCCTTCTCCATATTTTACAGAAAAAAATCAATACCTTCCAAAGGGACCAGGTTGATGTCACTCAAGAGTAAAAAACATTGAGTGTAAGTTTTGAGATTTTTATAGTGCATTTATTTGAGCAAATAGAAATTTGGCTTATCGAGAGGCCATTGAGATTAACTCACTAGAGTTGCTAAATGAGACCAAAGACAATCCCTTCTGTGAATTTGATATAGTAGCTCTTGCCCAGGTAGCTTAGTGAAATGTAATCAGGGAAGAAGGATATATTTTGTTTTTTGTGGCAAATTGGATATTGATCAGAATCTTGTGTCAAAGCAAGATGCCAGTTGATTTACAAATGATAAAGTGTTAGTGATTCTGTGAATAGATGCTCTAGAAGTAATTGAACCCAATTTTAACTCAACCTTCACTTGTAAATCTTATGTATTGTTTAATTCCCCACAAATGAATCCTAAGTCTGGAAAAAATGAAAAAATGAGGTTGTCTTTAAGATTATTTATGTAAAAATTTCCTTGCTTGGAGTTGAATTGATATTGTTTTGCCCCTGCTACATCATGGACATATTATTTAAGCTCAATCCATCTATATTTTCAAATTATAGTCTCAAAATACAATGCTCCCATTTAAGTTAATTTTTTTCTACATTGATTTCATCAGCTATAAAACTCCGCACCACAAAGAAAATAAAATTTTCTGCAAGAATTCAATCTACACTATACCTTTATAAATTACAGTCTCAAAATGCAATGTTCCCATTTAAATTCAAAAAAATATCCCTAGGATTTCATTAGCTATAAACCTCGGCCCCAACAAATAAAGAAAATTAAATTTCCTACAACAATATTCTCTACACTTTCGCTTGATATAACATGATTGAAATTTCCAAAGAGAAATGTTCATAATTTAAATACTTCATGAGATTTACCATTAAACAATTTTAAAATATAATTGGAATTTCATTCTTTATATTTTTGAATTTAGGATGATTTATGGGCTATACAGCTTTAAATTCAGCCATTATGTTTCTAGAATTTCTTCTTTACCAGTCTATCATATATTCCTCTAAATTGTACTTCAAAGGCAATATACTATTTGAGTTGAAATGGAACAAATTTAGCTAAACTTGATAATCTGCATTGATGAATTGCTGATTTATTGTATATATTTATCTTTTTTGGTCTTCATAAATCTGATTAGAAAATCTAACAGGTATTTGTACTTTGATGAGCATGGGGCAGGATTATTTGTGTACAGTATTAGTGTGGATCATTATCAAGGTTTGTCTCACTCCCCCAAGCCAGTTAATCATATGGCATACTCTTAGGTTTTAATTCTTACTTAGTTATCACTTATCACACAAAAGAACTAGACATAAGCACTACTCCGCGCACTTGTGATGGAGCTTTGGAAGATCCTAAGGAGCCATATTGGTATAGGGTACTTTACAAAGGAGAAAAATATAGTAAAGGTATTCACACATGGCAATTTTGGTGGTAGTATGTGTGTTCCCATGTTTGTTTAGATGAATACTTAATGACCTTAGTAACATGGTTGTTGGGAGACCATAGATTTGAAGAGGGAGATACATTTCTTGCTAGAGTTGGTGTAAGAAGATGGAGGAAGGAGCTATTCACTAATTGTTTGAAACTACATCAAACTACATTAATGAGCATCTAATGTTTTGAGATCTATTTGAGCATCAAATTAGAGATTTCAAATTTGAAGGAGATGCACGAAACATTTATATCGATCACCTTCATAGTAGATTGATAAGAATATTCAAATGCCTATTTTGCTGAAAATAAAAACACTATGAATTCAAAAAATAGAATATAAAATAACAGGATTGATGCAAGTGTGGTGATTTTGGACAATATCAGAGAGGACATCAAAGGCTAAACTTGAATGGGAATCGACATTTTCATGCAATCTAACAACCATAGTAGTGAGAAATATCTGCAGTTCTCTCACAATTTAGCAATCTATAATTCACCCTCTGAATCCCTTTGTGCCTACCTTGATAACAAAATCTGAAACAAAAACTATGAAAGTAGATCAGTTGATTTTGGACAATATCGAAGAGGACAAAAAATGCTAAACTTGAATGAAAATTAACATTTTATTGCAATTGAATAGCAAGACATACCTGTACTTCTCTCTCCACTTGGAAATCTACAATTGACAGAGTGAAATTGAATGACAAAGCCTCTTTTAATAGTTGTCTTCATGAATTGAAAAATAAGGACATGTGAATAAAACAACTTTAAAACTGATTTAAAAACAAAGAAAAAAAAAAAAACTATTGAAAATTATAAAATAAATAAATAAATACACTATTAAAAATAAACAAAAAAAAATTACAAATAAATACATTGAATTTTTTATAATTATAAAAAATATATTTGTGATACTAATAAATTTCACCCTAAAAACTTAAAAAATTATTAAGTATTTAGTTTTTATTTATTTTTAATTAAATTGATTTTAGAATCTGAAAAAGAACATTATTGTGGATTTTTTTTTTTAATAAAATTGAAAATATTAGATGACACTAAGTATTTAGTTTGGATTTTTTTTAATTAAATTGATTTTAAAATCTAAAAAAGCGAATTACTATAAACTTGAAAAACTTGAAAATTACACTAAGTATTTTATTGCAATTATAAACATTTAATTACTATTTAATTAAAATAATTATAATTATGAATATTAAATCTCAGTATTAATAATAATAAAAATGAAATCATTATAAAATTGATTATGATATAAAAAATAAGTATTTTAGAGTGGATAAGAATATTTTATTCTTTCTTTAAATTTGTATTCAAAAAGTAAAAATCATTGAAAATAAAAAAAATAAAAAATAAATACACTATTAAAAAAAATTTAAAATTACAAATAAATAAAAAATATATTTGTGTTACTAATAAATTTCACCCTAAAACTTAAAAAATTATTAAGTATTTAGTTTTTTTTAAAAAATTAATTTGATTTTAAAATTTGGAAAAGCAAGATTACTGTCAATTTTATTTTTATTTTTAAATAAAGTTGAAAATATTTTAGAGTGAATAATATATCAAATCGATTTAGATCTACTTTAAATCTGCTTGAAAAAATGTCTACATATAATGAATGTAATTATGCTAGTTGAATGTGATTTGCACGTCAAATTGAAACTAAAGAGTTTTTCTTTACGTTGAATTTTGCTTTTTGATGGATGCCATTGTAATACAACTCTCGGCGTAATTAATTAAGATAAATAAAGGATATTTATTTAATTAATTAAGTAGACATATGAATGTGAAATAATTAAATAAAGTTAATTTATTTAATTAAGGTGGAAGAATAAAGTGAATGAACAATATAATTAAATTAATTAAATTTAATCATATGTAGAGGACTTTAGAGAAATTAATTAAATAATAAATATTTAATTAAATGGCAGGGTTAATTAGACATGACCAATTTTATACATATACAATGGTTTCTTTGGAGAAATGGAATTTTAGGCAATGGAGTTATGTTGTTCTCACCCATCTTAGTTAGGATAATCTATTGCCATATTTGTATAATAAAGTTCATGTTCCAGACACACGTAGTAGGTATACGATTTGGAAAGGATTTAGGGCTAGATTCTATGGAGTTATTTTTGAGCATATCAATGACGAGGACCTTTTGGATTCACTTTGTCATTTTGAGAGCCCTTATGCTCTTTGGACTCACCTTTGAGGATCATATGAAGATCCTGATACTCCGCCATCTCTTGATGACCCTCCTTCCAATACCAATGTGTCTCTTTCTTCTTCAGAGAAGATAAACCATGCTTGTGATCCTTTGGATGTTGTTGAGACTTCAGATTAGGTTGTGGTTGCTTCAGAGGTTCTTGATTCTTTGTCATAGGTAGTTGACCCACCTTCATTGAGTACTTCCATCATTCCTGAGCAACAGGATTATCATTATCTTCCTGATTAGGATTCTTATTTGTCATACATTGGTTCCTTGTTTGTGGAGTCTCACATTTCATATTGGAGGACACATTTGAGGGGCTATCTCTCCTCTTTGATGATAGTTATTGTACAACTATTGTCAAACCATCTCAGTCTCTAGAGATTGTTAAAATTCAATTTCCAATGGTAGTTTGTTTGTCACTTTCTATTGTGATTGGGCATGTTCCTGATTGGTTTGTGGCATCATCTTCCAAGGTGTTGGTGACACATGAGTAGATTTCAGAGACATCATCCTACATCTTCATTCTTATTTCATTAAATTCCTATTTAGAATGGGAAGCATTCTTGCATTTTTACTTGGTTTTGTTTCTTCCAAAAGGGAGACAAGTTGTTTTTTGACATTGGATCGTGTTTTGTCTTTAGGCACTTACCATTTTTGTAGGTGATTACACATTGTGTGGGGCTATATAGTCTCTCTCTTTCCCTCTTATGGGGGGGGGGGGGCAGGGCTATTGACTGTATATATATGATGTATGTAGTCATTGGGGGGTGTGATTGAGTCCTCCATCCATGCATCATTTTTCTTTTCTTTTCTCTCTTTTGGAGAGGGGTTTTTCCCACAGGGTTTTTCTCCTTTTCTCTGGTTGGGAGAGATTGCATTGTAAATGGGTTCCTAACATGGCTGTGTAGCTATGACCCCTATCACATCTTCTTTTTCCCATAACAATTCTACCCAAGTTGCACTTAAGGGGGGGGGGTTGTTGGAGTAAATGGTTTTTACCATTTTCCCACTTAAGCTTACTTAGGTAGAATAGTTTAATTAATTATTCTGGGTAGTTTTGCTTCCCGTATCAGGAAGTTTTATACCTATTACCTTTTATTTTTCCTTTAAAAGGTTGTACAATATGTAATTTATGCATCTCAATTTATTCTCTCTTCTAGTGAAATTGCCTTGTGTTGCCTCTCTCATTTCTCATGAAGGTATTTTGCTATAGATGGTGCTCTTGGGAGGTGGATGCCACCAACATTTCCAAAGGAAGCTAAAAAATTATAAATATTTCTTGTAAAGATAAATGTGCCTTCCCTTCTTATGTTGACTATTAAAACTAATAATTAAATAAATTGAACTCATAATATAATAAGTCATATAAAATGATAATAAATAATACAATGGCACCAATTGAACATGATTTAATACACAAATATTTGAAGAATGGGTCCTAGTAGTGTGCATCACACTTAGGCCACATGTTGATTTAATAATTTATGGAAAATGATTTCCCTAATCATAGTTCACAAGGAAAATTAGTCTAAGTTCATTGTAATGATATTTTTGGCATGGATATATGTGTATCCCTTAAACATTCTATGTTATGCCCTTTCACATTCAAGCTAAAAGAAAGGATTTCATTAGACATATTTTTATTTTTAATTCCTACCAATTTTTTAATCATCAAACAAAGTCATCATAGCACAATAATCTTCCCCAAAGTAGCTCTTATAGTAGGATCTCAAAAAAACATAGATTTTGATATTTTAAATTATTAATATACTTTTTTTCAATATTCTAATTAATATATTCTCATTAAAAAAAAGAATATATCTCTATTTTAGACATACAAGAATAGAAAATAGTGAAAAAATACTGAGAAAAATAAGACACCTCTCTATGTTGATATCATTCTAGAGAAAAACTCATTTGAGTATTTATGAAAAAAATTATGTATATTACAAAATAAATGCCAAAACTATACTTAATATCATTTTAAATTTGCTAATGAATAAATTTTACAAAAACATATTACAAAATATATATATGCACTAGATATGAGTGTCAATGATCTATGTTTTTTATTATAGGAAAAGAAGGTTTTGAAGGGGCATAGAGACCCTATACAAAAAAGACCACTGCTTTTAAAGATAATCAAAACAATACAAGCAATCAACCATCAGAAAAAAAAAAAGTAAAAAACCAGCCAAAACATAGGATAGAACCAACAAGCAACTATAGAATTTTCAAAACATTAACTGCTTCAAGATCATGAGCAATGATCTTCTCATGCATTTCCATCACCTCAACAACCTCATTATCAGGAACCCCCAAGTTATTTTTGGTTTTTTTGTGGGTACAGGTGTAGAGTCCCTTATCATTCTCTCCCCGCCCTTTGTGTCTTTGGGGAGATGAACCATACCAGTAGCTTCTTTCAACTCACCAAAAAGAGTCACCTTTCCACAATCTATCCTTTACATTTAGAAATTGGAGACCCTCAAAATTATTGTTGAGAGCAGAACAACTAAATTTGGCCATAGTTTCAAGATTCTCATAGGCCTTGGTCCTTTTCTCTTCTAGGACTGAGACTCTATACTCAAAGTCCCTCAAGATTTTTAGCATCTCATTAGTAACCATCTATAGTGTAGATTTAAATATATCCCTTTACATTTTCACACTTAATTTTGAATTAATATTAAAATGAACTTAACTATGCTTTAATTTAGTGTTGTAATATGTATTTCAAATATTCACAAGTTTAGGGTCCTATTAATTAAAATGGACTTAATTGTGCCTTATTTTTGGTGTTGTAATGTATACCCCTTTACACTTTCACACTTATTAATGGATCCTTTAATTAATTAAGATTAATTTTCCTTAATTGGTCATTGAACAATAGGAAAATGGATGCTTTATAACCTAGGTCATAGAACACCACGTTTCTCCAATTATCATTCGAGGATGTCCTAGGAGTCCTAATTGGATTGACTATCAACCTCGTAAGGTGAGTCAATTATCAAGAAGGAGGACCTAGGAGGGGGTTATTTGAGATTTTAGGGGATCACCACCAAGAAAAAGCTTGGAAAAGACAAATGAAAATTCAACTCACAAAATCAAGCAACAAAAGCCAAATAAGGAGAACAAATGACAAAATTAAACCACAACAAGTTAGGGGGTATGTACCTGGGAAGTCTGGAAATGTGATGAGGATTCTGGATGCAAAAATGTTGTTAAAATGTGCTTACTATTTGTCTTAGTCCTGCTACTATTTTTTGGGGTAGATGCAGAATCTTCAAATGTTAGAATTGGATTTGGAAGAATTTTTTAAAACTTCCTTAAGGAGGACTAAGATGCCTTCACTGCTATCTTAGTCCTATTTAGAATTTTTGAAATATTTAAATGGGGTCCTGATGCTGGATGTATTCTCTTCCTTCTTCTTTGATGTCAGGTTCTGAAACCTTTAGATTTAGCTTATAAGTGAGTTTCTGTGAATATGACAACTTTGCAACTTTGCAACTTTGCACTTCAAATGCTCTTCAAGTCTTCAACCTAAATATAAAATAACAAATATGTAAGAGAAGAAAAACTTGTTGATGGTTAGTAAATGGGGTTTTTTTGTGGTCACACCCCTTGTTGTTAATTGTGGACACCGATTTTGGTACCAATAGTTCTCTTGTACTTCTAAGGTTTTTCACCTAAAAGGAGAGAGATGGGCCAAAATGCACAATGTCCCCACTCAAAACTATGCAAGTAGGAATGAAATATGCCTAAATGGAATGATATAAATGCAATAAACTAATAAAATAGATCAATTATTGAATGAAAACTAAAGAAATGCAAGATGTTTGAAAACATAATGATGTATGCAAAAAGACCTAGAAAGATGAATAGAAATGCAAACAAAATGTAACAGGAAAGAAAAATAGAAAGCATGCACCTAGAAATGTGTTGAAGACTGGAAATGCTATTGATCTTAAAATTTTGACCTATTGGGACACTTACGACATTCTGAGTGACTTAATCCCACATTTGGAAAACTACACCAAGGCCTGTTTTAGCCAAATGGGTATCCAAATCTATAGAAAAATATGAAAAACAAGTATAGTGGGACTAAGTCACCACTGTTGGTGACTTAATCCACTTCTGAATTTATGAAAAATCTGAAAGTGGAAATTGAAGCCCTCGGTCTGCACTTCAGTTCTTGATAGGTGTCTATCTTTGAAACTCTAATTTTTGGCACTATAAGTGACTTTTTGTGGATATTTTGACTTTGCAAACAAGGATATTTCTTCAACACCTTTGTAACCTATTCTTCAATGATTTCCAAGCCTTCAAGATACCTAAACCTACAAACACACAAGGAAAGAGAGAGAATGTTGGCATATGGCTTCTAGTGTTGTCATTGATGGCAACCTAAGTCATTATTCTAGTCCACAGATTAGAATTTGTTCCTATCACCAGGAAAAGTGAAGAACATAGTTTTACCAGAAGTGAGAATGAAGAATAGGGTATCTAATTAGTATGTCGATCTGTATGCTTCACCGGATTATCATTTTAGGTTGTGGATCTTGGGGAAGGTTGTTAAGTATCTATTTTATATTATTGTTAAGTTTTGTGACGACACATTAATCGGTGTGTAAGTTAGGAGATCTGGTAGGATGATTTTTCTATTTATTTGTTCATGAAGGCTGACTCAGTGTATGTAGCGTGTCACATATGTATAAGGAGTAATTGTGTAAATATTTGAGTTTGAACATTTTGTTTTGGGTCCCAACATAACATTAGCTGAATTTGATGGATACACATCGAATATCAAAT
The DNA here is from genome assembly GCA_007258455.2 of Sequoia sempervirens. NCBI lineage: Eukaryota > Viridiplantae > Streptophyta > Pinopsida > Cupressales > Cupressaceae > Sequoia > Sequoia sempervirens. The sequence continues at coordinate 318,247,294 of VDFB02373365.1, forward strand.
ATGGATTGAGCTGACAATTGGAAAATATTTTTTATTTTGCTGAAGCCGACATGGAGTGATTGAAATCCTTCATAGCGAATATATATGTAGTTTGGGTATTTCATTTTGATGTATGTATGGGTGTGAAGAGTAGAGAATATGTGTGTGTGAATATTAGAAGATCATTTGAGTGAATTTTGCTTGTGAAGAAGAGGATTTTTGTGAAGCAAATTAAGGTAGAGCAGAGCGAAGTGCAAAATCAAATAGAAGGTCTAGAATCTGATCTATGAGCTTCATCAGAACTGATACCATGCATTTTTAGATGCTACTTTCTTAGTTCAACTCTTTGTTGTAATCCAAAAATTTTGTAAGGCAATGAGCCTTCCTTCTTTTGAGCAATGAACTCTAGGCAATGTGCCTAATTGCATGTGCAGTCCCTTTTTCTTCATACTTTTTTAACAAAGTATAAATTGTGGATTAACCTCCACCGTGGTTTTTCCCCTAACAGGTTTTCCACCTAAAAGTCTTAGTGTTATGGTTTTTTGACTATTTCCTTCTTGTGCTTGCATCTTTCTGTTGAAATGTTGTAAATGGTTTTAGATCTTCAGGAAGTGAAATTTAAATATTGTTGAACAATGATTCACCCCCCCTCTCAGTGTTCCTTGAGTCCAACAATTGGTATCAGAGCAGGTTCCTCTGAAGAAGTTTAACAACTTGAGGTGGATCTTGGAATGCAATGGACTTTGGTAGTCTTCAACAACAACTTTTGGTGGCACTTGATGATCTTGATCAGTCTAATGTATAAGTCATGGAATTAAAAGTAAATCTTGAGGATGCTGAGAAATTCATTCAATCATTGAAGGATAAAATGAACAAGTCAAGAGAAAAGAGGAAGGAACTATGTGATCAATTGAAGTAGAAAGAAAGTAAAAGCTTGGAAGATGTTCACTTGAATCAGACCTTAAAAGAAATAATTGAAGAAAGTGAAAAGGTTGCTAGAGACAATGCTACTCTAAAGCTTGAGATGGAATCTCTGGTGATGAGGAAAACTAAGGAGATTGAAGAAAGGAGGAAGAATGAGGAGAATCTGGCCTGGTCCTTAAAAAGAAAGATCTAAAGAATGTAGTAGAGTTAATAGTGGATTCATTCAATTGGAGATTGAACTGCAACAATCCAAAAATAATGAACAAGAGCTTGAGAGACATATAGTTATTCTCGAGATGAACTCACTACTACAAATGAATACAAGGAGAAGTTTAAGATCATTTTTGCTAAGCTTGATGAGCTGACCAAAGGATAGAAGGATGCAAATGACAAGTGAGGTCTTGGATACGAGAAGGGAGAAAGCTTCAAATATGAACATGAGGATTCCAAACAAAGAAATCAGATGAGCAAAGGCAGAAGGCATCCAGTAAGACAACCCAATGCTTAGAAGTTTAATGGTCACTGCTTTGCTTGTAATAAATTTGGTCATATGGCTTCTCAGTGTAGAAGTAAAATAAATTCAAGCAGTCCATCATTTCCCGGTCAGTGTTTCAGTTGCAACTAGTTTGGTCATAATTCAATTGAATGCATAAGTATGTCTGTCAATGTAAGGAATGTTAAATGCTACACCTGTGGAAGATTTGGGCATATTGCTAATAAATGAAAATCAAGAGGAAATCAATGGAATGAGTGGTCTAGACAAAGAAATCCTATGTGTTACAATTACAAAATATTTGGTCACATTGCAAGATTCTGCAGGAATAGAAACATGGATAGAAGAGGTCTAGTTTACAAAGGAAGAATTTCAAAAAAGGATGATAAAGGAAAACGAAAAGTGACTATGGAAGAGATAAGAGATTAGATGAAGAAAACATGGGTAAGGAAGAGTGAATTTGATGAAGGAAATAAGCCCACACTAGAAGCAGTTTCTGGTAATTCCTCTAGAAATTGATCTTAGGCCATTAGCCTAGGGGGAGTTTTTCAGGGAAATCTTTTGTCCCCCTGTCAGCAGTTGGCACCAAAATGCAGGAAGTTGATAGTAGTTGTACTAGTAGTTTACAAATGTATCGGTGGCCATTTATGCAAAAAATTGAGAAGTAGAAGGTCCACAGAAGAATTTTTCTTTTGCTGTCTCAGAAAGTAGAGTATCTAAAAAACCTAGGGAAAAACATTTAATGTGATAAAAAGGTTAGGTGTGTGAGTTATAAAAGGGTATTTGGAACCCTCATTTGTCACTGTGCATTGAAGAAGAACCGAAGAAGATCCTCTACAATAGAATTTTGAGGGCGAATTCATTAGGTATTTTAGTTGCTTGTAGAATTGTTACTTAATTTGGTGTTCGGTAGAAATTTTTTCGGTACGGAAAGAAAAATGAAGCAAATCAGAGGAATGGTGAATTTAGATGAATATAGTAGTGAGAAGAATAGGGATGTGAGAAATTTGTCACCAACTGATGAATTGAAATGGCTTGAAGGTGTAAAACATAAAAGTTTGGACATTTGGAGTCAATTTCCATACTTTGATAACACAAAAGTTGTTAGGTTTATCTTGAATAGATTGAATGATGAAATTATAAATCTAGATAAACCCTATCTCATTTTGAAAGCGGTGATTAATAATCTAACTGGCTTATGAAATGTTGGGGATATATTGAAAAAGAAATCAATTCAGAACAACGAAGTTGAAACCCTAACCAGAGTAACTGGAGATCAAAGGGATTTGATAATTTTGATGATCAAAGATCTGATAACAAGGTACATTGTTGATGAAATCTCATACAAAATATTTTTTTAGAAACAAGGAAGGCACAACTTCAGCAGGTGTAGTTTACATCTCTCATAAAATGATAATGGAGGATCATGATTTTGATCTGTGTGGATTGCTAAAAGATCAATTGATGGAAAATGTGCGACTAACAAAGGAGGTAGATTACCCCTTAAGGTTTGGTACCTTGGTCATATGTCTTGTGATGTATTTTTTGAATTGCTTGCCACAGATCAATAATGTTGTATGGAAAGAAAATGAACCAGTTTGTAAATAGATTTTTGAACACTCTAATACTTTGGAAAATTATGAGCAAGAGTATGAAAATTTCTTTAAAGAATTGTTAGGGAAGTTTGGAGCAATTAGCATTACGGGTATGTGCAGGATCATGATGGGCCAAAAAGTGGCAATATGATGGGTATGTGGCTGGCAACTTTTTTTTTACCCAAAATTGATGAAACGAAAAGGGTTTTTAAAGGATATTCTCGCTTTCCACCAATATAAATTATGCTTTACTTTGAATTTAATAATTAATTATTATTCATTTTCTATTCAAATTACGACTAAAGTCTTGGTTGATAGACTGATTGAAAAACATATATATCTTTCAAACGGTATCACATTTTTTGAATCTAAAATAGGCATCACATTCTATGCTTCGCATACTATAGGATTAAAAAAAGAAAAATTGAATTTCATGAAGTTTTGACCAAGTTAAGGTGGTCAGACATACAAGTTTTTTATATTTTTTAAATTTGTAATAAAAAATTCATAATTAATTATTTACTTGGAAAAAAATTACAAAAAAATATGCATCACATCAGTACATGATTCCTCTACTTATAGCTAAAATATTATAAAAAAATATTATCATTTTATTGTGGTTAGGGTGGTCAGATAGACACCTACTTATTTTTTCCCTAAAATTTATGTACTACTGCATTGAAATTTCAAATTTTCACCACATAGATTTTATTTCTTTTAAAACAAACATAATATTTTAGAAACTAAATTCAATTTTCTAAAAATTCTATTCTTACATATTTTTGATATAATATAGATAACTTATTCAAATTTTTACATCAAGTTTCCTAACTCTGATTTTTCTTATTTTTTTGCCACTTAAGGGCCTATTTTTTCCATGATGATCTTGCACATACCCTTACTATTCCGGTAAGAGAATTTGAAGTTGGATCTTCTTCCAGTGAGATGGAGAGGAAGAAGAAAACAACACAAGATATTGTTGATTACACTCCTTTGGCACACAAGACTCCAAAAATTGAAGGAAAAGCTAAGGATCTAGTAATTGTGGACATACTAGATGAAGAATCCGATGAGTACACTCCAAGGGAAGAACCGAAATCAGTTGAACCAGAAGTAGTTACAGTAGAAGGAAGCAAAGAAGAAGGTGTTTTATCCAAAGTAAAGATATTGTAGCTTGTTTAGGAGAAAGATGGGATGCAAAAAATTACAGACATTTGGTCTAAGAGACCCTCTTATGAGCAGAACCTGATCAAAAGCACACTAAGTAATTATTTTGTGCACAATAATATTGGTTTGGAGAGTTTGTAGAATGTGTTTCCTGAAGAAAGGATTGAGTGCATAAAGGATGCCATGGTCTCTAAGTCTCAAGACAAGAAAGAGGGAGAAATAATTCTATATCTGAAGGAGCAATTCAGGCTATCTCTTACCAAAATAAAAAGGAAAATGAATGTGCTAAGGTAATGCATAAATACAACCAATAACATCTACAACTATTATCTTCATTGACCTCATGCAGTTGGGAGGTACAAAGATAAGATGGAGTAGATTGAATCTGAGCTGAAAAAAATTGGTTAGGATTATAACATGTTTCAGGATCAGGATGGTGCAGTCAAGAAAAGGATTCAAGTGTTGCAGTCTGAGCATACAAACATTTTGTTCACCAGAAACAACCTTGTGGACACCTTTTGGAAGGTGAAGGATTTAACTGAATGTAGGTTGGAGCAGTTGATTCATGTTTTGAGGAAAGTAGAAAAATTAGAAGAGGCAATCACAATTCTGAAGTCCCTCATCTAGATTATCAACTAGACATCAGAGAACAACAACTTGATCTTAATCATTGGGATTACAGTAGAAGCTTCAAGGAAATTTCTTCCAAAAATGAAAGATAAGTACAAAATAAATTTTTGACTCGAGTAGTAGTTGTATTTCTTCAAATTTTGATCAAATTTTTGAAATGGAGAGAGAGTGAAACATGTTTGTCATTGATGTCAAAGGGGGAGAGAGAGCAGTGAAAAATGCCTTATCACTCTAAGGGGGAGCTATGTTTTGAAATTTTGAAATCTAGCAGCGTAATCATATTGGTTCTGACACTTAGTCATTTTTCACTAAGTGTTGCCATCAATGCCAAAGGGGGAGATTGTTGGCATATGGCTTCTAGTGTTGTCATTGATGGAAACCTAAGTCATTATTTCGGTCTGCAAATCAAAATTTGTTCCTACCGGTAGGCAGAGTGAAGAAGAAATTTTTACCGGAAGTGAGAATGAAGAATAGGGTATCCGATTAGTATGTCAATCTATATGCTTCACTGGATTATCATTTTAGGTTGTGGATCTTGAGGAAGGTTTTTAAGTATCTATTTTATCTTATTGTTAAGTTTTGTGATGACCCATTAATCAGTGTGTAAGTTAGGAGATCCAACAGGATGATTTTTCTGTTTATTTGTTCATGAAGGATGACTTAGTGTATGTAGTGTGTCGCAAATGTATAAGGAGTAATTGTTTAAATATTTATGAGTTCGAACATTTTTTTTTGGTCTCAGCATAACATTAGCCAACTTTGATGGATAAGCATCAAATATCAAATATGGATTGAGCTGACAATTGGAAAATATTTTTTATTTTGCTGAAGCCGACATGGAGCGATTGAAATCCTTGATAGCGGATATATATGTGAGTTTGGGTAATTCATTTTGATGTATGGGTGTGAATCATAGATAATATGTGTGTGCGAATATCAAAAGATCAGTTGAGCGAATTTTTCTTGTAGAGAAGAGGATTTTTGTGAAGCGAATTAAGGTAAAGCAAAGTGAAGTGTAGAATCAGACAAAAGGTCCAGAATCTGATCTATGAGCTTCACCATAATTGATACCTAGCATTTTTTTATGCTACTTTCTCAGTTCAACTCTTTTGAGCAGTGAGCTCTAGGTAGTGTGCTTGAATGCATGTGCATTCCCCTTTTCTTCATACTTTTAACAGAGTATAAATTGTGGATTAACGTCCACCATAGTTTTTCCCCTAACAGGGTTTCCATGTAAAAATCTTGGTGTTATGGTGTTTTGAGTCTATTTCCTTCTTGTGCTTTCATCTTTACTTCTATTGAAATACTATAAATGGTTTTAGATTTGAAGTGAAATTTAAATATTGGTGAACCCCCCCTCTTAGTGTTCCTTGAGTCCAAAAGTGAAATGTTGGATGTTAGGGCAGGGAGGTTTGGCTTGGTCAAACCCTTGTTTAGGTAATTAAACCAAAATTAAGGAATAATTTAATGAAGCATGAAATAATGGAGTTAGAAACTTTCCATGATGATAGATCTTTATTTTTTGCAGCAAAAGATGAATCTACCGTTGAATGTCGTAGAAAGCTATCTTGATGACTTAGAATGCTAAGACCCTAACTTGCTTGACTTGAGATGGAAGATGAATTTTGAATAACATGATTGAGTTATGAATTAGGGTTTAGAAGCTTTTATTTATAGGTAATCCACCTAATTTACTCATTAATCTGATCCCCAAGGCTGACATAAAATAAAAATAAACTTAAAATCCTTTTTTTTTGCTCGAACCTTGAAAATAGCCCAAATGGGTGTAAGTCACCAAGCTGGGTGACTTAGTCCCACCTGGATGGGTCTAATTCACCCAGATGGGTGACTTGGTCCCACATGGGCTCTTTTTCCAGCTGGATTGTCAGGGAGTGAAGAATTTTAGATTTTATGTTGTTCTAGTTGGGTCTTTGATCAAATTATGCCTTGGGATGCATAATATGGGGCCATAGGGGCCTATTAATGATCATGTAAATGGAAATTAGGGCTTGGGACACAAATTTCAATGTGAAAGTGTGATTAAGTACACTTCACAACATTAAAATGAGGTCCACATCACCTAGAAGGACACAACATCCAATGTGAATGGGTAAGAAACATTACAACACTAAATTAAGAATTAGGTTTAATTTACAAGCCTTATTAAATACATTTTACAATGTTTCATTAAGGGAAAGATAGGTTCATTAGACTTAGATGCCACATAAAAGTCTAGAAAAGCGTTAAAGTCATTTTCAACACTTTACAACACCTTTACAAGATGTCAATAAATGCATTTTATTTAGTTTGCAAGGGTCCAAGACCTAGTGTGGATGTGTAAAACACCTCACAACACTAAATCAAGGCCTTGTTAAGTCCAAATTATCATCAATTATTCCCATATCATGTGTGAAAATTTCAAGGTATACACTTTTTGGTGACACATTAATCCCCCACTTTAGTGAGAGGATGAACCTGCTTGAAACTCACACAAAAGTAGACATTCAAGAAGAGTCCAATCGTACCAATGTGGATGACAAATAATGAAAAAGATCAAGGAATCAATCAAGCTCCCAAGATCCAAGATCCTAAGTCAAGCCAACATAAGCATGAAATGTGTTGGTGTAATTAAATGTGTTGTACCTTGTCCTAGGTCATGATTACACCTTAGTTAAGTTTACTTAGGGACCACATAGGAGGTTGTTGGAGAATTTCCACTTTTGGTGGACTTGACATGTCATTACTTTGTCACTTCCACCTTTTGTGGACACATCATGTGATTATCTCTCCACCTTTTGTGGTGATTATCACATTATCACCTTTCCACTTTAGGTGGAGTGATAGCTTTTCATAGTTGTCTCATGTAATAAGATTACGACACTTGTCATAATCTTATGCCCTTCTATGTTTTCACCTTGGCTATATAAATGTACTGCTCATTCCATCATATTTGCATCATTGACAAAATACAGTTTATTGTTGTCATATTGCTTCTATCTCTCTTATGCTTGTGCTTTCTATTAGGCCTCTAGATCTTGGGTGGCTACCTTCATAGCCAATTCTTACATGGTATCAGAGCTATTGGAGTGCCTTTAGTTAGTCATTTGGAGAAATTCTTGGAGGGTTCCATTTTTGGCCTTGTATTGTAGGTGCATTTTGGGAGGTTGTTGCATCAAATCTGAGCTCAACATTGCGTCCGGAGTGTCCAAGATAGTCATATTTTCCTTTTGGGTATGTCCAGGATCATCATGCAAAAAATAGGCCCTTAAGTGGCAAAAAATTTAGAAAAATCAGTGTTAGGCAACTTGATGTAAATATTTGAATAAGTTATCTATATTATTTCAAAAATATGTAAGAATAGAATTTGTAGAAAATTGAATGTAGTTTCTAAAATACTAGTTTTATTTAAAAATAAATAAAATCTATTTGGTGAAATTTGAAATTTCAATGCAATAGTACTTAAATTTCGGAAAAATAAGAAGTAGGTGTCCTGGTCGACCACCCTAACCATAATAAATTAATAATATTTTTTGTAATATTTTATATATAAGTAGAGGACTCATGTCCGATGTTATGCATATTTTTTGTAATTTTTTCCAAGTAAATAATTAATTATGAATTTTTATTACAACTTTTAGAAAATATAAAACTCATCCTGTCTGACCACCTTAACTTGGTCAAAACTTCATGAAATTTTTTTTTTTTTAATCCTATAGTATGTGAAGCATAGAATGTGACGCATGTTTTGGATTCAAAAATATGATACCGCTTGAAAGTTATAGATGTTTTTCAATCAGCCTATCGATCAGGACTTTAGTCATAATTCTAATAGAAAATGAATAATAATTATTTATTAAATTCAAATTAAATCATAATTTATATTTTTGGAAAGCTGAGAATCTCCTCTAAAAACCCTTTTCATTTCATTAATTTTTGGTGGAAAAAAAGTCGTCAGCCACATACCCCCATAATATTGCCACTTTTTGGCGCACCATGATCCTGCACATACCCTTTTGTTTCATCTTAGTTGGACATTGGAGGCTAAATCTACAAAGGGTTGAAGATTGGAGGTGGTTGCCCGATCCAAGAGCTAGCTACCACTTTGGAGCATTTTCAGTTGAAAAGGACATTGCCATCATGCTCAGAAGAGCCAAAAACCCTAAGATCGACTGCTAATTCATCCAAATCAGAGCAAGTTGTCCATTGAGGCAAAAAAAAATTAGCAAGTTGGCCATACGGCCAACCTGCACAGTCGGTATGATTTATTTTTCAAAAAAACAAAATATTTTTATTTTCTGCGAAATTTTTTGTAAAAAAAATATTATTCAAAATTTTTACATTTCGCATTTTTTATTTTTGAAAAGTTTTTATTAAAAAAAAAGTCAAAAACAAAAAAGTTATTTTTTTGGGGACGTACCCATGGCTTGCAATTTGTAGGGTACTCTGCAGAGTACTGACGGTACCCGCGAGCACCACAGACTACCACATGGCAACCTGCAGTGGCCCGTCCAACCCGCGGCCTACGCCAACAGTGGCTGGAATTCTAAGAACCTCCAGCGGCAAGACATTTTTCAGTGGCTAGTCAACGTAGCTGGCAATTACCTTTTAAAATCCGCCAGACTCCATTAGAATCGACGGCAGAATATTTCGATGAGATTTCACGGCAAACTGTGAGGGGCAATAGCATGTCAAATTTAATCTCAGGTTCTTCACAATATTCTAGACAGGAGCATATTCGTTTTTGACGGGCCGCAGGCTGTCAAATTTAATCCAATGTTTTTCTGACGTCATCATCATGTCAGCAGACTAAATTTTTTTTCCCCCCTCACCAATCTAGTTTTCAATTTTGCAGTTCGACTTTGGAGGCTCATAACTTGCTCATTTTGAGGTCTTTTTTCGAGCAATTTTTTTTTTATTTGGTCTATTTTTTTGTGTTCTTTGCAGTGGTGTACTCGGTTTCTGATTTTGGTTCACATATTTTCTACAATTTGTAGTTTCTCATCACTGTACCTATCCAATCCTCATTTCTACAACTTCCAGGGCTTCGTTCAAGCACATACGAACTCCTTTTCAGGTGCCATTTTTTTTGAAAGTGCATGATTTTTTGTCTACTTCTTGAATCTATGATCAGTTTGAAGTTATCTTGAGTGGATTTTTTACTTTCAGAATATGGTCTTTTTTGGCCTATTTGGCACTTGTATTGCATAGATATGAATTTAGGTCTTTGCTTTATTGTTCTAGTCTGTTCACAGCCTATTTTTGGCAAGTTGTAAATCAGAAATCATAAGCCCACTTAGCCAAGTTGCAAGTGGACTATTGTACATGCACTGCATTATAAAGTGCCAAAATCATCTATTTGAGGCGGGGGTACTTTGATTGAGTGAATTTGGGGGGTTGTCTCTTGTGCTCTTGAATTCCATCATGGGTTCATCTAAAGTTCCAATCTTAACTACACATAATTATGCTACATGGAAAGTACGTGCATGGAGTAAACTAATGGAAAAAGGTTTAATTTACTACATTGATGGAACCATAATTGCACCTTCAGATCCTAAGGCAGATCCAACTGCATATATGGATTGGCTCACTAAAACTTCTATGGCATTGGGTACACTAAGAAAGTTCATTTCAGATGATCTCATTTTCCATGTTGATAAATGTACTACAACCAAGGAAGCCTGGGATAAGCTTGCTGCTTTGTATGGCAAGGTTGATAAGGTTAAGGGGTATAAGCTTGAACATGATCTCCTAAGCCTTGATCCCAATGATCCCAAGGATTTTGATACAATTCAGGATTATGTCACTAAGGAAAATGAGCTAAGAGCACAACTAAAAGATTGTGGTATTGAGAAAGACGATGATCAATTGGTCTTCAACTTGTTGGACAAGCTTCCAGTTGAGTATGCAACCTTTTTTTCAAGTTTTCAGACTCAAAGATTGACAATAAACAACATCACATCACCATCTTTTGAGGCTCTCATAGATCTTTTGATTCTTGAGAAAAATAAGTTGATGAAAATGGGCATTCTCAAGTCTTCAACTTCAAAAGCATTGGTGGTCAATCATGGAAAAAATAAGCAAGGAAAAGGACAGGACCAAAAGCAATCTTCACCAAAGCCACAAGGAGAGAACAAACAATCCACTCCTCCACAAAAACGCTCAACTTCATCATCTTCAAAGAAGTACAACAATTCAAGCAAGAGGGAGCAACCAACATGTGCATATTGCAAAAAATTTGGTCATGATGAGCATCGTTGTCATGTTAAGAAAATTGATGAGTTGAAAAACATCCTTAAGAAGAACAACATCAACTCTCCAAATGCATATCAAGAGAAGGACTCATCCCCTTCCACTTCTTCTAAGGGAAAAAACACAACTCTCATGGCAACAACATCAAGCTCATCTCCTTCTTCTACCTCATCTCAACATGAGAAACATAAGGGGCAAGCATTTCTTGCTTTTGCAGATTCCAATTCAGATAGGTGGATCCTTGATTCACGAGCTTCACATCATATGAATTCTTCAAAGGACACGTTCTCTTCATTTGATTCTTGTTCATCACCACCCATTTTGATTTCCAACAACACATCTTTGGTAGTTTGTGGGAAGGGATCTATTGACATTGAAGGTGGAGCATTTAATGATGTTGTATGTGTGCCTACTTTGTCAAGGAACATCCTTTCCATCTATCAGATTACGCATAGTGGTACAAGAAAGAGTGTAGAGTTCACACCAGATTCTATCATTGTTCGAGATTTGCATAGTAGGGCTCTTGTTGCAGTTGGGGAGGTTGATCATTGTTCTTGGTTCTACACCTCATATTTTGCTCCTATTGATGATTCAGTTCACCCTAGTGTGGACACACTTGAGGAGATTGAGTATGGTTACTTGAATCTTGGAGTGCTCACTAGTCCTGATGTTCTTGAACCTATTGTTGATACTCCATCTCCTACATTGACTGATGTACTTGTTGACACTTGTGTTCTAACAGTTTCAATGCCTTGTGATTCAGTACAACAGTGCATACCTTGTCTTCCAGCAATAGTTTCATGGGATGACTACTTGATAGACATTGGCAGTTTATTTGTGGAATCCTACATTACAAATTTGGGAGACACATTTGATTACTTACATCTTCTCTTTGATGAAGGTGATTCTTCTTCAGTTGTTGTGAGGGAACACTCTGACTCTCCTCTACATGATCAGTCCTTTGAGGTTGATGTGATTGTGGATGCATATGTACAACAGTTGGAGGAGGCCACTTTCTCTTCTGAGGAGACACTTGCATCTTTGGAGTATGTTCTACCTTCATCCTTGCTAGATCTTGAGTTGTCTTTTTCAGCAGATGAGAGTGTTGTTGCAAAGGGTTTCTCACAGGTTCCAGGAAGTGACTACACTATTGCAGCTTCACATGGTTTGGGAAAGGCATCTTTCAACATCAACATAGGGAAATTTGAGTAGATTTCAGAGACTTCTTACATTTTGAGGTCTTCCTTCTTCACTTGTGGATTGGGGAGACTTCATTCATGCACCTTTGGTATTGTTTCTTCCTAAGGGGAGCAACGTTGTTTGACAGTTTTGGAGTAGTTTCTCCATTCCTTCTCGAGCATCTTCCATGGGTGATCATTCTACATTGAGGGGGGGCTACCTTCTCTCTTCTTCTTCTCTTGTATGGGGGGAATTTTTCCTCACATGGGGTTTTGTCCTTCTCATGCCATGTTCATAGGCTTTTGTATCTCATTTCTCTTTTGGGGGTAGTTTTTTCCCACTAGGTTTTTCTATCTTTATTCCACTTGTGATAGATTTCATTGCATTTGTACATGGGTACCTAACAAGGTCTAGTAGCTAGGACCCATCTTGCATTGTTTTCTTTTGTGTACATTATCCCTAAGTTGCACTTATGGGGGGTGTTGGTGTAATTAAATGTGTTGTACCTTGTCCTAGGTCATGATTACACCTTAGTTAAGTTTACTTAGGGACCACATAGGAGGTTGTTGGATAATTTCCACTTTTGGTGGACTTGACATGTCATTACTTTATCACTTCCACCTTTTGCGGACACATCATGTGATTATCTCTCCACCTTTTGTGGGTGATCCACCTTTTTTGGTGATTATCACATTATCACCTTTCCACTTTAGGTGGAGTGATAGCTTTTCATAGTTGTCTCATGTCATAAGATTATGACACTTGTCATAATCTTATGCCCTTCTATGTTCTCACCTTGACTATATAACCAAGGGGTCCTCTATGTACTACTCATTCCATTATATTTGCAGATCATTGACAGAATACAATTTATTCTTGTCATATTGCTTCTATCTCTCTTATGCTTGTGCTTTCTATTAGGCCTCTAGATCTTGGGTGGCTACCTTCATAGCCAATTGTTACAAAAGGACACACACAAGGTGTATAATATGCAACAAGACAAGATACCTGATCATACAATGGAAAGAACTAGAAGGGTGATAAGCTGGTTTACAATTTCTGGGAGATTCTGATTTTTGTTGAAATCACATATTTTTAGAAAATATAATGATTTAAGCATTAAAAAGCTCCATTTAAATAATTCCAATTAAAGAGGGTTTGATCAAACTACCTTAGATCAAACCCCCTTGGATATAACCCCGCTAGTTTTAAACAATACCTATAATGTTGTCTCCTTTACACCTATCAAAATGCTAATAAAAAATCACTTTTGATTTACCTTTTGGGAGATCCAATAGATTCATTTAAAATTTACTTTTTGTAAGTATGTATTCCTTATTATAAGCTTCCCAAAAAGTATAATTTTGAATAAATTTAATTTTAATATTATATTTATTTTTTATTTCTTGTGAATGTAGGTTTTTCACCAAAAATCAAGCTCTTTGTTCTACACATGTGGAAAAATAATAGATTATCAATTTTTTTTTTTGAAAAATATGAGTGCACCAGATATTGAAGTCCTTGATTGAACAAAAAAAATAAAATTGAATTTCGAAACATACAAAAAAAGTTACACGTTATACGGTCGCACTATGCCTGAATTGTAATTGGTTTGACTTTGAAACTTGATTAAAGAAAAAATATTCAATAAAAACTAAGTGGAAGCACTAGATATCAGAGTTACAAATCTAAATTTGAAAGAATTAAAAGTTTATCCTTCATGGAAAAAAAGTTATGCGTTATACGGTGAGCGTCACTTTTTAAAAATGTTGTTTTCAGAAAAAAAACTATTTTTCAAGGGAGATAGAAAAAGAAGTGCAATCTGATTCCAAAATTTTTGTAAAAAATGTATTTAGAATCTACAGACAAAATTTCACGAAACTCTAGTTTGCATCATCTTCAAATTCCTCATGGTTTAGCCGCTATAGGTGCCCAAAAGTGAAGATTTAGTTAAAAAAATTTATTTCAGTGTCCAGTTTGGCCAAAAATTGTAAGTTCCACTATTATGGGATCACCTAGAAGGAAGATAAAAGTGAAAAATAAAAAGGTGGATCAAGCTTCGACCATTTTTCCAACATGTTGTGGATCAGATCTAGGCTATTTGTTTGAAAATGTATACTCACTCTAGGGTGACATAAATCTTGGTTGTCCACCGAGTGAGAAGTCTTAAAAGGTGAGAAACATAAACTCATGGCTGGTATGCACTCACACACACACAAGTGGCTATAGGGAAAGTTGTGCCTCATAATGGGATTCTCGCTTAACAATACCGAAGTTATACATCTTGATAACTTTAATAAGGCACCACAAAAATGATCTTCGAGCTCTATGAGACAAGTGAAACTTTGTATGCCTAAAACTCATAGACATTATATATGGTGTAAGGAATGTTCAAAGGGATTTTTCTTAGTTTGTATAAGGTCTCATCTTAGGGAACATCATGCCTAATGTCTCCAAGAGAGGATAAGTGCAAATGGTCTCATCTTGTTTCCAAGAAAGGAAAAATGGAAATTCTCATCCTGGGCAATATTGTACCTAATGTTTCCAAGAGAGAAAATTACAAGAAAAATAAAATCACACAATGAAATGTGAGTGTCGATGTATGCCCCCACTTTAAAGCAGTTGCTAACACCATTAATGTGAGAAATTACTTTAAAGTAGAAGAAGGAAAACATGAGAGCTTAATTCAAAACCCCTATGCCAAGTCATATGTTTCCTACAAGCTATGTCATGAAAAGGTCTAGTATGTCACATGCAAGCCAACTTAAGGCATGTTGTCCACATCCCAAGATTTCTCTTATATGTTCACGAAAGGTTAACAACAAGCCAAAAGGGAATGACAAGTGACATATGAGGAGAAGGATACTTAAACCCTTGCCCCCACTTAGTGTAGGACAAGGGTGAGCCGAAAGGATTGATAAGATGTACGGTAGAGTGAAAATCAATATCAATTAGAGGAAATACATGCCCCCACATAAGGAAGTGTAGACATGGAAAATATACCGACATATTTGATCCCGATTATTAACATTGTTTCATCCTAAGGAATCCCTCAGTCTAACCATTTAATCGAATACATTTATTTGATTAAATTCATCAAGTTTCCTCTCTTAATTAAATAAATCATTTTATCTAATTAAGTATTTCTCTCTTGTTAATTAAATACATCTATCTGATCTGATTAACCATATGTCCATATTTAATTAAATAATTACCTTTAATTGATTAACTCTCCAAGGTCTATCTATTAAATTAAATAAATTAAAATTTGTTTAATTTAAGCTAACCAACCATCCCCTTTAGTTAAATATAATAAAATATTTATTTAACTAAGTCTAAAATCACATTCTTCTCATCTTTGATTTAAATAAACCCATAAATCTAAGTCAAATTTGTCACATCATCTAATCTCTCATTAAATAAATTAACCTTTGATCAATTTAATCCTAATTCATGTTCCATCCTCTAGCTTTTGCCACATGCACATGAAAATATATTTAATCAATTTATTAAATCACTATTTTCTCTCAACATGGCATAATGGAGGAATATTCTCTCAAATTTGAATTCAAATCCAAGTGGACTTTGTTCTTCCAACAAGACATTTATTTCATCTTTGCATTGAGCCAAGTGGTATTTAAGACATTTCTTTTCCCTCTTACATGTCATTTCACTAATTTCAAATATCGCCTAATTGCATTTATGGGCACATTCATCAAAATGTGCACATCCTTCATCCATTCATCTCTTGACAAATGACACCTTGCCATTGGTTGAATGTTAGTCCCACATTGCTTCATTTTGGGCATTTCTCCAACTTGTCATTCTATAAATAAGAGGTCTCATTCCTCATTTTAGCATCCACAATTTGAGCAAAGTTACTATACTCAAATACACACTCAAGCATAGCAAATCTCATCCATTTCATCAAATTTTTAGCTAGGTCATGCAGATTTTTATCTTGGAGCACACTTCAATCTTCAACAAAGTGGATCATATCTTCATCAAATCATCAAAGCTTGCATAGGAGTTGGGAAAGGGCCGATTTCCACAACAAATTGTCACCAACTCCCCCATAAGATCAAGAGTTTGCATATTCTTAATAGGATGTAGCTTTTTTTATCTTCTTTCATTGTGTTCTTGTTTTATTCCTATTTTGAGCATAGTTAAATGGATTTTGTGGGGAACTTTGATCTTAACTTGCATTTCAATCTTCTAATATTTTTGTTCTTTGTGTTTTGCGAGCACTAGGATCTTGGTTCAACATTTTGGCGCTAGAAGGAGGGATAACATGAAGTTTAAATCACATTTTTTACCAAAATTCTATACTTTTTTCTATTTTTGTGTGTCAATAGGAAACTTCACCGCTAGTAGACCAACATCACAATTTAGAACCGCTGGCATCCTAGTGTTACCATATGGCACCGCTACAAATTTCAAACTCTGACGCTTTGTTATTCCCACCCAAAATTCAAAATCTCAAACTACACCACTTAGTATTTTTCACATGCCGAAATCTTTCTAAATTGCAAACTCCACCACTGGGAAAAATGGGAACACCTTCACGCTCTCTGTCCCTACTACAGAGTGACACTAACTGGTAAGTGGTGCTATATAGCACCGCTGGATATTTTAAACTGCACTGCTTTTGCAAGTTGCACTGCTGAAGGGAAGTAAAAAGTGAAAGTTAGTTTTATGACATGTGCTTTTTTTCAAATTCTGATCATTTGGATTATTCTCTAATCTCATGACCTCTATTTTTGCAAATCTTACTAGTTTTCTTGTAGGTTGGCTTGATCAAAGGTGGAGAGGAAAAGAAGCATAATGACATCATTTTTTCATGATACCAAGTTTTTTTGAACACTTTAGTGTTTGCTTAACACTCTTAGAGAACTCACCATTTCTCTTAAGAAATCTTGTTATCGTTTATGCTTAGGACCTACTAGATTTCTTTTGGGCTCTAAAAAGAACATTTCAATTCTTGCTACAAAAGGGCTTAAAATGAACATTAGGACACAAAATTACTAGATTTGATTTAAGGCTTAACAAATTGAACAAGGCAATATTCACATTTCCTTTGGTGCTTAAAAAGAAGTCATTATTGTTTTGTGGATTTAAAAAGAACAAGTGCTACTTTGTCTTGTAATTGCTTACTCAAGATAACACCATTGAAAAGAAGTATGCACTTCTCTCATTCCTCATATCGATCTTGAGAATCAAAAGGCTTTTTTGGCGATCTTAGGTTGGGATAAAGTAATTTCACCCACAGTTCATTTTGGAACTAAAAATTGAACAAAACATCTTGCGAGTGTGAGTCAAATCTATTGCACGTATTCTCTCTTTGTTTTTCAACAAAGATCAATTGAGTTATGGATATGTTTGATTACTTTTGTTTATCTTAGAGGGATTTCCTTGGGGAAAAAATACTCACCCAAGGGAATGACTCAACTAGTCACACTCTAAATCCAAGAGTATTTCCAACCTAGGATATAAAAGTGGGTACTGGAACAAAAGCCAATATCACGCAGTTGGTTCCGATGAGAAGGGAAGCAATGGTCTCTCACCTCAATGGATCAACTCCTATGAACGAAAAGTATGAATTAAAACCCTTGTTGTAGAAAGGCCAAAATATCTATCTATTTGTTGGTGCAGGAATAGTCGTTCTGAAGCTGCCCCACACTTTTACGGTTTTTAGTAGAAATGGAAAGTACGCCATGGGAGTTTCATGGGTGCTGATGCTTGGATGTCCCATATAAGTGAGTGTTGTGGAGGGGAGCCAGTGGGGTCAAGCATCTAACCATTCACTAAAAATAAGCATAGCTGGACTTGTCCAAGTGGGGACTCAACAAATACAATCTTTCATAGCCATAGGGTTTTACTTGTTCATGGTTACATAGGACATTTCTTTATCAAAAATATTGGGAAACAAACATTTAACATGAGCATCAAATCTTAAACCCTTTAAGAGAAGCAAATATCCTTGAACGAATTCACATGCCCTTGCTTTCCCTTGGGATTCATATCCTTAGATATTTCTAGGCATTTGAATTTCATCTCAATTTTCTCCTACTAAAGTAAACATTAGGTAACTCTTGCTTTGATTTCCTCGACTTCCACATAATACACTTTGTGGGATGAGAAGAAATTAAAACATTAAGACATCTAGTTTCAAAACTTAATCAAGAAGTGTTTGTGGTAAAAGAAAGTCATTAAGCAAAGACTAAAGACAATTGAATCCCACACACATGTCCCAAATGATTTCATGCAAGATCAAGATCAAGAAACCAAAGGTAAAACCTCTTAGTTTGAAAGATCACCAAAATGTCTCTCAACGCTATACGAATTCAGACAAAGACTATTTTTCAACTTTTATAGAAATTCTTCAAGAAACAATCCCGATTTGTAGTCATTCTATTATTATCAAAACCCAAATCTTTTTAAGGAGTTTGAGCATCTTGTTTAGAGAAAAGCATGTTCTTCAAAACCGAGGTCTAGTAAAGCAAGAGTCTTTTTAGGTAAACATAGGATCAAAATCAGACCTTCATCCATCTTTGAACATCAAACCAAAATCATCTCATCATCAACTCTTGAAAATTTTGGAAAAAACCATGTTAAACTTTGGGAAAATCATTTGAAACAAATCCAAAATCATCTTGTTTGATTATATGTGTGTAGGTGCATCCTTCTCCACATATTTAGTCAAATTATCAAACCTTGTGGACAAATTTATCCCTTGATAACATCCAACATCTTGGGGTTTAGGAGTTCATAATCCAAAAGTCAAAATCCAATCAAAAAACATCTTGTTTGGTTAGGTTTGTTTAGATGAATCCTTCTTCTCACACTTAGTCAAATTAGCATCTTGAGGACAAATTTACTCTAGGACAACATCTAAGCTCTTAGAGTTTATGAGTTCCAAATCCAAATCAAATCAAATCAAATCTAATCCCAAATAAAAAACAAACATCAAATCCAAGTCCTAAATTTTAACATCTCCTTCAAAATTTCTCAAGAGTTCTAATCATCCATATCATCCACCTTTCACATTTCACCATCATACCTTTGATCCTTAAATCATCCTAAATTTTCTCTTTTGTACTTAAAGTTAGATCAATCCAAAACAATTAGATGTTCATCCCCCATAATTCTTGAAAAATTGATCCCTATTTTATGGTGCAAACTAGATCACAATACAAGAGGAACATGGAAGCCAACAAAGAAACATCCAATTAAAGTGACCCAATCCAAACAAATTCCAATGGATCAAGCAACCCTCTAACTATCTTTCCTTCATCATCACAAAATCAACAAGAGGAGGGTCAAGTGGATGATCTTACCAATAATCCCTTTGGAATGTCACATGAGGAAATCCACGAAATGGTTCAAAATCCGGAGAATCATAAAATTATCAACATCATGATGAGACTTAATTCTTCACTATACATGATCGAATTAGCAAAGCAAGGGACTAAAATCCCCTTTGATTTTGATCTATTGTGGAACCATATTTTGGGATCATGCCCTCAATCTCATCCACCATCCCCATTTCATCTACACCCCAATCCAAAAAATTACTCAAAACATCCAACAAATAAAATCATCCATTGTTCCTACTCAACCCATTGTTAATAAGGGAAGTGCATTTCTCAATGCACTACAAACACATCCCATCATAAAAAATCAATATTTGGACGCAAACACCATCTTGGGGAAAATTTTACCCCATAATCCATTACATACATACGCTCACCTCACTTTTCATAATCCCAATGACCCATCATCATCATCCTTTCGCGCAACACCTCAATCCTCTCTCTCCATAACTTCGCAAGGAGAAGGAGACTTATTTGGATCAAGGGGAATCTTTGACAATACATCACTTCCTCAAGGGAAAATGCCACTCAATTTTCCACCACTCCCCCCCTTGCCATCAATATCCACACCACCTCTTGGTTTAGGGCTTCCCCCTTTACCAAACATCAATCAACAAAATCAAATCAACCCACCAATTATCAATTAAAGCATCAAATAAAATCCCCAAATCTTCCCATCGACATCACAACAAAAGATGACAACCACACAAGCAATCATCACATCAACCATCCCCCAAACATCTCAAAACATGGTCTTGCAAGGACCAAGCATATCAATCACACCATCCACCACTCAAAAAACACTCATCAATAAGATGGTGCCTCTCATCACCACAACAAGCACCATTCCAAACCCACCTCTAGTGCCACTACCACCATGAAACAAAAACATATCAAACCAATACAACATTGTGTTTTAGGCCACTTTAGCAAATCCAAAATCGACAAGCTGCATAACAAGCAGCACAAGCCGCACATCAAGCACAACAAGCACAACATGCACAACAAGCACAAAAGGATACTCAATCCCAAGCCCTATTACAACAACAACAACAAGCTGCCCAAGCACAAGCACAAGCCCATGCATAGGAACAAGCTTGGGAACAAGCCCAATACCGAGCTCAACAAGCACAAGCTTAAGCCCAATACCAAACTCAGGAAGCGCAGGAACAAGCACAATATCTTGCACAAAAATAAGCAACCCAACAAAAAGCATATCAATAAGTGTTGAAGAAATACCAAGAACAACAAGAAGCAACCCAATTGACAACCCAATAACAAGCATTATTGGTGCAACAACCGCAACAAGCTCAGCAGTAAGCACTATTAGTGAAACAACAATAGGACCAACAACAAGTGTTGTTGGTACATCAGCAATTGCAAGCATACTGGGCATAGTAGAATGTGCAAGAACCATCCATCAACACAACAACCAATCCACCTATCTCGCTAATAAATGAACCACCACAGAACATCTTCATCCCACCCCCTGATCCACAAAATGATGTAGCGACAAAATCCAAGTTACTCTCACAACAAGTACTTGATCTAAAATCAAGGAGAACCATAAAAACACCCAACAACTTGTGTCCTTACCCATTCGATATGAGTCTTGTAATGAAACCATTCCCAAAGGAATTTGAGATCCCCAAATTCGATAAATATCATGGGACGGGGCACCCTAAAGATCACATCAGGGAATTCCAAGTTCATTGCATGGAAGTCGCATATGACGATACCTATTTGATGTGGCTATTCCCTAGAATTTTGGTTGGCAATGCCATGGAGTGGTTCTCTCACCTTCCTCTAGGCATAAAGAAGTTCCAAGAGATAGTTGATGCATTCATCAAGAACTACGCATTCAACATCAGTATGGATGTCAGTCTTGAGGAACTATCAGCTCTAAAACAAGGTAAGAAGGAATCATTTGCTTCCTTCTTACAACAATGGAAAACCAAGGCCAATCGAAGCAAATGGGTCATGCCAGAAGAACAACAAGTCTGCACCATTATATCCAATCTCAATGGAGCATTGGCATTCCATCTTAAAGTGCAAGGTATCACTATATATGACCAGTTGATCTCTAAGGTGCTCAACATCGAACGAGCCCTTATTTCACAAGGAGGATCACCTGCATATCTTGAGAAAAAAAACAATCACCCATCCACTAGTTAGAATGACAAACCTCACACATAGTCAAGAAACAAAAAATTTACCAACGATGGTGTTGTCAACACCAAAGTTGTCATCAACACCCGTCGGGAAAACACACCCACACCTCAACAACAACAAAACTACCATCAAAACAACCATCAAGCTAACACAACTACACAATAGCCAAATAATCAAGCGATCAACAATGTCAATGATCAAAGGTGACCACCCCAATGAAACAAAAACTCCCCCAAACAAAAGTACACTACCCTTGGGGAACCAGTTAAAGTCATCTTGAAGAAAATAATAAACGAAAACCTCATCAAGGCTCCCACTTATGAGAATTACTAGGAACCAGATGTGAAACCACCCTAGTACAATGAAAACCAACTCTGTGAATTTAAAAAAATCAAAGGGAACACCACTAATAGTTGCATGAGGTTGAAAAACCTAATCCAAGACCTCATTGATCAAAAAATCATAAACATGAAATAGCCAGCAGGAAATTAGAACCTCAAGATATACACGAATTTGATGCCTAACCATAAGAAAGGGAACAATAACAATGATAAAGGAAAAGGAATCTTCAAGAGCATAAATCATGTGTACGATCATGTCGTCGCATCCATGGATGAGTATTGCACCACTATCACCATCAAGGGAGCCCATGCTGATTGTGGAGTCACCACAAAAGGTGGGAAAATTACTATTGTAGGGTCATCTTAGCCAAATAGAGCACCCAAATCCAACTCAAGATCCATTCCTAATGGCTATAATGTCCTTGATCAGCTAAAAGGAACCCCAACTCAGATCTCCATCATGGAGTTACTAAAGATATCTTTAGCCCATAAAAAGATCCTTGAAGAAGCATTAGCCTCATCCATCATCTCCATGGATCTTGATGCGGAACAATTCCAAGTTATGGTCAGAAATATCATTACACCAAACCTCCTTATGTTCTCTAATCAATATTTTCCTGCTCAACCATCTCACAATTGTGCACTCCATTTGGAGGTCCTGGTGCATAAAAAAAAATTCAAGCGAGTCTTGGTGGATGGAGGTGTGGGGTTGAACATTTGTTCCCTTAAGCTCATTAAGAACCTAAAAATATTAGAGGAATCCATCGAAAAAGTCAAAGGCATAACTATCAGAGCCTATGATGATCAAGAAAGGGTGTCTCAGGGAACTATTCAACTCCCTATTCAAGTAGGGCCAACAATCATGGAAACTTCCTGTCAGGTCCTAGACCTCAACTTTCTGTACAACATCCTCTTGGGATGTATGTGGATTCATGCAATGGAAGCAGTAGCATCAACCTTCCATCAATGTGTCAAATTCACATATGAAGGCCAAGAGGTCACCATCCATGGCGATCTTGAACCATTCTCTTACTGCAAGAACCTAGATGAAAAATACTATAAAATCCCTCAAGTGCCTAAAAATGATGAAGGTCCATCAACTCCATACATCGATCCAACGACTCTCACTTCCACTTCTATGATAGAGACACCCTCCCTTCCCACCATCCCTTCCATCTCTAATATCAAGGTCATCATCCAAGACAACAGTTATGGAAATTATAAAATGAAGAAAGGTTCTTTCATGGTAGGAGAGTTACCACAATCTCCTAGATCTCATGGGCAACCCCAACCAGCTGAAACATCATTCCAAACTAATAGAGTTGACCCTTCTAGATTCATAAGTTGGGGAGATCTCGGTCAGGAAGTAATAGAGGAGGACCCATCTCATCTCCTATACCAAGGCAATAGACCAGTAGCCAATCTACCCATGGATGACAACAGTAAAGGCTTGCAAATGATGCTTGTAATGGGCTATGACAGAAACCAAAGAATTGGAAAAAATGACAATGGGCTTTTAATACCCCTCATTCCTGAGATGGGAATGAGAAATATTGGCCTCAGATGTACCCCTCTGAGTATAACCATACATGGATGAGGTCCTTCAGTTGGAGCATTCAGGGATCCCTGTCAGCCAACACCAGCTGAACTTCACTTACTCGTGTCTATTGGTTGAGTCATAGACAATTTCACATTTGACATAAATGATGTCTGTAGTAGTAGTGATGATGAAGATCCCATAAACAACCTACCCATGTTCTTTCAGGACACCACCCTTCTCATGATTAGTATTATGTCATTTGAGTCCACTGACCATCAAAACCATGAAATTTGTCTAGTCTACCCACAACTCATCGATTATGGCCAACCAGGACTGCAAATTCTTGACACATTAAAAAATGATGAGGCAATCTTAGAATTCATGGGACTACCTGATAATATTCCATGTGGGGATCAGAAAGTAGGATTCATCATTGAATTGGAAACACATGCATATTGTGGGGAAATGATTGAATCCTTGAGTCGCATAAGTGAAAAACTGAGAATAATCTCTAGGTCCTTGAGTGAAAACCACACTGTGGCACTCTCCAACCCAAAAATAGCAAAAGGAAAGGACACATCTAATAGTGAAAACCTCTTTGTGGCACCCGAGGATGGGGGATTCAATCTTCCTCTCATAGCTCTACACCAGGAAAAATCAGTGGTCCTCGCTGAAAAATGCAATCCAGTTAACTTGGGAACAAAGGAGACCCTGCACATCACATTCTATGTAGAGTCATTATTGTTAGAAGACAAAGAGCTCCTAGCTACCTTCTTAAGAGAATGTAAAGTTAACTTTGCATGGAGCTATGTAGACATTCCTGGGCTTGATCTAGAGATTGTGGTCCATCATCTAGCAGTCTACTTGGAAGCAAAGCCTGTCCGAAAAAAAATATGAGAAAAATACATCCTCAGATTGCCCTGCTAGTCAAAATGGAATTGAAGAAGCTACTTGACGCAGAATTCATACGACCAATTGACTACCTCGAGTGGGTGTCAAACCTAGTTCCTATTTCAAGACCTGATGGGGGCATGTAAATCTGCATGGACTTCAAAGATCTAAACAAAGCATGTCTGAAAGATGATTTCCCATTACCTAACATTGACATGATTGTGGACATGATGACGGGACATGAAATTCTTTCTCTAATGGATGGTTTCTCTAGGTAAAACAAAATAATGATCACCGAAGAGGACCAACATAAAATGGCCTTCACTTGTCCATGGGGGAATTAATATTGGAATATGATGCCATTTGGTCTAAAGAATGTTGGGACCACCTACCAAAGAGCCATGACACTAATATTCCATGACATGATCCAAAAAAATGTTGAATATTACGTTGATGACATACTAGAAAAATCCAGAAAGAGAAGAGATCACATAGCAACCCTGAGTGCTATTTCTGATAGGCTAGAAGAATACAAGGCCTGCTTTAATCCAAAGAAGTGCATCTTCGATGTACATTCAGGAAAACTACTAGGATACATAGTTTCAATGAGGGGGTATTGAAATAGATCCAACAAAAGTGAAATAAATTCTAGAGATGGAGGCACCCAAAACATTGAAATAGTTAAGAGGTCTCCAAGGCAGGCTTCAGTCCATCCGCAGATTCATAGCACAACTTGCAGACGAGCAAAACCCATATTCTCACCTACTTCACAAGGGAGTAGCATACAAATGGGATGAAAAGTGTGAGGAAGACTTCAAGAAAATCAAAGAATATTTGCTCAGACCTCCAGTCCTCATGCCACCGATCCCAAGAAAGCCACTAATCCTCTATGTGTCAGCAACAACAACAACCCTTGGAGCTCTCCTAGCTCAGCATGATGGAAATGGGACAAAAAGGGCCATCTACTATATCAACAGAACAATGGTCGGGTATGAATTAAACTACTCATTCATTGAAAAAGCATGTCTACCAGTAGTGTTTGCTTCACAAAAATTCAGACATTACATGTTGGCACACAAAATCAAACTCATCACCAAAATCGACCCCCTCAAGTACCTACTATCAAAAGAAATGCTCACAGGAAGGATGGATAAATGGGTCATGATAGCATCAGAGTATGACATTGAATATGTGGAGTGAAATGCAATCAAAGGTCAATTTATCATAGATCAGCTTGTAGAAGCACCAATCTATTCAAAGAATCCACTCATATTAGATTTTCCAGATGAATCCATCTTCAATCTCAGCATAGCTGACCACTGGAAACTCTAATTTGATGGCTCCTATATGCAGCATGGATTAGGAGCCGGTGTTTTCTTCATCACCCCACAGGGGGATTGGATACTTAGATCCTACAAATTGGCACTCCCCTACACTAACAATATTTCACAATACGAGGCTTTAACCATAGGTCTCAAATTCGTAGTGCAGTGGCACATCATGACCCTCAAAGTATATGGCGACTCCCAACTAATAATAAATCAAGTGAATGATGAGTGCCAAACAAAGGATGATAAGCTAACTCCATACAAAAATTTGATAGAAAGCCTTAAAGAATCATTTATTGATATCACATTTGAGCAGATTCCCAAAGCAAATAACAGAGCAACAGATGCCATGGAAATGATTGGATCCTTACTGGACATCCCTCACAATGTCCTAAAACATGAATTCTTGCTAAAGAAACTTCTCGTGCCCGCATTTGAGGTATTGGAGTCAAAATTTGTGTGCAAAATCATTGGTAATGGTGATCCCTAGTACCATGACATTTACACCTACTTGCGAATAGGGGTCCTACCCGCTGACTTACCCTCAAGCCTAAAAAGAACCTTTGTTAAGAAATCATCCTAGTTTGTCATCTTAGGAAACATCCTTTACCATAGGAGCATAGAAGGAACCTTATTACGTTGCCTAAATGCTGAAGAATCCTTGAATCTTTTAACTGAGGTACATAACAAAATTTGTGGTTCGCACTCAAGCGGAATGACCTTGGACAAGAAATTGCTGAGGACGGGGTATTATTGGCCTACTATGGAAAGATAAGCACATGACTACATCAAAAGGTTCCTACAATGTTAGCAACATGGGGACCTCATCCATGCACTAGCTCAAGAACTTCATCCCATCATCACACCATGGCCCTTTTCATAGTGGGGACTCGATCTCATTGGAAAGATAACTCCCACCTCATCCAATGGTCACAAATTCATCATAACCAACACTAAGTACTTTACAAAGTGGGTGGAAGCCATCCCCATGACATACATCACTAGAAAGCATATTTCAAAGTTCATCCTGAACTACCTCATATGCCGATACAATGTTCCCCAAGCTATTATCTCAGATAATGGGACACCTTTCAGGAATTAGGAGGTTCGTGACCTATGTGAAAAATTCAAAATATAACATCACTTTTCCACTCTGTATTATCCCCAAGGCAATCGCCAAGCAGAAGCTACCAATAAAACCATTCTGAAAATCCTCAAAAAGACAATCAATGATGCAAGTCCTGACTGACATCTGCAACTAAATCTCACCCTCTAGGCCTATCAAACTAGCATCCGCACACCCACCGATGCCACCCCATTCTCCCTAGTCTATGGATTAGAAACCATATTTCCCATTGAGATTGAGCTCCCATGACTGAGAATATCACTGCAAAACCTCATCACAGATGAAGAATACCGAGTATCAAGACTGAATGAGCTAGAGCTACTGGATGAGTGGCACATGGACACTTTAAATCATTTACAAGTCTATCAGAATCAGCTTAAAAGGAGTTATGACAAGAAGATCAGGAGCAGAAGTTTCCAAGTTGGAGAACTTGTCCTAAAGGAGAATTAGAAGAATGTCCCAAACCCAAATGGAAAAGGAAAATTTGAACCCAAATGGTTAGAACCATTTTTCATCACAACAAATTACAAGTCAGGGGAATATCAGTTATCAACACCTGAAGGGGAACCTCTGCAGGAGCCCATGAACAACTCCCATCTTAAAATTTTGTATGCCTAATCTTTTGAGGTATAGAGCCAAAAATCAAAAAAATCAAAAAATTTCCTGAAAAAATGGTCATCCTAATGAAAACCTGGCAAACAGGCATCTTGGTGACAAAAAAGTAAAAATAAAAATAGAAAAAATCCAAAAAAATCAGAAAAATAATAAAAAAACAATGAAGAGAAAAATCGTCCTCTAGTGAAAACCACTTCGGTGGCACTTTGGGTAAGTACCTTGGTGAAAACCTGTCAAATAGGCACCTTGTGTAAATGATCACTTTCCATCCACCTGGATCTTCATGAATCGTTCTGCATCATCCATCCATTATGCTTTCATCATCCATCTATCTCCATCCATTATCCACCTGCATCCGCACAATAGCTTGGCCCTGTGTTTGTGTCATGATCCCTCCTAGTACTACTTGATCCATTGCATCACGCTTGGGGCATGTTCTCATTGGATTGGATTCGTGTATATTCTTGAGGTCCCTAAATCAAAAAATCCAAAAACATCAAAAAATCCAAAAACAAGTCAAAAAGTCAGTCAAAAAGTCAAAAACAGAGTCATCTTGTCGAACTACGGGTCTCTGAGCCTTGAACGTAGGTAAGGTTGATCTTTGATCATCCCTCAAGACACTTAGGTCAGTCCTTTAAGAGTTTGTCATAATAAACTGACAATCCATTGTTCATATCTCATCAAATAATTGAGTCTACATCAATCGAACTATGTGGTCTCTACGTGTATAACATAGGCAAGGATAATCTATTGTTCAACCCCTGAGGCCCCCAGGATAGGTCCTTAGGTTAGTCTTGGTCAAAATTTCATAAAACCCCAAAACATTTGAAAATTCAAAAATCAAAACATTTGTAAAATCTTGAAAAATACCAAAAATAGCCTAAAAAACATGTCAAAACACCAAAAACATCCAAATATTTGAAAAATCCATCTATCTCATCTCACTTTCACCCACAATAAACATCACTCACAATAAATCAATCATCATCCCCAACCTTTGGTAAAAAAATCAGAAACAAGTCTAGTAGTTCAAAAGTGAAAACTTGAAATGTCAAAACTTAAGTCTAGGTCAGTACGTAAACACATTAGTCAACTCTTTGTGTCAATAGCCTATCATCTAATCAGTCCCATATCAATCATCTAATATCATCATGTCGTAGGATGCATCCTTCCTACAATAGACATCAACATCAGACATTGCCTTAGTTTAGTCTTGGCTAGCGGTATTGAAGAACATTAGCTTGTTTGTTTACTTTATCTTTGTCTTATTACTTATCTCTTTTGTGCTCATTTCAAGGACCTCTCGATGATGTCCCAAACAAAGGGATTTAGAGAGATAGAAATGGCGCAATGATCATTATCTTTTTATTTGTTGTGTTTGTTGGATATTCTTGTAATATAACTTGGTCATGCATACTTTGTTAAGGTGCAGGGATGATGTTTTAAGTATC
This sequence comes from Sequoia sempervirens, assembly GCA_007258455.2. Lineage (NCBI taxonomy): Eukaryota > Viridiplantae > Streptophyta > Pinopsida > Cupressales > Cupressaceae > Sequoia > Sequoia sempervirens. The sequence continues at coordinate 318,276,347 of VDFB02373365.1, forward strand.
TTGTTGACCAAATAAGAAGGCTTGCTTTCCTATGTTTTGTCCCGAGATACCTGAAATATCTAAACTGCATTTTGAATAAGGTTCTATATGCTAGGTGTGAATAGGAGTACACCTATCTTATTGTCAAGTCAAAGTCCATCACACTAGGTGCAAAGACATCCTGGTTCTTTATACCTTGATGCATCGTACTTGTGTGTGTTATCAAACATAAGGTAATTGGCCCTTTGAAAATCCCAACTCCTCGACAAGTAATCGTCATCATTATCATTTCCTCTATCTTGTTGGAATCTCATATTTTCTTCTATCTCTTAGTTTTTGCGCTAACATGGTACCATGATAGTTAATCACAAATCATCATCACCATTTCATCCATCCTGCATCTGCAAATCATTGCATATTGCATATTGCATATCATATGGGTGATCCCACAAAGTTGGTTTACAATTTCTGGGAGATTCTAATTTTTGCTGAAATCACATATTTTTATAAAATATAATGATTTAAGCCTTTAAAAATTCCATTTAAAGCATTCCAATTGAAGAGAGTTTGATCAAACTACCTTAGATCAAGCCCCCTTGGATAGAACCCCACTAGTTTTAAACCATACCAATAACAGAGTCTCCTTTACACCTATCAAAATGTTGATAAAAAACCACTTTTGATTTACGTTTTGGGGGATGAAATGAATTCATTGAAAATTTATTTTTTTAAGTATGTAGTCCTTATTATAAGCTTCCCAAAAAGTATAATTTTAAATAAATGTATTTGTATTATTATATTTATTTTTTATTTCTTGTGAATGTAGGTTTTTCACTGAAAATCAAGCTCTTTGTTCTGCACATGTGGAAAAATAGAAGATTATCAATTGTTTTTTTGAAAAATATGAGTGCACCAAATATTGAATTCCTTGATCCAACAAAAAAGATAAAATTGAATTTCGATACACACAATTTTTTTTGTGTTATACGGTCTACCTATGTTTGAACTGTAATTGGTTTGACTTCAAAACATGATTAAGGAAAAAATATTCAATAAAACACTATGAAACCAATTGGAAGAACTAGATATCATAGTTATCAAATTTAAATTTTAAAAAAATAGAATTTTATCCTTCATGGAAAAAAAGTTGTGTTATACGGTGAGCGTCACTCCTTAAAATTGGTATTTACTGAAAAAGCTTGTTTTTGAAGGAGATGGAAAAACAAGTGCAATATGATTCCAAAATTTTTGAAAAAAATATATTTGGAATCTATAGAAAAAATTTCACAAATCACTAGTTTGCATCATCTTCAAATTCCTCATGGTTTAGCCGCTATAGGTGCCCGAAAGTGAAGATTTAGTTAGAAAAAATTAGTTCAGCATCTAGTTTGGCCAAAAATTATAAACCAGTATTGTGGGATCACCCATATAGGAAAAATTAAAAACACATCATAACATTGCATTTTCATTATTACTCTAAACACCTCACAAATCATTACATTACATTCATTTCACATAAAAAATAAAAACAATCATCCCATCTCATAAACACCAAATGCATCAATCATATCATTTGCACTCATTCTATCATAACATTGCATAAACATCACATAACACATATAAGCATCCATTATGCTATCACATATACATTATACAACATTTGAATTCATTATATCATATCAATAGATAAACATCATGTACACATATCATCATATAACATCATACCATCCATCAATGCATAATATAGATTTGTTAGTCTAAGAATTTCCATAACATAACATTTGCACCATCCATAAATAATCATCATAAAAAGTGCATAAAAAGATACAAAAAAAGAAATGCATCCATTCATAAACATCTGCATAATCATTGAATCACATCATAACTATATAACATCATACATCACATTGCATCACATAAGATAGAACATCATTGCATATCATATAAAAATAAAGATCATCCATAATGCATAAAATAGGACATAACATATCACATCAAAATCACCATCTCATATATATCATCAAATATACTATCATGGTACAAAAAAATGGATCAATGTACATGTGTATGTCAATAAGTACAATCGGCCCATGGGGCTATCAAAAATGAGCCCAAAGGGTGCAAAAAGAATCCTATCTTTGATAAAAAATGAAGGCCTAGCCTTGCTGGCTGCTGCCCTCGCCACCTGCTCTCTCCTCGTTCTACTCTATTGGTCTATGGCTTGTCCTCTATGAGAAGTATGGAACTCGAGCTACCATTGGCATGGCCTAGTAGTAGTACATCCTATAGTAATCTGCGTCTTGCACAGCCTCTCTGTAAGCCTAGAGTGATATTGTGTTCTAGGAGGAGGAGGTGGCCATGCTCTCTAGCTGTTGTCGGCGGCCCATCTCTGCTACTGCCTGTAACTCTACGGCCTATCTCTGCAAAATGTCCTGATCCCACTTGGCCCTATCCTGATCTCTCTCAACTGTCAGTGCCTGTACCTAGGCCTACAACTGCAAAATCTTCCCATCTCTAGGATCTAGTTGTGGAGGTGGCTACACGTGAGGCTGATCCTGCTCCCTATCCCTGGGAGGCATCAGGATCCTGTCGTGGTGTCCTAGATCCTACTCCTACCTCTTCTCTCCCACCTATGGATTTGGGAGAGGCTGGTGCTATACTAACTAATCTTGAACTACCTGATCCTATACCTAGTGAACCGGTGGTGGCCCACCACTTCCCTGATCCTGATCTTGTCCCCCCCGACCTCATCCTTCTCCCTACCTCTAGCTCTCCATTGAGCAGAGGGTGTACTTGGAACTATGAGCCTCAACGACAGCCTAAACCAATCTTTATAGGTTTGTGTAACTCCCGGATTTTCCTCTCCTCGGTCATATGGCCATGATTGGGCCACCAGTTGTCTGAAACTGTCCACTTCCTCAGAGGAAGGTATGTATCACCCCCAAGAGTCCTGACTCACTGTCCTCACAAAGATATCCACATACTGATCATCAGGCCGATCCTGTGGCTCACCAAACTGTCATTGGACCCTACCTGTCAAGTACATCTCAATCATAGTGTGCTCTCATCCCTTCATCAAGTGATCATGGTGAGAAAAGAACAACTGTTGTGCATCATCAAACCAACCTGGCTGCCCAAGGTATGGCCTCCATTGGAACACTCACATGTCATTGAGGACCCTTATCTAATGAGGAATCTCATGCTCTCCTGTATGGGTAAATGAAAGGCCTCCTCTATAACACCATACCATTGGATCATCTGGCTCCATTAGAATGGGAATGACTCATGGACGAAGCACGGGGATGTGCTCCCATGCCCAAATATGTAGGAGTGTGACTTCGGCTCTAGGTTCTCTGCCATCCAAGTAGGCTAACTCATGAAGATATCTATAAAGAGAGGCTAGAAAAATTGGGCCCCATGCAAAAAGTGTCGGTCTCTTTTAGACCATCCACTCCCAAGAAAGCCCCCAACCAGGACTAAAATATCAGCCTTGCCGATCTGGGGCAACAAGACCTAATATAATAGTAGCAATCACCAAGTGAAAGGGTGAGGTGAGGGTCCTGTGGCACTCCAACTTGATTTGACCCTCACAAAATACAATCTCATCAGTGTCCAAGATGGCATAGCAGGCCTCCCTCCCTGCATCCATGTCGTAAATAACCTACTCACCATGGATGGGTAATCTCAAGATCCGCCACACGTCCTCTAGCGTAACTATGGCCTCGTCAGTCAGAAAGTGAAATGAAGAGGTCTCATTGTTCCATCTCTTGACAAGTGTTGTCATCATGCCTAGGTGGGTCTGCACAGGCAGTGCATAGGCGATGTACCAAAGTCCCATCTCTCCTAAGTGCTCCTTCTCTCACTTAGACAAATCCCTCCAAAGTCCGAAAATACCTCAAGACCTGTGCTTGTGTGAATAGATCTCTCTCACCTCCTCCTGCATCAAGAAAAGTCACCGTCTTAAAATTCATCAAATTTTTTTTTGTCTAGACTTGTCTCAGCATTCAAAAAGTCACCCTAGTGACGCTGCCTATGAAGGCAGTGTAGTTTGAAATTTGCGAACTGTGATGTTGGAACCTCCAAATCCTCAAACAACACTACGGTGATACACTTTTCCAAAGCGTCATAGTTTACGTAGAAACCCTAACTTTAAATTCGATCGCAGTAGTGCACTTTACTAAAGCATCAGAGTTTGGAGTTTAGACCTAAACTCCAAATAGCACCACGGCGATGTGCCTTGCAGTGGCAATGTAGTTTAAACACCAAGCGGTGGAGTTTGAAATTGTTAGTGGTGCAATATAGCACAGTGCCTAGAGATCTAGTTTCGAAAGCATTAAATGAGCATGAAAAAAATGAAAAATAAGCTCAGGTCAAGTTGGCTCATTAGTGGTCCAGTGTCGAGAAACCTTTGATGCATCGAGACTCGGTTGGAAATGTGCATAGGGAGTTGTCATTGTGCCATCTTGTCAAGGTGTTAGAGCTCAAAATTGTAGAATCTCCTAAGGCTGAATGTGAAAATGAATTGGAAGTGGCCCCTCGAGGCCTATTTAAGCTTGAAAATTAGGGTTTTTTTTTACCCCGTTTAGCTGTCCTCCTAGGGTTTTGGTCCCCTGATCCTGTTTTTGCCCATCTGAAGGCCGTTTTGCACTGGTTTTTGCATATTTTGACCTTCTGAAGCCTTTCTGGACTAGTTGGGCACCTTGTCCTCTTTTTTTATGAGATCACCCAAAAAATCAAGTTTTTCATCTAATCTCTTGAGGGGGCAGTACATTGGCATGTTTTCTCTCATCGGGGTAGCAGTGGGGAAAATTTTGAAATTAGGAAAATTTTGGCTTTTGATCAAGACAATTTATTCTTTGAACCAATATAATGAGTACTTTGATTCAAAGAGGGGAAAAATGTAGACATGGAAAATATATTGACATATTTGATCCTGATTATTAACACTGTTTCATCCTTAGGTATCCCTTAGTCTAACCATTTAATCGAATACCTTTATTTGATTAAATTCGTCAAGTTTCCTCTCTTAATTAAATAAATCATTTTACCTAATTAAGTCTTTCTCTATTGTTAATTAAATCAATCTATTTGATCTAATTAACCATATGTCCATATTTAATTAAATAATTCCCTTTTATTTGATTAACTCTCCAAGGTCTATCTATTAAATAAAATAAATTAAACTTTGTTTAATTTAATCTAACCAACCATCCGCTTTAGTTAAATAAAACAAATTATTTATTTAACTAAGTCTAAAATCACATTCTTCTCATCTTTGATTTAAATAAACCCATAAATCTAAGTCAAATTTGTCACATCATCTAATCTCTCATTAAATTAATTAACCTTTGATTAATTTAATCCTAATTCATGTCCCATCCTCTAGCTTTTGCCACTTGCACATGAAAATAGATTTAATTCATTTATTAAATCCCTATTTTCTCTCAACATGGCATAATGGAGGAATATTCTCTCAAATTTGAATTCAAATCTGTTGTGCAATTTTTCACACACACGCCCTGCTGAAAGCAGAGACCCTCTTTCGTTTCGGTTTTGGTGTTTTGGCCCTTTCTTTTTGAGGTTTCTTCTTGCTTAGGAACATGTTTAAATGTATATTTTGATTTCCCAAGTGTTTTCCCTAGGTTATCCCTTGAAAATCTTAAGTTCTGGATGAATTTCGGGCTTTTGCCCTGATTTGGGACTTTCCACCCTAGTTGGATTTTCCTAGATCTTGCTTGGATTCCAATTGGATCTTGTTGCTCAAGAATTCTTGGTCTTCATGGATTTATGCATGGGTTGGATTTTCCCGGATTCTGCCTTGTTGTCGGATTCCCGAATTCCTTCTCTGGCTGTCTTATCCGCTACATTAATGGCTTCGTATGTGCTTTGAAGGCTAGATTTTACTCAATTTCTGAGATCTTTTGCACCATTATGCTCACTTTTTGCCATTTTCTGAGTTGAGAGCTATGTCCTAGAGTTTTTTCTTTGAGCTTTTGGTTGGATTTGGGCATTTGGATTTGATTTGGTCTCATTTGGTGGTGATTTCTTGTGCATTATCACCTGTGTTCATTGTGGACACCAGTGAAGCTTCGTGTGTGCTAATTCTCAGATCGATTTCCACTTTATCATGGTATGTGTTTGATTGCTCTACTTTGAATTGAATTATGAATGGTACGTTGGTATTGTGAGAGCTTGTGGGATTTGAATTCCTGTGTATTTGCTTATTTCGTGCTAGGGTTATTCAGTATTGCATCCTTTGTCATCTCCCAGGTGAGTTTTGAGTTCATGTGTCCATCTGCATTTTAATGAATCTTTCCTGAGAGCAATTAGTAAACCCTAGTGATGACTCAACAGTGGAAATAATTAAATTATGAGCTTGACTGTGTGCTAATGGTAGATGAATAGGGTTTTGGACCTAGGGTAGTGCCATATCAGGTGATTTCATCCTAAGATTGACCTATAATGCAAAGAAAATTCATGAAAGGTTCGTCCCCGACTTGCCCTAAGTTAAAATTTTCAAAATCCATAGTTGGTTCAGTGTCTAGATGAAATTGGGACTCTCTATCCCTTCCGGATTCCCTTCGCTATGACCATTCGAGATCACTGAGATATCATATCAACCACCTTGAGGTTCACTGAAGTGGTCTTCCTAGGTTCATGTTGAATCACCGTGACACTATCGTTTTTACATCGATGAAATATTGTATGCATATCAGTCGGCGAGACCCTTGCTTTCGCTGAGACCTCACCCCATAAGAAAATGTCTCATCGACATGCTAGTTCATGTTTTCTTTCGGCAAGACAAGTCCTAGTCGCCAAGAGGTCATGGTGGGATCTAGTAGCTTTACCGATATTCCTTTTCTTCACCAAGACATCTGTCCTTCGGTGAGACCTCCCACTGAGCACTTTTGCTTTCATCGAGCTCTGTTCTTTTAGTCGTTGTAACCCTTTTGTCGGTGAGATGTCATGTAGATCTTTCTGTGTCACACTGAAGCCCTTCATGGGTTTGCATTTGGTCGCCTGGACACTACAATTCTCACACCGAATTCTTTCTGTCGGTAAGACAAACCTCATCACCAAGAGCTCATAGCAGGCTCCTTTCATCTTGCCAATCTTCCGTAAGTTCGCTGAGACATCCCCCTTTCGGCGAGACCTTTCGCCAAGCATATCCTACTCTTGTCGAGTTACTCGCTAGTCGGTGAGACCAAAAGAAGTCACTGAGACCTTACCCCGACTACCCGCTTGTCACTTCGAGATGTTCCCCATTAGCATTTGGCAAGACTCTGTAAGTTCGCTGAGACATCATATAGATAAACTTTAGTCTGGCTAAAGTGATTACTTAAACTCTGATGGTCAGTGAGACAAGGGTGATTTGTTGTGACTTTATATCGAAGAAAATCTCTCATTGACATGACTTTCCTCATCGCCGATCAGCAAGACGTACCCCATTCGATGTGACTTCTTTCCGACTGAAATTTGTTTGGCCAAAATACACTCATTTTCTTTGCTGAGACTTCCCCTAGTCACCAGGACGTTACACCGAAACCACTAAGTCTTAGCGAGACCTATTCTAGTGACCTCCTTTGCAAGACTCCCGGAAGTCACCGAGACTTCTCAGTGAAATGATTGACTCCTATTGAAACCTGTGTTCTGGGATGCTCCATTGGTTTAGAATTTTGTAGATTCCACAGATTTCCATCGAGTCTAGATTTCTCTGAAATCCACCATTTCCCTAATTCTCCAAAGTATCCTCTTTGGCTCGTTCTTCGCGGAAATCCATCTTTGGTGGATTTTCCCAAAAGTTGATGAAACATAAAGGAACGTGAGATAATTGGATCTGTTTACAATTCATGATGCATTTGATGATTATTTCATGTCATATTGGAATCTCCATGTGATTTATTGATGAAAATGATCAGATTTGATAGTTAAGTAGGTGTTTCCTGGTTATTCCGTTGGAATCCGATCAGTCAGGAATTTCCCGAAATTCCTCTCTGGCTCAGATTCTGTGGATGGCCCCAAAACCCGAAATTTGTGGGATCATTTCATATGAAATTTAATGGCACTTTGGTTGCAGGAGATGCATTCTAATGGTGTTCTAATGAATTAACGTTCCCTTCCTGTGTTTTTTACTATTTTTTTCATATTGAGTGCAGGTTGAATCAAGCAAAGCCGCAGCTAGTTCCTCATTATCCGATGCAAAGAGGATTAAGCTAGACATCAAGAGCAAGGTCCCTGAGAGTAAGATCACTTCTGTTTGGTAAGAAGTCACTGATACAAATGTTGGCCTCTGGGACTATGAGGAATTTAAGGCAAGGATGGCAACCAATGATCCTCCTTTGGTGACTAGAAGAATGATGGAATCAGGCTTGTCCCATATAGCCGGTTTCCCTTCTATAGTGCAATGTTATGAGCTGGTCCTTGAGTGCACTAGGAACTATGATCAGGACACACAGAGGATTATTGGGCCTCAAGGGAGAGTTGTTGCCAATCTCAACCTAGTCTCCATTCCCCAAACCTTCGATATGCCAGATAGATCTCATGTGGTGGGATTCACCATTGAGGAAGCTCAAGAGTTCTACGATGACCAAACTGTGAAGTCACAACAGCTGATCAACTCCTGGCTGGAGAAGCCCAAGTCCCACTATTCCAAGTTGCCTAAGTAGTTGTACAGAGCAAAATTCAAGGAGTACTATGATGCCATCACCTTTCTTAGCAGGGTGCTTGGATTGAAGAGTGCTGGTACATTTGAGAATTGGATGTGCCATGCAATTGTGAGGATGGAACAAGAGAATACTGACTACCATTGGGCATCGGTCATTAGCCAAGTAATTCATAAACAATTGTCCAATGTGTTGTAGACAAAGACCTTCACAATGACCTCATATTTGGTCTATGCACTGGCTAGATTCCATCCCTATAGAGGATTGGACACAAAGGGAATTTTTAGACAAGATATTATTTATGAATTTTTCCCTCAGTTGCACTAGGGAGGTTCAAACTATAGAAGGGAAAATGATGCATTTACCATGCATATTACCATAATGCTTCAGGAAGCAGAGCATGTCAGAATTTCAAATCAAGCAAAGGAGCTCATCAAGAAGTATGGAGCCTCATTTATTCAGTTCCCAGCCTTCTCCTACATTCAGATTGATGGATGCCAAAAAGCCCCATACAGACTTCCAAGGTATCCCATTGACCACATCATATTGTTGGAAGTCACAAGACAGATTTGTGATTTTTATGCCACTGTCAAGAACGACAAACATAAGACTAGATTTGGTGGAGATTTCCTACTAAGGATTGGCACTAGAGAGGTTTTCCCTTCCATTGGTTCTGCCCAAGCTTCAGAAGTGGAAATAAGTACTCTTGGCTTGTCCTTCCACTCCAAGAGATCTAGATTTGACATCACAGGAGAAGCTCAAAAGAGGGGTAGTAGATAATATAGCCATAAGGTTAATTTAGAGGACTACTGGGCCAATTGTAGTGATGAGTATGAGGTCAGAAAGAAGAAATTCTCTCGGCTTCCAGTGGATGCAGTCCAATTATATAATGTAAGGGCAGTGCCTGATCAATTGGAGGATGATGGGAACTTAGTTCAGGATCATGCTTATGAGGTAGTAAAAGATAGGCCGATTGGTGACGTGGACTGGTTAGAGGAGGAGCAAACGGAACTGAAGCAACTGATGGAGCCAGTCATCAAAGTTACCAAGATGTGGCTCAAACACACTATGTGGGAGTTGCAAAATAAAGGAGTGAAATGCATGTACAACCTGATGGGAGACTTAGATTCCCATTCTAATTCTGAGGAGTCCACGGGGTAGCAAGATCCTAGGGGTAAAGGAAAACTAGACTCCCCATTCAAGATCAAGACAAAAGGTGTTCAAGAGGATGAAGCCTAGGAAGCAGAAAAATAGAGGAAGCCAAAAGCTAAAAAGAGAAAAAGGACTAAGAGGTCTGAACCGAAAGAGACTAAAAAATAGAATCCTAAGGCTAATGCCCCTGTGCTAAAGAAAAGAAGAATTGTAAAATTATCAGAGAAGGCAAGCTCCAAGATATCGGAGGAAGAAGTTACCCCTCTAGTGATAAATGTTGAAAGTTCAGAGGAGAAGGCCAAGGTGTATGCAAGGAGGTCTAGGACTCCTTCTCCAAAGAACGGTATGCCTAAGGCAGATTTTCTCTTCATGATGTACAGCATGATGATGTTCCTTCCACTCATGAAACCCAGAGTGAACCAGGTGAGACAAAAGAGGTTGATGAAGATCCAGGCACGGAAGGGGAGGAATTCCATGAGGGGGAACTCTACAGTGCAGAGGTAGAAATTGAAAAAGAAATGTAATCTCCCTTGGTTGCATATGCAGAATCACCGGTCACAAATGAAGTAGTTGAATCTCCTCTAGGGGAGGAGGAAGCAGAAAAGGTCCTGTTACCTGAACATAAGAAGGAACACATCGAGGAGGAAAGGAATAAGGATGAGAATCTTGAGAAGCAGAATTTGGGTGAGGAGGCATGTGAAGATCAACAAGAGGAAATAGGGCAGAGCCAAGTGCAATTGGAGCCCACCATTCTAGAGTGGCTGGACAGAGAGATAAAGAGAAAACAAGTGGTTATGGAAGATAGTCCACCAAATTGGGATGCGCTGCTAGCCAAAATTGGGAAAGATAAAGGTAAGAAGAAGGCTAGGGTGATCTCGAGGATTGAAAGAGATAAAACTCATGATCGGGTTATTCATATTGCCACCCCTACTTCGGATCAAAACAGAGATGATGTGGTTGGAAAGGATTACCACATTCAGACTTTCAATCTAGGACCTACATCTGTGGAGCAGGATATTGAGGATTATGAGGGTTCTAGTGCTATTATTGTGGGTAGATTGAGGGAAGAAATGAAGACCAAGCAGGAACTAAAGAGAGAAAATGAGAATCTTAGGAAGTGCTTGGAGGAATTAATGAAGCCACTACAGTCCATTAATCCTTCTTCCTCTGCTACAAATCCTCTACCTCATGAGACCATCACCGAGCTAGAGAAAATGAAAGCCTCCATTATTTCCACTGTGAATTGGTTGAAAGGGGTGCAAATAAAAGGTGATGAAGCTATTAAGGAAATATTGTCAATTGGAAAGGATGCTACAAGGACCAATGAATGGTTGAGGCAGGTAATCGCACAAGATAAAGAAGACACCGACCTCCTGCTATAGAAAACCAAGACTATTATGGAGTACACCTGGGACAGGTTGGTGAGTGATGGGATCCTTCCTTCTTCTAGAGCTGTCGAACTTTGGGAGTGGTTCGAGGTACTGCAAATTAGGCAGAAGGTGTTGAAAAAGATTCACAAACAAAGGAAGCAAATTGATGAAACCCTAACTGGGGTTTACAATGGCTGCATTGCTTTCTTTGAGATAATGATGGGAAGAAGGGAGATCGTACCCAAGCATTTGAGTCTAGAGCAGTTGAGAGAATGGTGGCAGGACGTTTATGCACCAAGTAATGATGATTCTATGTCCGAGCACCAGCTAGATGATGCGGCCACCTACCTTGCAGTTATTGATAAGTATTTGGCGTATAAAGCGGATTAGGATAAGTCGGTCAAACACTCAAGGGACGAGATTGCATCCATCAAAAGATGACTTAGGGTTTTTCCCTAACCACCAGTCGCTGGCCTAGATGAGACATTCTTGAAAGTATGTGAGGTGCTAGGTTTGAATGCGGATAATAGGGAAGGGAGCTAATGATGGGATGCAGTGCGATTTGTGCTTCTCTATTATCTTCACGCACATCATCCAGGATGCGGATCTTAGGCTGAGTTGGACGGGATGTGTATTTAATGCCTGTTTGACCCATTTCAAAGACTCTCTTGGCTGGGTTGTTGTGCCAAGTTATTGCTGCAAAACCCTTTCTTGGCCGACGGGTTTCTGGTGAATTCTATATATTGGGCATTTCACCTCTTTGTAAAGGGTTAGAAATAGTTAGAAGGCTAGAATTAGTAACCAAAATATAGAGCAGAGCTAGTTAGAAGTAGAGTAAGTGAGCAGGTAGTTTCCCTCAAGAAAATATTGTAACATAAAGCTAGAATTGTTGCTACAGTGAACAATTTGAATACAAGAAATGACATTGTGATTTGGTGCCATACTTGTTTCTTTTGTTTTGCATGGTTATTTTTATTCTATCTTTAAAATTTCTTTGAGAAGGTTCATGTTTAGATTAGTTTTGGGTTCAATAATGTTTGTGATTTAATACTTGAATGTTGTAGCAATCCTTCAGTCCATACTTTTCGCAACCAACTGATTGTTAGTTTCTTTGCAAAGTTAGCCTGGACTTCATATTCCGTATGCTTAGTTCGATTGTGAGGATTTGTTCATTTCAACTGCAAAAAGGGTTTTTGGATGAATGTTCATGATTTGAAAATCTTAACACCTCAGAAGATTGCACTATTTTCTGTGAGATTGTAGATTTATCTTGGTCAAGCAGAGATCAGTTTTTAAGGATTTTTCCATTTTGAGTGTTGGTTACTTTCATTATTAATCTTAGTTTTAATGTTGGGTTTAGAACTCTCTTTGAAACCCTTATTCTTTTTCTATTTCTTTGATTATTGGGTTAAATCTAGGATTGAGGCACCATCAGATTGTTAGATCTGATAAAATTAATTCAGCATTTTTCTTGTAGTAAGGTCCTACCAACATTTTCACATTTCGTTACTAAGTTGTTTATGCACTATCAAGACCTGACATTAGAGACCTTGGGGTTATCTCTTGAGGCTTTCCGATAGAGATTTACCTTTCAAGAGAGATAGGATATCATATTCTATCTGGCTGTTATGGTGCAGAAAACACGATCAACAAAATCCAAGTGGACTTTGTCCTTCCAACAAGACATTTATTTCATCTTTGCATTGAGCCAAGTGGCATTTAAGAAATTTTTTTCCCCTCTTACATGTCATTTCACTAATTTCAAATATCAGCTAATTGCATTTATGGGCACATTCATCAAAATGTGCATATCCTTCATCCATTCATCTCTTGACAAACGACACCTTGCCATTGGTTGAATGTTAGTCCCACATTGCTTCATTTTGGGCATTTCTCCAACTTGTTATTCTATAAATAAGAGGTCTCATTCCTCATTTTAGCATCCAAAATTTGAGCAAAGCTACTATACTCAAATCCACACACAAGCATAGCAACTCTCATCCATTTCATCAAAGTTTTAGCTAGGTCATGCATATTTTTATCTTGGAGCACACTTCAATCTTCAACAAAGTGGATCATATCTTCATCAAATCATCAAATATTGAATAGGAGTTTGGAAAGGGCCAATTTCCACATCAAATTGGCACCAACTCCCCCATAATATTAAGAGTTTGCATATTCTTAATAGGATTTAGCTTCTTTTTTATCTTCTTTCATTGTGTTGTTTTATTCCTATTTTGAGCATAGTTAAATGTATTTTATGGGGAACTTTGATCTTAACTTGCATTTCAATCTTCTAATATATTTTTTTTTTGTGTTTTGCGAGCACTAGGATCTCGGTTTGAAAAGAAGAACACCAAACTCCTTAAGATGTTGGATTTTACTACTCAAAGGCTTACATTCATGAGTGGAATGACCATGAACTCTATGATATGCACAAAATGAAGTCTTTTAATAGAATTTATTTTAAGTTCTTCAAGTAAGGGATATCAAGTGATCTTGGAGGAGTCTCAATAAGATACCCTTGAACCATTTCTTTTTGGGCATGCAGTTTATAGGCTACTCTTGTGCTCTTAGGATGTTTCACCTAAAAGGAGATAGATAAACCTCACTCAAAATCAAGGTGGTTTACTCAAACTAGGATATGTATGATGAAATTATGATTAAATGTATTGATCTAAATGCAACTAGATGATGAAATTGATTGATTAAGTATGCAAAACCTAAGAAATGTAACTTGTTTGAAAACACTTTGTGTAATGCAAAAACACCTAGAAATGAATGCAAATTGCAACAGAACATGATGAAACTGAAAGTGTGCACCTAGAATATGGATGGAGATTGGAAATGGCTTTTAGAATGCTACTGATGTTAAATTTCAGGCCTGGTGGGACTCATTTTCCATTAAGGGTGAATCAGTCCCAATTCTGTGAAACTGTGTCGGAACTTGTTTCAGACAAAAGGGTATCTAAAAATGCAGAAAACCAAAAATTGACCTTGGAGTTGGACTCATTCACTACCCATGGTGAATGAGTCCACTTTTGAATTTTTGAATATTCAAAGGTGGAATCTAGAGCTCTCGGTTTGCACTTTGATTCTCTATAGGTGTTTGCTTCCAAAACTCTAATTTTCGGGTCTGAAAAGTGAGCTTTTTTAATATTTTGACTTGATCAATGAAGGGAAACTTGATTTTTAATGGTTTCCAAGCTTCCAAAAGACCTAAATTTGCAAACACACAAGACAAGAGAGATAAATGTTTCAAATGTTAGGGAATGAGGATTTTCCTTGGTCAAACCCCTTTTAGGTAATTAAACTAAAATGGAGAAAGGATGGAATGAAAAATGCAATAATGGAGTTGATTAAATTTCCATGATGATTTATCTTAAATTTCTGTAGCACAACATGAAGAATATGCCCTTGAATGTTTGAAAATTGATCTTAAGTGACTTGTAATGTTAAAACCCTAACATGCTTGACTTGAGATGGAAGAATGATGGATGAATGAATGATAAGAGATCTGAATTAGGGTTAAAAGACTTATATTTATAGGAATTTCACCTTATTTTCCCATTAATTAGATCCCTAAGTCCGACATCATGTAAAAATAATAAACTTAAATTTCACTTTTTCCCACTCAAAAGTCAAAATTGGGCCAAATGGGACTCATTCGCCACCCATGGTGAATGGGTCCCACTTGGATGGGATTGATTTTCCATGGATGGCGAATGGGTCCCATAGGGGCCATTTTGCAAACTAAGATGCCAGGAGATAAGGAAATAAGGTTTAAATTGCAATTTTGTTGGGTATTTTATCAAATATTGCCTTAGGATGCACAATATGGGTTAATATGGGTCTATTAATGATGGTTTGAAGGTCAATTAGGGCTTGGGACACAAAATTCAATGTGAAACTATGATTAAATACACTTTACAACACTAAAACGAGGTCCACATAGGCTAGGAAGGCACAAGAACCAATGTGAGTGTGCAAGACACATTACAACACTAGTTTAACATGAATTTTATCTTACAAGCCTTCTAGATTGATGTGATAATGTTATTAAACACATTTTATAATGTTAACTTAGGATAAATTGGTTTATTAAGTCTTGAAAAGTGTGAAAATACTTTACAACACTTTACAACAACTTTTCAAGACGTCATTAAATGCATGTTATTCCATTTGCAAGGGTCTGAGACCTATTGTGGATGCATAAAATGACTCAAAATACTTGAATCAAGGCCTCAATAAGTCTAATTTATCATGAATTATTCCCATTTCAAGCAAGAGGTCCTTTTTTCTATGGTACATTTAGCCCGCACTTTAGTGAGAGGATCAACTTGCTTCAAAACCACACTAAAGTAAACATTCAAGAGATATCCAAGTGTATAGATGTAGATGACAAAGAATAAAAAAGATCAAAGGAGGTTGCGAAAGCCCCTAGGATCCAAGATCCTAAGTCAAACCATCAAGATACATAATCATGCAATGGCAAGAACTGGGAAGAAGAGAAAGATGAAAATGAAAAGGTGGATCAAGCTTTGATAGTTTTTCTAGCTAGTTGTGGATCAGATATAGGCTGTTTGGTTGGAAAAATAGATGCATACTCACTCTGGGGTGATGGAACTCTTGGTTTTCTATTGGGTGATAAAACCCAAAAGGGTGAAGTACATATGCTAGTTGGTATGCATTCACAAACACATAGGTGGATATGGGGAAAGTTGTGCTGCTGAATGGGCTTCCTGGTCAACCATACCAAAGTTATACCTCGTAATAACTTTAATAAGGAACCAAAAATAAGATGATGTCATTTTGACCTCTATGAAGTAAGCAGAACTTTGTATTCTTGAAACTCATAGACATTGTTAATGAAAAGTAGTGTAAAGATTGTTCAAAGGGATTTTGCTTTGTTCGTGCAATGTCTCATCTTAGGGAACATCATGCTTAATGTCTCCACGATAGGATAATTCAAAGGAAGTATCACACTCTTGGAGGGAATCAAGCCCAATGACTCCACCAAGAAAAGGACACATCACAAGAAGAAATAAATCACACAATGAAATGTGAGTGGTGATGTATGCCCCCCACTTTAAAGCAGTTGCTAACATTGGTACCATGAGCAACTACTTTAAAGTAGAAGAGGGTATGAGAGCTTATTCAAAAAGCCCTATGCCAAGTCATATATTTTTGATAAGTTGCGTCATGAAGAAAGGGAGTATGCCACATGCGAGTCAATCTTAAGACATGTCGTCCACATCCCAAGCTTTCTCTTATACGTTCATGAAAGGTTAACGACTAGGTGAAAAGAGACAACAAGTGACATACGAGGACAAGGCTATCAAACCCCTTGCCCCCCACTTAGTGTAGGACAAAGGTGAGCCTAGAATGGATGAAAGGAATTATTAGGTAGAGGAATTAGAGGCTCCAACACAAGGAAGATCACCACACTCCTTGAGAGGTTGAATTGTGTTATGCAAAGTCTTTGATGAAAGTGGAGATAGGGGAGGTACCCCTAGATCTTTCTTGAAAGAGTATGATATGTCGGATTTGTTCATGTGTTCATTACATCCATTTGTAGGAGGAATATTGGAATCGATACCATAACAATATTCCATTTTAGATGAAGGGGGTGTGTGTTTGGGAGAAGGATTGGTTGCTTTGCAAGAACACAAATCCTTGGTAATGTTATGTGTCATTGCTTCATGATGGATGGGAGTTATATTTCCCCCATCACCACCATGGGGTGATTTGGTAGAACTAAGTTGAACAAATGGAAAACAAGGTTGTTTGGGTTGAGATTGGGATATTTCACACCCTCCCTTAAAGGTAGGTGTGAAACTCCAATCACTACTAGAACTTGTGTCTGAAAATGAATCATTTGTATATGACTCTTTGGACCATGAGGGTGAGATTTTGGAAATGTTATGGAAAGGAGGTTTAGAATCTATAATGACCCCCAATTATCATGAAAGAGTTTTGTTGTAGGTGAAGATTTAGGACCAACTTGTATAGGTTCAAGTTTTGACCTAGGAATGAAAGGATTAGGGGAGTTGAAAGTATTGTGATCAGTTGACTCATAGCTTCGCTCATCTACATCAATCGTGTATATCTTGTTGTTGTATTCAAATTTCATTAATGGTGAAGGGTAGATGGGACTACTTTCATAGCATGAATCCATGGTATCCCTAGGAGAAGATTGTATGGAAGGGGTCCTTGCATGATATGAATAGAGGTAGGAACACTACAAGTCCAACCTCAATAGGTAATGTGATCATCCCAAGTGGTTTCCTATGAACATTGTCAAAGCCATGAATATGAACATCATTAAATTGAATGAGATTTTTTTCCATGCCAAGTTTTTGTAGGAGGTCCATGCTACAAACATTAATTTCCACTCCATTGTCAATGAGAGTGTTCCTAATTAAAGTTTCATTAATGATCACTTTTATCATTGAAGGATCGTTCTTGTTTTGAATATTAAAGCAGGGTAATTCATGTTTAGGGAATGTACTTTTTGACTGGGTGTCTTGCATGGGACAAGAGGAGGATGTTACATGATTCAATTTTATGTAAGATTGGATCTCTTCCTTCTGTATTTGCAACATTTCATGAAAGAGAGGTTTCATTGTTGGTGAGAGTTGAATGAGTTCCCATACATATATATTAGCAAGAGTCTTTTTAAGATCTTCAACACTAGGTACTTGTTGAGGAAAAGGTAATGGTGTAGGAGTGTTGTGTGGTCCCCTAGATGTTTGAGTTACAAAGTTACAACTTAGTGGTTGTAAAACATTGTTATGAGTAGATTGCATCATGGATTTCAAGACATATCTAAATTTTTTGTGTGATTCACTAATGGAAGGTGACTTAGGAAACTCACTAATTAAAGGAGACCCCACTTGCGTCGTCATAACCTCAAGAATTTTGTACTTATTGGCATGATGTGTTGGTGAAGGGGATTCTAATGTCACGTTATGATTGTCTTGCATCATGATAGTTTTCCTAGGAGGAGAGTTTTAGGAGAATAGCAAGCCAAATGTTTTTGACATTCATAGGTTGGTTCTTCTAAAAGGACTTCATCGCAAGTAGGGGAATGATAAATGGTGTAATATTTTTTTTCAAGAGGGGTTTCCCTAGGGGAAGGGGGAAAATTAAGATATTCATGGCCTTCATCAATTGTGTTTTCTAACATCAAAGTATCTACTTCACAACTAGGAGAGATACTAGAAGAAAAAATGTTGTTGTCATGAGTACCTATGGTTGTATTGTCTTGTTTATCAATTCCTTGTCCACTAAGAGAGGTAAGAGGAGAGAAACAACTAGGATTCTCAAAACTCTCATGAATTGGTTCTTCTACCAAAATATCTTTGTCACCAAGTGGAGGGATATTAGGATAGGAGCAAATATGATTGTTAGGAATGTTCATGGTTGTAGTCTCTTTCACAAAAACACTCTCATAGGGAGGGGATAGGAAATGTTTATTAACATGTTGGAATATGTAAGGTACTAGCATTATTTGAATAAAACTGAAAAACACATGTAACCATTTCATGCAATCGTTCAACACTATGAACAATGTATATGCAAAGATACAAAAAACTTTTATCCAATGTATGCAACACCTTAAGAATGTAAACAATTTATATGCCAAAATGAAAAGAACTTTTATCAAACTTATACAAAGTTTTATGAATAGAAACATGATGTATGAAAAATTCAAAAGTGCTTTTCTCAATGTTATGCAAAATTGCAGAAATGTAAGCATTTTCATATGTAAAGATGTTTGTAAATGAAGTTATTTGAAGAACAAGTAGTCTAGAATGATGTTTTTAACTGAAATGAGTAAAAAAAATGTTCTAGAAACTTTCTAGACCTATAGTATATGGTACTAGGAGGTTGAGGGGGTACAAAAATGAGGTTTTTGATGCTGTAATAGTTAGTAAAAAATCTAGACAGAGACTGATTCACCCAGCATGGCGAATGAGTCCCATTACTAGTTTTTTGCAAAAAATTTAGAAATTTTGAGTTGTTTTCTATGTTTTAATGTTCTATGATGCAGACCTAAGATGGAGATGTAGAATTTCAGAAATTTTAAAGGAAATTTTATGCAAAAATGCAAGCTAAATGACCTTCTCACTAATGCAAGTTTTTGAAATCCTGGAATGCAAAACAATGCAAAATCTAATCCATGCAAGCTATTGCTAGGATGATGATGGACTCAAAAGTAGAAAAGAAAGTGTTTTAAAAGTAGGTTCACCAAAATGAACCATTGATTTTTGGGCATGAGGTTTATAGTCTACTCTTGCGCTCTTAGGATGTTTCATCTAAAAGGAGAGAGATAAACCTCACTAAAAATCAAGGTGGTTTACTCAAACTAGGACATGTATGATGAAATTATGATTAAATGCAATGATCCAAATACACCTAGATGATGAAATTGATTGATTAAGTATGCAAAAACTAAGAAATGTAACTTGTTTGAAAACACATTATGTAATGCAAAAACACTTAGAAATGAATGTTTAAATTACAACAAAACTTGACGAAGCTGAAAGTGTACACTTGGAATATGGATGAAAATTGGAAATGGCTTCTATAATGTTGATGATGCTGAATTTCAGGCTTGGTGGAACTCATTCGCCATTCTAGGTGAATCAGTCCCAGTTCTGTAAAACTCTGTTGAAACCTAGATTTCAGACAAAAGGGTATCTAAAAATGCAGAAAATCAAAAATTGACCTTGGAGTGGGACTCATTCATCACCCACAATGAATGAGTCCACTTTTGAATTTTTGAATATTCAAAGGTGGAATTTGGAGTTCTCAGTCTACACTTTGATTCTCTACAAGTGTTCTTCTGAAACTTTGATTTATGGGTTTGAAAGTGAGATTTTGTTGATATTTTTACTTGATCAATGAATACAAGACTTTAGAAAGCTTTCAACTTGATTCTTAATGATTTCTAGGCTTCCAAGAGACCTAAATATTCAAACACACAAGACAAGAGAGATAAATGTTGAATGTTAGGGCATGGGGGTTTGCCTTAGTCAAACACCTTTTAGGTAATTAAACCAAAATGGAGAAAGAATGGAATGAAACATGCAATAATGGAGTTGATTACCTTTCCATGATGATTGATCTTGAATGTATACAACAAAACATGAAGAATCTACCCTTGAATGTTTGAAAATTGATCTTAAGTGACTTGTAATGTTAAAACCCTAACTTGCTTGACTTGAGATGGAATAATGATGGATGAATGAATGATAAGATATGTGAATTAGGGTTAAAATAATTATATTTATAGGTATTTCACCTTATTTTCCCATTAATCAGATCCCTAAGGCTAACATGTAAAAATAATAAACTTAAATTTCACTTTTTCTCACTCAAAAGTCAAAATTGGGCCAAATGGGACTTATTCACCACCCATGGTGAATGGGTCCCACCTGGATTGGATTGAATCACCATGGATGGTGAATGGGTCCCATAGGGGCCATTTTTCTAGCTAAGATGCCAAGAGATAAGGAAATAAGGTTTAGATTGCAATTTTGTCAGGTATTTTATCAAATATTGCCTTGGGATGCACAATATGGGTTAATAGGGGCCTATTAATGATGATGTGAAGGTCAATTAGGGCTTGAGATACAAAATTCAATGTTAAAATATGATTAAATACACTTTACAACTCTAAAATGAGGTCCACATAGCCTAGGAAGGCACAAGAACTAATGTGAATGTGCAAGACACATTAAAACACTAGTTTAACATTAAGTTTATCTTACAAGCCTTATAGATTGATGTGATAATGTTATTAAACATATTTTATAATGTTACCTTAGGGAGAAATGGGTTTATTAAGTCTATAAAAGTGTGAAAGTCCTTTAGAAATCTTTACAACACCTTTTCAAGATGTCGTTAAATTCATGTTATTCCATTTGCAAGAGTCCAATACCTAGTGTGGATGCATAAAATGCCTCACAACACTTGAATCAAGGCCTGATTAAGTCCAATTTATTATGAATTATTCCCATGTCAAGCAAGAGGTCCTTTTTTCTACTGTACAACCCTTTTGATCAATAGTAGAAGGTGCTCATATGATTTGTGACAAAGATACCTCTTGCTTAGAGGTCATACCTACGCAAGACTATTTAGATTGCAAGATTTTGTTTCCTCCTTTATAGGAGGGTGTAAATTTTAACAAACTCAAATCATTAGTGTTTTGCGAGATGGCATTAACATTAAGTGAAGATGTATTTGCTTGTTTCATGTCTTGAAAATGGTAAAGTCCACTAGTGTCTATGAATTTACGATGCACTATTGTTAAAGTTGGCTTAGAGGAGTCTTGTGTGATAGTGTTGATGTTGATTGAAGGCTTGGTGATTTCTATCAAAGGACAATAACCAAGACCATGAGTCATTTTTTTCATGTTAGGATTGATGGGGACATGTTTTGGATGTTGTCGTTGTGTTGCTGATATGTGGATGTCATTGATGTCAACACTATTAGCATAAATTCATTTGAAGTTGTATATGTCGAGGATATTGAGAAAATTGTAATAAATGAGTTGTAGGTTATTAGTGTTGAAGTGAAGTTAGTATGTCAATTATTTTTGTATGTTGTTGATCAGAGGTTGTCAACTAAAGGGTTTATTGCTGAGTGTATCTAGTTTATCCACATCGAGTTTCAGAGATCCACATGAAGATTCAATCAAGTTATGAAGATCTTCATTTTGACAGTTTTTCTGTTTCTTCAGTTGGTGTTCCTGATTGAAGATGATGCTATTTATATTAGTTTAGTTGTTGTGGATGTTTCTCTTGTGATTCATTATAATTGTGGATGTTTCTAGATCATGCTCTATCTTTGTAGCACATCCACATTGATCGTTGTGCTCATGATCCAAGTTTTTCTCTTGCGTGTTTATGTTTTTCTTGTTCTTGACTGACATAGTGTTTGTAGCGTGTTGTGGATCTTCGAGGAGAAATTAATTGAAGTGTTTTTGTGTTGAAGATGTTTTTTTGGGTCCTCACTAAGTTTTGGCCAACCTTGGTTGATTCGCATTGATAATCTTTAATTTTTTGGGCTGAAAATTTAAATTCATTTTATTATTTCTTTGTGGCCAACTTGTAGCAATGCAATTTCTTGTTGCAGATATATAAAAGTGATTGTTCATTTCATTTGAAGTATTTTGAATGTGTGTGTGCATGAATAATGTTCTAAATCATTCAAAGGAAGAGAAAAGTGTGAAGAAGAGTGAAGAAGAATGGAGAAGTGTTCATGTGCTTAATTGGAACTATAATTAGGCATTAGCAGATGCTATTTTCTCAGTTCAAATTCTAGATGGCTATAATCCAAATCTCTTTGTAAGATAGTGTGTCTTCCTTTGTAATTGAGCAGTGAGCTCTAGGCAGTGTGCCTGAATGCATGTGCATTCCCCATATTTCATTTTCATTATACTTTTAACAACGTATAATCTCGTGGACTGACATCCACCATGGTTTTTCCCCTAACAGGGTTTCCATGTAAAAAATCTTGGTGTTATGTGTGTTTTTGATGTGTTGATGATTTATGTTTTCATGGTTAATTTTTAGATCTGAGAATAAGGTTAATAAGTTGAATAAGTTTTGAATTTTTTTGACAACTGATTCACCCCCCCTTCTTAGTTGTTTGCCCTTGTATTTCCAATAATGGGTATCAAAGTAGGTTCCTTGGAAGAAGTTTAATAGCTTAAGGTGATCTGGGATGGAAAATTACAAGAAGGATAATTGAATATTTGATGGAACACATTATTCTTTGTGGAAGAGTCGAATGGAGTTCGATATGAGATGCATTAGTGAACCCTACTGGAGCATTACAAGTAATATGTATATTATTCCATATGATGGTCCTACTAATTCTGCTGAGATCAGAGATGTTGAGTATAATATCCGGGCTAAGGAAGCCTTGTTGAGTGTTTTGACTGATTCTAAGATGACAATTTTTATGGATCTGAAGACTGCTTATGAGATCTAGAAAAAGCTGGAAACCTTGTATGAAGGTGATGCTAATGTGAAGATTGCTAAGTTGCAGAGTTTGAAAGGGAAATATGAAAGGTTGAGAATGGGTGATGATGAGAACATTAATACTTTCATGCAAATAGTGAATGAACTTGTGTGTGGTATTAGATGTGCTTGTGGAAAGATAGATGAATTTGAGATTGTTGCTAAATTTCTTAGATCCCTGCCTGATTCTTACAAAGTCAAAGCTAGTGTTATTGAAGAGCTCCAGACTATAAAAAACATAACCAGAGATATGTTGGTTGGTAAGCTATCTGCTTTTGAGTTGAGCGAATTTGGTGATGCCCTTCCTAAGGTTGAATTTTCATTTAAGGCTACTACTTCCGGAGGAGATAGATAGAGATATGATCTAGGTGAAAGTTCATCTAAAAAGACATTCAAGTATGAGGATTAAATTAGATAGATTGAAGAAGAAGAAAGAGAGCTAGAAGAGATGGAAGCACTTATTGTCAAAAGAGTATCAATAGGAAAAGGTAAGTATGAAGGAAAATTTCCTCTTAAATGTTTTTCTTACAATAAGATAGGTCATTTTTCATCAAGGTGTCCAGAAAGAGCTCCTGAACCAAGATATAACAAGCTTGGATTTCAAAAGAAGTGTTACTATGATGCTGATGAAGGTGTAATAGATGATGAATCTTATAAAGGTAATAGAAGTGATGATGAATGGGTATTTATTGCTATCAAGGAAAATAATCATGTATCTACTAAATCTGCCAGTTGTACAAATGTGGAGAAAGCCCTAGCTACTCGAGTTGAGGAGAAAGATGAATGGGTAATTGACAGTGGATGTTCACATCATATGAAGGGAGACAAAAGTAAGTTTGTAAGCTTGGAAAAGTATGATGGTGATGTTGTGAGATTTAGTGATAATACAACTAGTGTGATCTATGGAAGAGGTTGCATTTATCTTGATGGTAAGCATAATACTGATGATGTTTTGTATGTGGAAGGCTTGAAGCATAATCTTTTGAGTTTTGGTCAAATGGTTGATAAGGGATACAATCTTCAGTTCAAGGATGGAAAGTGTAGAATATTGAGTTCCAAAAATGAAATTGCATAAGGTACAAAAAAAAAGGTAATATGTTTCACTTGAGTGTTGCTAGTAAAAGTTGTTTGATTGCTCAAGTTGATGAAATTTGGTTATGTCATAGGAAATTGTGTCATGTTAACTTTGATAATATTGTCAATATAAGTTCCAATAAGGTTGTGATAGATCTACCCAAGTTGGTGAAACCTACTAATGCAATATGCAAGGAATGTCAATTGGGAAAGAAAACCAGGATTTCATTTTGGAGTAAAAAGAATTGTTCAAATGAATTGTTAGAGCATGTGCATACTAATCTGTGTAGTCCCTCTAAGGTCAAAAGTTTACAAGGTTATAGGTATTTCATGTTACTCATTGATGATTATTCTAGAATGGTATGTGCTACTTTATTAGGGGAGAAATATGAAGCACTTGAAAAGTTCAAAATATTTAAAGTTATGGTTGAGACAGAGATAGGTTTGAATATTAAATGTCTAAGATCGGATAGAGGTGGTGAATGGTGAATTCACTTCCAGTGAATTTAATTATTTTTGTGAAGAACATGGAATAAAGAGACAATTATCTACACTGCGGACCACCCAGAAAATGGAGTTGTGGAAAGGAAGAACAAAACAATTGAAGATGTTGCTAGAGCTATGATGCTAGAAGGAAATTTTCCTCATATCTATTGGAGAGAAGTTGTGAGTACTAATATGTACACAATAAACTGGGTACAAATCAAAAGTGATACTGGTAAGACCCCTTTTGAGCTATGGACTGATCAAAAGCCTATTGTTAAATACTTCAACATATTTGGAAGTAGATGTTATAATAAGATAGATGAAGACATATAAAATTTTGATGCTAGGATTGATGAAGGCATCTTTCTGGGTTATTCTACTAAAAGTAAGGCCTACCGGTGTTACAATAAAAGATTGAAGAAAATGGTTGAAAGTGAAAATGTTAAGGTTGATGAAGACTTAGGTACACTATCCAAAACCTGTGGATATGATTCTGATGATCAGGATGACAGTACAAACAAAGGAAAGAAAGTTCAGACTACAAATCAATCCGGTAAATCAAGAAAATGAAGAAGAAGGAGAAACTAGTGAAAGAGTAGAAGAGAGATCAAAAGAACCTGAAGTTGAAGAAGATCGTAAGAGGACTCTGAGGTATGTAAGACTGAATCATTAAGAAGATCAGATTATAGGTGATAAGAAAAAATGTTTCTAGACTAGGAGAAAGATTGTAGAAGAGTATTGCTTGATATCCCTACTAGTGTGAATGAAGCATGTAAAGATGATGAGCATTGGGTTGAAGCAATGAAAGAAGAGTTAAAATAGATTGAGAAAAATGATACATGGATTCTTGTTCCCAGACCTAAGGACAAGGATGTAATTGGAACCAAATGGGTATTTAGAAATAAACTGAATGAGCAAGGTGAAGTGGTTAGAAACGAAGCAAGACTAATATGTAAAGGATATCCACATATGGGAGGAATTGATTTTGAAGAGACCTTTACCCCTGTTGCTAGAATTGAAGTTGTAAGATTATTTCTTGCCTATGTTGCTCACAAGAACTACAAAGTCTATCAAATGGATATAAAATTATATTTTCTGAATGGTGAATTAGAAGAAGTGTATGATGAGAAACCTAATGGATTCTAGTTGACTGATAAGGAAGATATGGTGTGTCAGTTGAAGAAATAATTGTATGGAATCAAGCAAACCCCTAGAGTATGGTATGCAAGATTAGATAAGTATTTGTTGAAGCTTGGATTTAACAAAGCTACTGGTGATAGTAATCTATATTTCAAGATTGACCATAATAAAGATTTGATTGTTGAAGTATTTGTTGATGATATCATTTTTAGAGGAGATGATGGTTTTTTCCTGAAGTTTGCTAATAAAATGTAGAATGAATTTGAGATGTCTATGATTGGTGAGATGAAATTATTTTGGGGACTGAAAATTACTTAGTTAGATAAAGGGATTTTTATATCTCAGTCCTTGAATTATGTGAAGGAATTGATGAAGAAGTTCGGTACAAAAGATTCAAATCCAATTGGTACATCTATGGTGACCGGATGCAAGTTGACAACAAAAGATGATTCTCCAAAAGAAAATCATACAAGATACAAATCAATGATCGATGGATTGTTGTATTTAACTCAAACTAGGCCTGATATCATGAATGTTGTATGTATTGTTGCAAGATTTCAAGTTAATCCGAAGGAATCTCATGTGACTATTGCGAAGAGAATTTTTAGATACTTGAAGGGAACTATTGATCTTGGCCTATGGTATCCTAAAAATGATGATCTTACTTTGAGTTCCTTTACTAATGCTGACTGTGAAGGAGATGTGAATGACATAAAAAGTACTAGTGGTGGAGAATTTTTCTTGGGTAAGAAGCTAATTTCATGGTTAAGCAAGAAGCAGAATGCAATTTCCTTGTCTACTGCAGAGGTCGAATACATTGTTGCTGCTAACAATTGTACTCAGGTCCTATGGATGAAATAAATGTTGAAGGATATCAGAGTTGTATATGATGATCCTATTGCTATATTCTATGATAACTCAAGTGCTATTAACATTTCCAAGAATCTGGTGTTGCATTGAAAAAAAAAGCATATATCTATCAAGTTTCACTTTTTGAGGGAGAAGGTAAGTGAAAAGGAAGTCAAACTAGAGTATGTGCCTACTAAGGAGAAGATTGCAGACATATTTACCAAGCCATTGCCTAAGGATAATTTTGAGTATCTTAGATGGAGGTTAGGGGTGATTACCCCTCCTAATTAGAACTAAGGATGCATTGAATTGCATCAGTTTGTGCATTTCATAATCATATCTTATTTTAGATTGATGTTGCAATGGTTGCTACTCAGGGGGAGTAGTTAGATGGTTCAAAAATTCAAATATGTGGTACAAAGCTTAGAGATATTTGTCATTGATTTCAAAGGGGGAGAAGAGTCATGTGAAAAAATTGTGATTATTTGAGGAGAAGAGCCTTATGGGGATAAATATTATGTGAAAGTGTTGAGGAGAAGATGAGTTAGAACCTAAGCAGGAGTTAGTTGCGTTGATGGTTTTTTTCACATCATGTGTTGCCATCAATTCCAAAGGGGGAGATTGTTGGATGTTGTGGTTGTATTGCTGACATGGGGTTGTCATTGATGTCAACACTATTAGCATAAATTCATTTGAAGTTGTATATGTCGAGGATATTGAGAAAATTACAATAAATGAGTTGGAGGTTGTTAGTGGTGAAGTGAAGTTCAGTATGTCGGTTATTTATATACATTGTTGATAAGAGGTTGTTGAATAAAGGGTTTGCTACTGAGTGTATCTAGTTTATCCACATCGAGTTTCAGAGATCTGCATGAAGATTTGATCGAGTTATGAATATTTTCATTTTGACAGTTTTTTTTGTTTCTTCAGTTGGTGTTCCTGATTGAAGATTATTCTATTTCAGTTAGTTTAGTTGTTGCATATGCTTCTCTTGTGATTCATGATGCTTGTGGATGTTTCTAGACCATGCTCTATCTTTTTTGCACGTCTGTACTGATCATTGTGCTCCCGATCTAATATTTTCTATTGCGTGTTCATGTTTTTCTTGTTCTTTGCCAACATAGTGTTTTTAGTGTGTTGTGGATCTTTGAGGAGAAATTAATTGAAGTGTTTTCATGTTGAAGATGTTGTTTTGGGTCTTCACTGAGTTGTGGTTGACCTTGGTTGATTCACATTGATAATATTTAATGTTTTGGGTCGATAGTTTATATTTATTTTATTATTTCTTTGTGGCTGACTTGTAGCGATCAAATTTCTTGTTGTGGATATATAAAAGTGATTGTTCATTTCATTTGAAGTATTCTGAATGTGTGTGTGCACAGATAATGTTCTAAATCATTTGAAGGAAGAGAAGAGTGTGAAGAAGAGTGAAGAAGATTGGAGAAGTGTTCATGTGCTTAATTGGAACTGTAATTAGGCATTAGAAGATGTTATTTCTCAGTTCAAAATATGGATGGCTGTAATATGAATCTCTTTGTAAGAAAGTGTCTCTTCCTTTGTAATTGAGCATTGAGCTCTAGATAGTGTGCCTGAATGCATGTGCATTCCCCATATTTCATTTTCATTATACTTTTAATAGGGTATAATATTGTGGATTGACCTCCACCATGGGTTTCCCCCTAACAGGGTTTCCACGTAAAAAATATTGGTGTTATGTGTGTTTCTAATGTGTTGATGGTTTATGTTTTCATGGTTCATTATTAGATTTGAGAATAAGGTTAATAAGTTGAATAAGTTTTGAATTTCTGTGACAACTAATTCACTCTCCCTCTCAGTTGTCTACCCTTGTATTTCCAACAACATGGATACCTTGTTCATAAGAACCGCATCCTTTTCTACTATATCCAAGTTGTTTGATAAGCTCATAACCTTTTCCATAAAGCTTTTTCATTGCTTTTCAATCATGTGGTTGTTCGTTGTTAAGTTCATGAAAGTTTGTTGTGTAATTTTTTTTCTTGTGTTCTAAAGTGGTTGAGGTGGATGCTTTGGAAGGGTCATCTGAGTTTTCTGTTAACATTACTAATTTTCATGTCCCTTGTCAGATTCTTTGTGTATGATCTTTTATTCTCCCAAGAATGTTGGTGTGAAATATAAGTAACCCCAATCTTTGTCTAATAGCTTCATGACTTGTTCAATTTGTTTTTCATTGTCATTTTGTTGCATGGGTTCCACTTATGTAGTGGATGCTAATTTTTTTAAGGGATTTTCTTTATTTTTCTCAAGATGTAAGACACTATAAAGCTCAGGATCATTGTCAAGTGTGTACACTTTGTTTTTGTAGATGTATTTCATTTTACAATGAATAGTAGAAGACACCCTATTCATTGCATGAATCCATGGTCAGCCTAAAATAAGATTACATGAAAGTTCATGAGGCATAAAATTAATTTGTGTGTCCAATGTGACCTTCCCAACTGTAATAGGTAAAGTAATCACCCCAAGCAGTTTCTTTTCGACATTGTCAAATCCCTTAAGGGATAAGGAATCAGGTTGAATGTGTGATTTATCAACACAAAGCCTATCTGAAAGTTTAATGCTACACACATTAAGCTCTAAGCCATTGTCAACAAGGGCTCACTTGATCCCTATCCTATTGTATAAATCTATGATCATAAAACCATCATTTTGTTTTTGCACTTCCAAAGGTGGGAGTTCACTTTGGTGAAAAACATTGTTAGTGTTTATTCCTTGAATCATGGATGCTATGTCATTTGATTGCACATTAGAAGGCATAGGAACTTTTTGTAAGGCCGTTTGAAGAATTTTGTGATAGTTAGGTGAATTCTGAATTAAATCCCATAGGGATATCTTTGTAGGAGTATTCTTAAGTTGTTCAACAAGATCATACACCGAAGTGAATCAAGGATCTCTAGGAAAAATGGGATTAGGCAAAGGTAATGGTGTTGGGTTGGGTTGTGGTGGTTACAAATTTTTTCTAGTGGGGTATGTATGAGAAACAATATTATAACTTAGTTGTTGTGAAACATTGTTCATAGGAAGGTAAAGGAAAAGTTCAGGTTTGTTTGGAGTTGGAGGTTTTTTTGAAGGTGGATAAAGGATTAGTTAAGGTTGAATAATATTTTAATGTGACCCCTTAGTGAATGATATTCTAATGTTGTCTCATCATCTTCTTCTAAGGACACTATATCATTATTGTTATTGTTATTCTTTTCTTGCACCATGATATCCTCCTTAGGAGGAGAGTCTTTAAGAGTCTTGCACAAACAATCGAGGGTTGGCTCTTCTAATAACTTCATCGCAAGTAAGGGAGTTATCAAGGGTGAAATTTTCGTGTTGAGAAAGAGTGGGGATGTTAGGCGAAGGATCTATTTGATTGTCCTATTTTTCAAAGGTCTCATTTTCTTGTTCCATATTATCTACCCTAGGAGCAGAGCTTGTAAGATGTTCACCACTAGCTTCATCCCAAGTAAGGGAGGCATCAAGAGAAATACCACTATGATTTTCAAATAGATTGTCCCAAATGGTAGGAGCAATAGAGAAGGGAGGATCAAGGTTCTCATGACTCTTAATAGGTGTATCTTCTAACACCAACTTATCCTCTTTTCATCGAGGAAGGATGTTAGGAGAAGGAATTTTTTTAATGTCATGGCTATGGAGACTAGGTAAAGTGGTGTTTAGAAATGTGTTATATGATCTCATGTTCTTATTTTCTAATATCCTCCAAAGGGCAATGAAGAGAGAGACAATCAAGACCCTCAAGGCTTGTAGCTTCCTTCACCAAGATACCTTCATCACTAATAGGAGAAGTATTGGGAGAAGAACAAGTATGATTGTTATGATTGTCTACACTACCATTCTCACCAATGGGCAATGCAATATTAAGGATTGTGTCAATGGTTTGAACATGTTTCTTAATGACCTCATTATTGTAATCAAAATTGAACTCATAAGAAGGGATGTTGTACATATGAAATCCATTTTTAACCAAATAAAAACCATATCTTTTGAAAGTAAACATGCTATCAAGAAAAGTAAAGAAAGTGTAATGCAATGACCAATGTTTAAATGTAATTTTTAGATGTGAAACAACGTAATTTGTTGATTACATTATGCAACAATCTGAAAGATGAAATGTTGTAGATGCAAGTTTGAAATTGAACAATGTATGAAATGAGCTAATTTAAGCTAGATCTAATGAAATACATGTTATAGAAACTCAACCAATTGATACAAATAGTTGATGGCAGCAAACAAAAGCTTAAAATCAGGGTTTTCAATGTTGTGAAAGGAAGTTTCAGGGGTGAAAAGGGACTAAGTTGCCAAAGGTGGCGAATTAGTCCCACTAGGGATTTTTTTTAGAATTTTTATATTTTTTTGACTGATTCTGATATTTTTTGTACTGTATGATGCAAAAATAAGATACAAATGTATAATTTAAAAAAAATTAATGATTTGAGAGGCAAAAAATGCAACTTATATTCACTTTCACTAATGCAAAATTTGAAATCCTAGAATGCAACTTCAACTAATGCAAACCCTAATGCAAAGTCAATGAAAGATACATCTAGGGTTTGGATGGAATCCTAATAAGAAAAGAGGGTATTTTAAAATCAAGTTCACCAGAATCTGGACACTGATTTTGGTACCCATAGTTCTCTTGTACTTCTAGGGTTTTTCACCTAAAAGGAGAGAGATGGGCCAAAATGTGCAATGTCCCCACTAAAAATATGCAAGTATGAATGAAATATGCCTAAATGTAATGATCTAAATGCAATAAACTAATAAAATAGATCAATTATTAAATGAAAACTAAAGAAATGCAAAATGTTTGAAAAAATAGCGATGTATGAAAAAAGACCCAAAAAGATGAATAGAAATGCAAACATAAAAGAACAGGAAAGAAAAATAGAAAGAATGCACCTGGAAATGTGTTGAAGACTTGAATGAAGACTAGAAATGCTATTGATCTTGAAATTTTGACCTACTAGGACACTTATGCCATTCTGGGTGACTTAGTCCCACATCTGGAGAATTGCACTGGAGCCAGTTTCAGCAAGATGGGTATCCAAATCTATAGAAAACTCTAAAAAGTAGGTATAGTGGGACTAAGTCACTACTGTTGGTGACTTAGTCCACTTCTAAATTTCTAAAAATCTGAAAGTGGAAACAGAAGCCCTTGGTCTGCACTTTAGTTCCTGACAGGTGTCTTCCTTCGAAACTCTGATTTCCGGCACTGTAAGTGACTTTTTGTGGATATTTTAACTTTGCAAACAAGGAGATGTCTTCAGAAACTTTGTAACCTATTCTTCAATTATTTCCAAGCCTTCAAGATACCTTTAAATCTATGAACAAACAAGGAAACAAAGAGAAATATTGTATGTTAGGGCATGAGGGTTTACCTTGGTCAAACCCATTTTTAGGTAGTTAAACAAAAATAAAGGAATAATGTAATGAAGCATGAAATAATGAAGTTAGAAACTTTCCATAACAATAGATCTTGATTTTTTGTAGCAAAAGATGAAGAATTTTCCCTTGAATTTATTTGAAAGCTATATTGATGACTTAGAATGATAAAACCCTAACTTGCTTGACTTGAGATGAGAGATGAATGTTGAATAAGATGATTGAGTTATGAATTAGGGTTTAGAAGCTTGTATTTATAGGAAATCCACCTAATTTTCCCATTATTTTGATCCCTAAGGCCGACATGAAAGAAAAATAAACTTAAAATCCATTTTTTCCTACTCGAACCTCAAAAATATCCCAAAACTGGGTGACTTAGTCCCAGAGGGGCTCTTTTTCTAGTTGGATTTTTGGGGAGTGAAGAATTTTAGTTTTTATGTTGTTCTAGTTGGTTTTTTGATCAAATTATGCCTCAAGATGCATAATATGGGGCCATAGAAGCATATAAATGATGATGTAAAGGGAAATTAGGGCTTGTGACACAAATTTTAGGGTATGTGTAGGATCATCATGGAAAAAACATGCCCTTAAATGGCAATAAAATTCAAAAAAAATAGAGTTAGGCAACTTGATGTTAAAAATTGAATAAGTTATCTATATTATTTTAAAAATATGTAAGAATAGAATTTGTAGAAAATTGAATGTAGTTTCTAAACTACTAGGTTTTTTTTTTAAATCTATTTGGTGAAAATTTGAAATTTGAATGTAGTAACACTTAAATTTCAAGGAAAAAATAAGTAGGTGTCTGTCTGACCACCCTAACCACAATAAAATGATAATATTTTTTTAGAAGATTTTAGATGTAAGTAGAGGAATCATGTCCTAATGTGATGCATATTTTTTTGTAATTTGTTTCCAAGTAAATAATTAATTATGAATTTTTTATTACAACTTTTAAAAAATATATAAAACTCCTATATCTGACCACCTTAACTTGGTCAAAACTTCATGAAATTCAATTTTTTTTAAGCCTATAGTATGTGAAGCATAAAATGTGATGCATGTTTCAGATTCAAAAAGTGTGATATCATTTGAAAGCTATAGATGTTTTCCAATCAACCTATCAATCAAGATTTTAGTCGTAATTCAAATTGAAAATGAATAATAATTATTTATTAAATTCAAAATAAAGCATAATTTATATTGGTGGAAAGGTGATAATCTCCTTTAAAAACCCTTTTCGTTTCATCAATTTTGGGTAGAAAAAAAGTCATCAACCACTTACCCTACACATACCCATCATATTGCCACTTTTTGGCCCATCATGATCTTGCACATACCCTTCAATGTGAAAGTGTGATTAAATAGACTTCACAACATTAAAATGAGGTCCACATAGCCTAGAAGGGTACACCATCCAATATGAGTGTGTAAGACACATTACAACACTAGATTAAGAATTAGGTTTAATTTACAAGCCTTATTAAATACATTTTACAATGTTGCATTAAGCGAAAGATAGGTCCATTAGACTTAGATGCCACATAAAAGTCTAGAAAAGTGTGAAAGTCATTTAGAACACTTTACAACACCTTTACAAGACATCAATAAATACATTTTATTTAGTTTTCAAGGGTCCAACATCTAGTGTGGATGTGTAAAATAACTCACAACAATAATTCAAGGCCTCATTAAGTCCAATTCATCATCAATTATTCCCATATCAAGTGTGAAAATGCCAAGGGATACACTTTTTGGTGTCATAGTAATTAAACCTTGAAATGAAATAGAATAATGAAGGAAATGGTGAATGAACAACTTGCGATGCTACAACTCACTAAACCCTTGCTATAAGGTGCTACAAATGTGTTTGAAATGGCTACAATGGATGTGGATCTTGAATCAAAGGAATGCTTGATGGATATGGACTTGAAGTGCTTTCTTTAATCAGAACCCTACATCACAAATGTTAGCACAAAAACGCACATGATGTAAGAATATCTTTAATATGATTCTTGAATCTTGATGATGGATCCAAATGCTTGATGAATTTCTCTTGAATGCATAAACTTTCCTTAAGGAATGAATACTTGAATTCTTGTTATGAAAATGAGTGGAGGGACCTTGTATTTGTACTTATTCATGCTTAATATCCTAAAATTACACCACAAGAAGTCGACATATGAATTCATTAAATAAAGGAGGCTAAATCGTGCGACAATTTGAAATTGAATCTCAAAAATAAGCCAAGGAGAACTAAGATGCCCTAGGTGGTGTCTTAGTCCAAAGGCTCAAATCTCGGGGCACAGATTCAAAAAGGGACATTTTCAGGTACATTCAAAGTTAGGGTCTAAAGACCCATGGAGGACAAGGACACCCTAGGTGGCCTTTTAGTCCCATTCCACAAATGAAGGACACATAGACAAAATCATTAAATGATCATTTATCTTTTGATGTTTGTTGGGATTTGTCATAAAAATATATGGTTTATTAGGTTTTTGTATGCAAAATAGGACCAATTAAGCCATAAAGAAGCATAAATAAAGCAAGGAAATCCCAAACAAATGTGAAAATGCAACAGTATGCATTTCACTACACTACATTTAGCCCCAACTTTAGTGAGAGGATGAACTTGCTTCAAACTCACACTATAGTAGCCAACCACAAAATCAAGAGGGATTCAAGTATACCAATGTTAGCAAGATAGGACGACAATGATCAAGCCCCCAAGGTTGAGATCCTATGAAAAATCAACATAGGAACAAAGGAACACATCTGGGGATGATATACGAAGCCATAACTAGATCAAAAACATAAACCATCAAAGATAGAAAAAGGAAAAAGAAAAGGAAAACAAAAAAGGAAAAAGGAAAATGTTATAGATCAAGCTTTGACTGGGTGTCCAACACACTGTGGACTGGGTCTAGGCTATTTTACCAAAAACATTTACAAGTGGAACGTGTTGTATACTATGCAAACTCTAGACACGTAAAATGTAATGATTGTCATGACACACTTGATCCTGATTACTAACACCACTTCATCCTAAATCATCCCTCAGTCTAACCATTTAATCGAATACCCTTATTTGATTAAATTCATCAATTTTACCGCCTTAATTAAATAAATCATTTATCTAATTAAGTCATTCTCTCTTGTTAATTAAATCAATCAATATGATCTAATTATCGCTATTTAATTAAATAATTCATTTTATTTTATTAAATCTCTAAAGTCATCTTATTAAATTAAATAAATTAAAACCTTATTTGATTTAATCTAACATTTATCTACTTTAATTAAATAAATAAAAAATCTTTATTTAATTAATCTTTATATCATATTCTTCTCATCTTTTGATTTAAATCAACCCATAAATCTAAATCAATTGGTCACATCATCTAATCCCTCATTAAATTAATTAACCCTTGATTAATTTAATCCTAATCCATGTCCCATCCTCTAGCTTTTGCCACTTGCACAAGAAAATAGATTTAGTTCATTTATTAAATCTCTATTTTTTTTCAACTTGGCATCCTTGAGGAATATTCTTCCAAATTTGAAATCTCTCCAAGTGGACTTTTGTTCTTCCAACAAGGCATTTATTTCATCTTACAAGTCCTTTTTCCTTGAGCCAAGTGGCCATTACTCCATTTGACTCTTCATCCACCTCGTCATTTCACTAATTTCAAATTTCAAATAAAGGCATTTATGGGCACATTCATCAAAATGTGCACATCCTTCATCCATTCATCTCTTGACAAGTGGCATCTTGCCATTGGTTGAAAGTTAGTCCCGCATTGCTTCATTTTGGGCATTTCTCCATCTTGTCTTTCTATAAATAAGAGGCTTCTCTCCTCATTTGATCATCAAAAATTTGAGAAAACTTATTATACTCAATTTCATCTTCAAGCATTAGCATTTTTATCAATTTCATCAAGGCATAGCTAGGTTATTACAGGTTTTCTCTATGGAGTTCATTTGAAGCAATCACCAAGTGGATCACATCTTCATCAAATCATCAAAGCTTGCATAGG
Source organism: Sequoia sempervirens (assembly GCA_007258455.2). Lineage (NCBI taxonomy): Eukaryota > Viridiplantae > Streptophyta > Pinopsida > Cupressales > Cupressaceae > Sequoia > Sequoia sempervirens. The sequence goes on from VDFB02373365.1 coordinate 318,312,556, forward strand.
AGTTGGGAAAGGCCCAATTTCCACATCCAATTGGCACCAAATCCTCCATAAGATCAAGAGTTTGCATGTTTTAAATAGGATTTGATCTATTTCCTTGCTTTTTCATTGTGTTCTTATTTTTTTATTCCTATTTTGAGCATTGCTAATGGATTTTATGGGGAAATTTGATCTTGGATTACATTTGAATCTTCTAATCTGTTTATTTCTTGTGTTTTGTAGGTGCTAGGATCTTGGTTCTACATTTTGGTGCTAGGAGGGAAAATTTCACGTTTAGATCACGTTTTTATCAAAAAAATTGTGTTTTTCTATTTTTGTGTGTCTATAGGGAAATGAACCGCTAGCAGACCAGTGTCACAGTATAGAATGACTAGAACTCCAACATCACCATATAGCACCGCTTGAAACACCAAACAATGACGCTCTATCTTTCCCGCCCAAGATTCAAATTTCTAAACTGCACCGCTGATTCCATTTTCACGCGCTGGAATTTTTAAATTCCAAACTGTACCGCTGTGCATAATAGTGACACAATCACACTCTTTTTCTTTGCTGCAGAACACTACTGACTAACAAGCAACACCATATAGCACCACTAGATTTCTTAAACTACATGACCTATGTAGACTACACTGTTGAAGGAAAGTAAAAAGGGAAATCTCAATTTTTTATAACATGTTCTTTTTTAATTCTGATCATCTAGATTATTGCTTGCTTTCTTGACCTCTATGTTGTAGTTATAACTGGTTTTTTGTAGGTTGGTCAAATCAAAGTGGAGAAAAAAGACAAGATTGAAAGAGGCATGATGACATCACTCTCTCATAATACCAAGTGTTTTTTAACACTTTAGTGCTTGTTTAACACTCTTAGAGAATTCACAATTTCTCTTAAAAATTTGTTATCTTCCATGTGCTTAGGGCCTACTAAATTTATTTTGGGCTCTAAGAAGAACATTTCAATTTTTGCTACAAAGGGCTTAAAATGTACTTTAGGAAAAACTCACTAGATTTGGTTTGAGGATTAACAATTGAACAAGGCAATCTCCACATTTCTTTAAATGGTGCTTAAAAAAAAGTCATTATTGCTTTGTGGGTTTAAAATGAACAAGTGTTTCTTTGTTTTGTAATTACTTACTCAAAGTAATACCATTGAAAGGATGTATGTGCTTCTCTCGCGCCTCACGACGATCTTGAGAATCAAAAGGCCTTTTTGTGATCTTAAGTTGGGTAAAGTAATTTCCTCCACATTTCATTGTGGGATTAAAATTGAACAAAAATTACGAATGTGAGTGGAGTGTATTGTGTACATTCTCTCTCTTTGTGTTGCAAAAAGGATTGATTGAGTTACATGTATTTCTTGCTTGATTTTTTTTATCCTAGAGGGCCTACCTTATGGGAAAAAGTAATTACCCAAGGGAATGACCCAACTAGTAACACGCTTATGCCAAGTGTATTTGCAGCCAGTATATAAGTATGGATACTGGAACAAAAGCTAGTATCAAGTGGTTGGTTTTGATGAGATGGGAAGCAATGGTCTATCGCACATGGATCATCCATATGAATGGAAAGTCTAAATTAAATCCCTCATTTAGAAAAGACCAAAATCCTTGATCTATTTGTTGGTGCAAGAACGGTCATTCTGAAGCCACCCCACACTTATACTTTTTTTAGTAGAAATGGAAAGTATGCCATGGGAGTTTCATGGGTGTTGATGCTTGGCTGCCCCATATAAGTGAGTGTCATGGAGGGGAGCTAGTGGGGTCAAGTATCTAACCATTTTCTAAAAATAAGCGTAGTTGGACTTGTCAAAGTGGGGATTCAACAAATATAGTCTTTCATAGTCATAGTGTTTAACTTGTTCGTAAAACTTTGAAAACAAACATTCAACATTGTCATCAAACTTCAAACCTTTAATAAAGTCAAAACAATAGGTAACTTAAAGGTTTCAAAACACTTGAGTTTATATCTCAATTTGCTTAATAAAGTCAACAATAGGTAACTTTTTCCTTGATTTCATCAAATTTCCACATAATGTATTTTATGAGATGAGAAGAAGTTGAGACATTGGACATCTAGTTTCAAAAGTTAATCAAGAATTGTTTCTGGTAAAAAGAAGTCATTAAGCAAAGCTAAGAAAATTTGAACCCCACACATGTGTCTCAAATGATTTCATGCAAGATCAAAATCCAGAAACCAAAATCAAAAGCTCTTAGTCTAAAATAACACCAAAAGCGTCTCTCAACACTCTACGAATTCAAATGAAGATTACTTTTCAACTTTTACAAAAAAGTTTCAAGAAATAATCTCAGTTTGTACTCATTCTATTATTGTCAAAATCCAAATCTTTTTCGGGAATTTGAACACCTTGTTTAGAGTAAAGCATGTTCTTCAAAACTGAGGTCTTGTAAACAAGAGTCTTTTTAGGTACACATAGGATCAAAATAAAAACCTTCATCCATCTTTCAAAAATAAAACTAAAATCATCTCACCAACAACTCTTGAAAATCTTGAAATCATCCTTCATGCTAGACATTTTGGCACATCAAACTCATTGAATCAAAATCCTTGAAATCCTTCAATCAAAAGATCAAAACATATTTGGTTAGGTATATGTACATGCATCCTTCTTCATGTGCTTAGTCAAATCATCAAATCATCTTGTTTAGTTGGGTATATGTAGATGCATCCTTCTCCATATGCTTAGTTGAATTATCATCTTGTTTGGTTAGGTGTGGGTAGATGTATCCTTCTCCCTACACTTAGTCAAATTATCATCTTTTGAAGAATTCTATCCCATAGATAACATCCAACATCTTGGGATCTATTTGTTCATTATCCAAAATCAAAGCAATCCAAAACCAAATCAAGGTAAATAAAAATCTAAAAATCAAAGAATCCAAAATCAAAATCCAAACAAGTCCAAGAATCCAAAAAGTCCCAAAAATCTAGCATTTCCTTCAAGATATTCTAAGAGTTTCACCATCCATATCATCCATCTTTCACACATTTTTTCATCACGCCCTTTGATCCTTAAATCATCCTAAATTTTCTCTTTTGTACCTATTAACAAATAATTAACTAGCTCCCTTCGGGTTTATTTTACATGCACCGGCTCGTGCATCACAAGGTTTGCTCGCCCCTTTATCTAAGTTTTGCTTTGTTGCTGCTACGTGTCTATTCCTCGCAATTCTAAGTCTCAGCTTTCTTTTCGCATCGCAGGAAGCTCTGTTGTGCTTCCACGTGTTGTGGCTATGGGATACATCTAATCTTGTTTTCTTGCTGCCTCATCGGGTTGCGAAACGCTGCCACGAAGCCCTCGTTCCTCAAAAGGTTTTTTTGGTGGGTCCCACAGTTGGTAATTATGGTGTACACTGGCTACGTTTCTACCATTCACAAATCTTTTAGCATGGAAATGAAGTAGCAACCACCGGCAGCAAAATGCTACCATGCATCTTTTTGCGCTCGATTGGTAATTGTTCCTCTTATTATTGATGATGTGTTTGGCTGTTTTGACACTTGTAGCATTAGCGCAAGTCCTCAGCAGCAAAGGGAGAAAGGTTCATGTGGGAAGTGAAAGGCTGCCACATGCCTAACCAGTGTATCTCATATAAAGGAAGGGGATTACATGAACCGAATGAGGCTATTGGCTATTGTGCGTCATCGTCATTCACTCAGGAGGGTGACACTTGTCTGATCAGGCCTAACCAGGACCACTGCCATCATTGCAAAGGATGCACCTATGCCTGGGATGACCGGATGCTTGATTCTTCATCATTTCTATTGTAACGGCTTTGGGAATATTCTTTTTCTGGCATCATTACTAGGGATCGCGAGATCTTTTTTGTTACTGCTCTCTGATGCGGTGGGAGTTTATCCTGCTATATATACTTTTCTCTATGATGAGAAAAGGGTCCAGAATTTGGAAGGAAAATGTTGGTTTTAGTAAAAGACGCCAGACCTTTATTACTATTTTTTTTAATTGCAAAAATCTCAGACTGTGCCAATTGTTTGGCCTTTCTGTTTTTCATGCTATTTGATCAAACTATGAACTTTTCTTTTTATTGTCTTGACACGTCATTTGAGAACTTCTATATATGTTGGATGCAAGTTTGCTTACCTAGATCATGTCTAAGGACTCTTCTTAGTAGTAGGAATGTATGCAATGTTATTTTATGTCAATAAATGAATTGTCTATGCTATAATCTTAAGTCTCTAATGTTTAGGAACACTACAACACCTTTTAGGCCCTTAAATCCATGATTTATCGTTCCCATCATTAAATTGTGGCACATCACCTTAGGTTAGACTTTATTTTATTATATCTGCTTCCTTTTCCCTTTCCAAACCCCATTATAGAAGAAGTCAACTTCTCTAAAAATTCAGAGGTCACTCAGTTTAGTGCAAAAGGTCCCCCTTAAACTGAGTTTCCCATAAGGTTTTGTTACCTCGTCAATTTTTGGCATCAACAGTTTGTTATTTTTCTAGCATGCCCGGTGGGACCGAGCTTAAATGAAATTGAATTTCAAAAGGGTGTATGAGCCATCGACCTGTAACTAGATCCAAAATCGTAGCAAACCCCAACTTGCTAGTACCTCCCCTAGGGATAGTCCAAGTCACAAATCAGCTGGTAACCATTCCATTCCCACTGCCCTTTCCTCTCACCATGTTGTCGGCTGCCAATAGAAACTACGTAGCATGGGATACTGGAAGTCCCCTAGTAGCCTTGGTAGCGCCTGCTGTCTGGGGTGCTATCCTGGTTTCAGCCATGAAAGCTATACTGAAGTTCACTAGAGACAGCTCAAGAACACCAGCAGAACATTTGCAGGATGTGGCGAATGTATGTCTAGTACACAGGATTACAACATAGAATGTAGCCCTAAGGCTTCTTGCCACGTCTTTTAAAGGCAAGGCGCTAGATTGGTACCGAACACTTACACCTAATTCAATTCGTACCTGGGATGAGCTCGGAGATCCATTTTGTGAGAGGTTCTCAAATGACGGAGATCGTTCTTCATTGTATTATCAACTATCTATCATAAAACGAGCCCCCCAGGAGGCTCTGACGAACTTTAATGCCTAATTTCACACAAATTGGCAGAGGATTCCTATTACCATACGCTTGACTCTTGAGTTGGCATTTATATTTTATCTAAAGTCCATCCATTCTAACATTTTTGTGATGATCAAGTCTTTGGGAGGATCCACTCTACCAGATGCTTATGGTATTGCTATCAAAGCCAAGAATCATTTAATAGATTGTGGAAAATTTCCTCCTTGACTTATTATGTCGATATTCCCTGAAATATCGATCTTCACTTAAGAGGTCACGTCAACTAGTGCGCCCGCAACTTCTCAGTCAATGTACACCTATGTGGCAAGCCCACAAAATATGGCTTCTACATTAGGTTCTTCCAAAGATGAAATGAGCGACCTCAAAGAGATGTTGTGAACCATGGAAAATGATATAACCACTCTTAAGCGGAACCAAACAATGCCTCCAAAGCCTGCATATCAAAACTATCAAGGCGGGCGGTCTTCTTATCAACAGAATCAATACCAGGGCATGCCTCGCGCTAATCCACTAGCCCCGACTGCAAACCAAATGGTGTCAGTGCTACTCGACTGATGAGTGCGTCACCAAGCTCGAGTAGGGAATTAACTACAGGGAAGAACAATCTTATTGATGATATCAATCCATGGTGCTTTCCCTACACTGATGTGCATATGCCCCTGAACTGTCCACGTGGCAACTTACAAAAAAAGGTAGTGGAGCAATACAACCAAGGCATGACAATGGAAAATGGGGGTTATGTCTATGCCTCACCACAAATGGAGAGTGTGGTCCTTACCACGCAAATGCAAGGGATGTCTTTAGAACAAGAATCCAATATTGCTCCTGATCATGTGCTCTTCTCCTAGATGGAGGAAGAAGAAACGATGTTTTCTAATGACGCGTTCATATCTAAAACACCACAAGTGCAGTCTAATTATAACTCACACTCAAAGAGGAGATTCACCTGTGAGTTAGTTGTTTCGTATCCAGACAGCCCACAACTGAAAGGCATTTTCGATTAGATTCCCAGTACTTCAACTGACCCTTCACCTTCTCAACCACGGAAGAAAATTATTATAGAAAGAACCAAGGAGCAGAAACCTCCAAGTTTTTCACCTTTTAATGTGGTAGAGAAATTGAAGAAATCATCTGCTAATGTGTCTCTATGGGACATTCTAGCTATCCCAGAACAAAAGATGCTATTACAAAAGGTGCTTCAAAAAGAGGTCAACTTGGCACCAACAGATCCGTTTGCTAGTGTAGAGGTTGTCTATCAAATACTGCCAACTAGAGTCCTTACAAATAATATAAAGGAATCCCTTGCCGAGGACAGGATTAAGTCAAAACCTCAACCCTTCTTTTTGACTATCATTATAGGAAAGAAGTATTTGCACAATGCTATGATTGATTCTAGCGCTAGTACTATGGTTATGCCTAAACAGATAGCCGAACCTTTGGGACTTAGCTACGAACCTATGAAAAGAGGGGTAATGCAGCTTGACGGGAGTAAAGTTGAGACCATAGGTTTCATCAAAGCAACTCTATTTGCTTGTCCTAGTATCACGGTCCCACAGGACATGGTCATCATTGATGTTCCTCCTATGTTTGGTCTTTGTCTATCCTGAGAATTTACTTCAAAGGTGGGTAGATACTTGTCCTTGGATTGGTCACATCTGATACTTAGGACCAAACACAGTGCAAAAATGAAGATAGAATTGGAGGCTTTACATTTTGAACATGTAGTAGATGAAGCCCTGATCAATTTTGAAGTCGCGCATACCTCTATCACCAAGCAAGAAATGTATTGTGTTGAATTTATAGAGGAAGAGAAGGTGAGTGGAGATCAGAATGATAAAGAAGATGCTCTATTGAGTGAACACATAGACAATGATCCTTTTGGAAATTATCATGCTACAAGATTGGGCACATATGTAATTTATGATGAAGACCAAGTGCTTCTGAGGGTTGCTAATGAATCTGAACGTAGCCAAGAATATTAGCTATGGACACTATACTTTGACGGAGCAAGAAGAAAAGTCGGTGCTGGGGCAGGGATATATCCAATATCCCCACAAAATGAAAAGTTGTTGAGGTCCTTCTATTTTCATTTTTCCTGTTCAAACAATGAGGCTGAATATGAAGGATTGGTTCAAGGTTTAAGCCTTGTGGAATGAATGGGCATCAAGCAAGTAGTTGTGTTCAGAGATTCTAAACTAGTAGTTAACCAAGTTTGAGGAGTTTTTGCGACAAAGAATGTCTACATGAGATCCTATTAGCACTGAGTCTGGGACCTAATTCATGGTTTTGAAGCTTTCAACATCAAGACTATTCCCCGAGGACAAAATAGCAACACAGATCGCATGGCCATGATTGGTGCTTAGTTTGATCCTATCTCTAACCTTCTTCATAATGAACATTCAGTATTAGTACTAGTCTAACCAATGATTCCTGACAATGATCAGAGTTGGCAAGTTTTTGAAAGTGATGAACACATCGCCTCATTTATCTAGCACTCAGGAGAGTTTGTTATCAACTTCAATCAAAGATTGCCGAGGCTTATAAAGGAAAAATTATGCAGCTCAAATCTAATAAACTTTGGAAGGGATTAGTTACTCTCAAAAAAAATTTCAATTGCGATGATGCCCGAAATGATAAATGGAAGTTTGTAGAAGACAAAAGTGATTATGTGGACCTTTGGGTCTCTAAAAGTAGGAATCTCCGAGTTGGGAAAAATGTCCCGCACCATGATAAAGAAAGACTCATCAGTTTCTGTGAAAAATATGGAGTAGTGGCCTGGACCTATGATGATCTGGAGGGATATGATCCTGACATCATTCAGCACACTATTGAGCTAACAGAAGGTGCAAAACTAGTCTGATAGAAACAGAGGTCAGTCAACCCTAAAATTGAAGCCCTAGTGGTGCAGGAGCTAACTAAGCTCATTGAGTTGTGCATCGTCTTCCCAATCAAGCATAGTACTTGGGTATCGAATCTAGTCCTAGTCCGAAAGAAGAATAGAGATATCTACTTGTGTGTGGACTTCCGAGACCTAAACAGAGAATCTCTAAAAGACCACTATCCTCTACCTTCTATGGAGTGAATCCTACAAACGGTCGCAAGATCGGATATGTTTTCTCTGCTGGATGGTTTTTGTGGCTACAATCAGATCTGAGTTAAAGAATAGGATCAACACAAGACTACGTTCACCACAAAGTAGGGAACATTTTCATATGCTAAAATTCCTTTTGGTTTATCCAATGCAGGAGCGACATTCCAGTGGGTGATGGACATCACTTTCAACGAACTAATCAATATGTTTATTCTAATTTATTTGGATGATCTTACTGTGTTCTCTAAATCTAAAGATGATCATTTTGATCATTTAGAATTAGTTTTTCAAAAGTGTTAGGAGTTCGGAGTTTCCCTAAACCCAAAGAAATGTGTATTCAGTGTACCGCAGGGTAAGCTGTTGGGGCAAGTTGTGTCTAAAGAAGGTGTTTCAATTGACCCCGAACGAGTAAAGGTTATCAAAGAACTTCCCCTTCTGGTAAATAAGAAAGGTGTTCATTCTTTCCTGGGCAAAGTAAATTTTGTCAGCAAGTTTATTTCTGATTTCACAGGAATAATTAGGCCAATCACCCTGATGTTGAAGAAAGATCAAACATTCAAGTGGGAAGCTTTTGAAAGAGTCAAGGAAGCTATTTCCACAACTCCAGTGCTGGTTAATCCAGATCAATCCAAGGATTTTATAATGTATGCATTTAGTAGCGTGTCCAGTATCGCTACTGTCCTAACCCAAAAGGACAATGAAGGAAGAGGAGAACATCTAGTGGCATTCTACTCCCGGACCCTAAAGGAATATGAGGAAAATTATAATTTTGTCAAAAGGCAGGCCTTTGCAATAGTGAAGGGACATAAAAAGTTTCGCCATCTAATTTCCTGCAACAGGGTACTTGTATATGTCACACATTCTAGTGTGTGTAAATATATCATGGAAGGGGAGATCATAGAAAAAAGGGCTAATTGGATCACTAAGATCCTTGAATATGACATTGAAGTCAAGCCTACTAAAACTATTAAAAGAAGAGGACTGTGTGAGTACATGGCACAGAATGAGGAGGTGCCTACTGCAGCTCATCTTGATAAATGAACTAGAATCAGAAGGTGGTTGGATAACTGATAGAATGAGGTTCATGCAAACCAGAAAGTATCCACCCGGTCTCTCATCCCAAAAAAGGAGATATTACCGGCTGCAAAATTATGGATATATGCTAATAGAGGGAGTCCTTTTCAAAAGGAATTTCAATGCTATTCTCCTGCAATGCATCACTTTGGAGCAAGCAAAGATGATCCTCGATGCATTCCACAATAGCGTTGTGGGTGAACATTTCTTTGATAAGACCACCGCCATTAAAATCATGTGTGCTGGCTATTATTGGCCTACACTTTTTAATGACTCCCACTCTTTGGTGAAGTCTTCCAAACAATGCCAGTTCTTTACTAATAGAAGGAAGAATTTCACAATGCCCCTCAAACCCATAGTGGTAGACGAATCGTTTGCACAATGGGGCCTGGACTTCATCAAAATGATCAACCTGATTTCTAGCACCAGACATAAGTGGATTCTGACCACCATAGATTATTTAATAAGATGGACGGAAGTGGTTCCACTTAAAAGCGTGACAGAAACAAAGATTGTAGATTTCTTTGAGGAACTGGTGATAAGGTTCGGCCCTCCAAAAACTATCATTTCAGATAATTCTAGAGCTTTCTTAGGCGCAAAAGTATGTCACTTTGCATTGAAGAATGTCATATTCCTCAAGACATCATCAAACTATTACCCACAGGGAAATGGTCGAGCGAAGTCAACAAACAAGAGCCTAGTTTGACTCCTTAAAAGGATTGGTTCGGAACACCAGAGAGAATGGTATAAAAACTTCCAAACAACACTATGGGAAAATTGCATAACTCCTAAGAAAGTCCTTAAGACTTTGCCTTATGAGTTGGTATATGGGAAGGAGGTGCTGTTACCTATATCCATGGAGATTCCAACACTGCAATTGTTGAAATCTCTCGAGATAGAACAAAATAATGCCATGGAGATTCGGCTTGCCGAATTATTAGAAGTACAGGAAAAAAGGGAGAATTCCCTAATAGCTATGACGAACCGTCAACAGGTGGTCAAGAGATGGTTTGACAAGAAGGCTTCCGACCAAGGTCTAAAATGCAGAGACTTAGTGCTAAAGTATGATAAAAGGGCTGCTAAGCTAAGTCAGCATGGTAAATTTGATAGCCTATGGGAGGGCCCCTTTAAAATCATTCAATGCAAAGAACATAATGCTTTTGAGCTAGAAAATATGGAATAGGAACCCTTAGGAATCTCGTTCAATGAGATTCATCTTAAGTTATTCCATTAGGCACTGAGCTCTATTTTTGTATATATGTGAATAGTGCTTTTATTTTATTTATGTTTCTTTGGCCGGTCTTTTTTAAAATTAGTTTGTGCTTCTATGAAATTAACCCATTATTACGGAGGGTGGAATACTAGGATTGCTTTACAAAAAACACACCCATGTGCAGAAAATTAACAGAATGAAAGTTGAGAGCCCATAAAATTGAAATACAGAATGAAGGAAAGAACATGGATTTTATTTAAAAGGATATATATCTACTTATATATATTATTTACATTGAAAAAGTGGTGGGGAATCCATAGTCCAAAATTTACAAGTATTTGAGCTATTATATATGATAGCCTTTTTTTCAGGCTTATATACAGGCTATAAGGCAAGTATTCTTAGTAGTAGCAGAAAATAGAGTAAATGGGGAGACATTTTTGAGCAAGCAGGGGGGTTTTCATCCAAAGGCATGGCTTGTGGAAATTGATGCATTAACAACATCGTCCACCTCTTCCTCATCCACAAGTTCTTTGGCAGCACTAGCAGCATCCTTCGGCACAATCGCCATTGGCGGGGGGAGTACCAAGTTCCTGAAATCAGTATACCAATCTATGTCATAGAAGGGTATTATGTTGTAGCTGTGGAATAGGAAATGTAAGGCCTAAGTAACCTTCTACTGGTGCTCGTTGTGTGTCTATAGGAGGAATCCGCTAAGAAACAACAGCCAAACAACTACAACTTCTTCCTCAATAAAGCAACGGAGGTCGCTAACTGATGACAAACCTACTCCATAGGCAGCATGTGCAACAACCTCACTGAACCATTCAGGTAATTTTTAGGGAAAATTTCTTTAACAAGTTTCAGGATAAGAGGTTGGGGGATGTTGATGTCCAGCATGGATGCCATGAAGAGGGAGCATATGTCAGTGTTCACCCAATACTTGTCCTCATACTCTATGTAGTCTTTACCTAGAGCCCACTTTATGACTATCAGGACCAAAGAATGCTTATTCTTGGTCATACGTTTCAACCTCCTAGTAGAAACCTCCCCTAGGAATGTCGTTTGTGACTTATATGAGGTTAAATGAATTGGAGTGTCCATAGTTTTGACACTATTCCTATGCTTTTCAGCTAATGCTAAAATTTATCTATCACCTAACCTATGAGAAGGCTTGCTTAAAAATCTGCTACTAACCTATCACTGCTCTAATGCTAAGTATGATTTCCTCACTAGTTACTGACCTATTTATAGAAAAAATGATAAGACGCATGCTAATCTGTTTCAAGAAAATGAGATAATAAGCTAGTTTCTAACTTGAAATGCATGCCTTCGTTTGCTCACATTTTTGGGCCAGTTGCATTTGTGAGAGTACGGCTAAATGTGTACTAGATTAATAGGAGCTAATTAATTAGTTTTGAAAGGTGGCGTTCATCGACAGTAAGATGTATGGCCGTAGGATATTGTGTCACCTCACAAGAATTTCCCAGAGCCCAAGGAAATATTCATATCTTTTCAGGCTGTGATCGTTTGCTTTAGCATAATCATTCTGACCAAGATATTAATTACCAGCGCATGCTAATGCAAGGTTAGAAAGAAAATAGCCGGCTCAAGTTCCAAGGGGATCACATCATATCACATGATTTCCAAACGCAATGATGAACTCCAGCCGCCTCAAAATGGCAAGCAGTTCATTTTGCACGAATTGCAAAATTAACGGTACATACCGAATTAAATGCAAAAGGCATGCTTTCGCCTACCACCTTGAAGAAAGGTTACCAAATATTGCATGAAGAAGTTTATATTTAAAACTATTTTCACAAATGCCAATGCTAAAAGTGTAGAGTTGTTCTTCTTCTATGTATCGAGAGCTGAGAAAAATTGCAGAGCCAGGAACTTGCAGAGATCTTCAGAGAAAGAAAAATGTCAGAGACTTCATCTCAGCCAATGCAAGAGAAAATTAGCCAGGAGCTGTTTATAGCCATATGTTCTTCAGAGGAGGTATATGTCTATGAGGATGTGGTGTATGCTACACCTGGTATACCCAGCAGGCCAAAGAGGGCTTATACAGAAGAATTGAATATGCCCAAGAATTGTAGAAACCAGAAAAGTGTTGAAGAGAAATGAGATAATATCTACGATCCACGACTCGTGAAAAACCCTAAGTCCCTTAGAGAGGCAGCTTGTGCAAGGCTATCAGCACCAAAGGTAGACCAATCTACGGTGAAAAATGTTTAGTACAGTGGTCTCCCTCAATACATGGTCCCACTGGTGCACTATTGCCCGAAGGTAGTTGATGCTGCTATCCAACATTATAATCCTGATACTCACTACATTGAAGGCCACAACTTAAGAGTGCACATCACTCCACAGGCCATTTGACACATGTTATGCATCCCAAAAACAAGTAAGAGAAGAGAGAATATTGAGTCCTTTCGCCCTGGAAAATGAGAGAAAATATGGAAGAGGATGAAAAAGAACTCAGAGTTCTTGTTGGAGACTGGTAGGAAAAACATCCCAGCCACTAAACCACTAAGTATCCTGTTGTTGTGTGGTGCACTACATGATGATCTATAGGATGCCATGTCTATGCTAGCTTTTGTGTGTAGCCAAGACTCTGATGAGAAGGTGGAAACTTTTCAACTGGGATCGACATTCCAATTTCGCAAGCAACATGATCTCTTCTGGTACGATTTTGCTGAGTTTATGGTAGAAGAAATGATACGAAAAATTGAGAATCACCAGGCAAAGAAAAAATTTACGTTTCTTTCTTTCCTGGTCCACATGTTTCTGCATCAGAACCCATATTTCTTCACCTGGTATTTTTCGTTATCAATTTTTGATGAGCAAAATAAAATGAAGTCAGTGTCCATGTGGACACTTTATCTTTCTGCATCATATGATTATTATGCATTTTTGGACTATTTCATAGCTCCAATCTTACATGATCTAATCAGAAAGGGCAATATAATTCAGCTCGATAAGGAGTAGACTGGATATATGCAGAGTTTCACCCCTGCCTATGATTGGTTCTTAGGCAAGGATTTTATGATTCTTTGGATGCGGGGCTTTACTGGAAAACCTTTCCTGCTCCCAACCTATGTCATAGATAGGGTGCTCACACTGGAAATGTTTCGGTAGGTGTGTATCATTGATTTTACATTCTATAGCAGCAAAAGTGTCAAAAAGAAGGGATTTTTCTCTTGTCCAAAGAGTTTCAAGTCGGTGACTAATAAAGAAACAATCAGACCAGTTGCTGGAGGATAAGCTGGTTTATCTAGGGTTGGTACTGGTAAATGATAAGTGGGAATACAACCCTTTTGACAACTTGTCAGAGCCACACATGAGAGTTACCCATGTTCCTTGACCATACTGGGAGAAGCAGTGTAACCCGCAGGTGGAAAAAGATGAATTTTTTGTTGAATTGGCACGTATCCCTATGCAAAACACTAGAGGTCCATGGAACAAGTTCTACTTTGTTGTGGCGGTGGCCCACGATAATGTCTGGATGGCGCATGGAATGTACAATACGTTGAAGAAGGATGAAGAATGGACTGAGAAAAAAATAAAGGCTTTCTGGAAATACCGCCAAGAGATAGCACAATTGGACGCTCCTTACAACAATCTGAAGGATGACCAAGAATTTGAAAAATGGTGGAAGGAAAGCCACCCCAGCTCGAGCTCCAGTATTAATAGGAGTGGAGACCCGGAGGAGGAGTCTGAAGAGTAGGAAGAGGAAGCAGCGACATTAGCCTCGTCTGCGCTGAAAGAAAAAGGCCCTAGACAACCCGCCTATGTGGCCACGAATGTGTGCTTTAATATATCAAGGGGCTCGCATACACTCACTTGGGCTGCTAAACCAGCCAAGTTATCACTGCAGCAAACGAAGATGACTACCGAAGCTAGAGAGACCCCACCTATGAAATAGTAGCGTACGAAGAGTATCATCAGAGAAGGTTCACAAGAACCAACTGGAAGAAAAGCAGTCACGGTTAGCCAGGAGCCTGAGGCTAAGGGGGAGTTGCTGACAATTCTGGAGCTGCCATCAACCAGTCAATATGTAAAATTCACTCCTTCCTCCCTTGCTTCTCATTCCTTGGTATCCGCGACTGTCTCACTAGTGATCCCTACCATGAGTACTGACCCTCTGCTTTCTACTTTTAGTCCAACATATGCAGTAGGCTTCACCCTATTTTTGTAAACCACCCCGCTCATCATTACTCCTCGACGTATGCTTACACCCACCGCTGCTGCTCAAAATTTCCTCGCCTCGCTTTCAGAAAGTATTTCCCCTGTGAGTGTTCCTTCTATTTCCACTATTATTGCAGATCCTTTTTCATCGCAATAGGCTGACACCCCATTGAAAACTCCTCCACCATCCCAGCTAATGAGCCTTACGACTGATTCCTCAATTCAGTCCTTACAAATGACAAGCCCTGTTGTTGGTTCTTAAACCAAATTATGGAATGTGCCCCACTTCTCCAAATAAACTATCATTCTCTAGAAGAAACAAATGCCCCCTATGAAGGTTACCTTTCCCTATGCCCTGCCTTCTGGTGCTCCTTTCACAGGTGGACTAGTTTCATCACCAGGCAAATTCTTATCATAAATAGATTGTGGAAAAGAGGCAAGCACAAATAAAATGAGAAAGCACAGGGAAAAAAATTATAGTATGTCTACTGATCCAAAAGTATAGGCTCTTTATGATGAGGCCTGACAAGAATTTAAGTTCGCAACCATGTACCCGAGGGTAAGCAAGCCTCAGGGAGAAATGAAACTAGAAGACTATGAGATATATGTAGTAGAACTCGACATGAAAGTGGCACAACTGCAGGATAAAGTTGAAATCATGGAGGAGACGCAACGGGTAGTCACTTCCAACTTCCTTAAAACTAGTCACCAGCTAAAGAAGAAGGATGATAAACTTAAACTGGCAAAGGAAAAGGTTATTTTTTTGGAGAGGAAGGAGAAATCCTTAGAGGTAGATATTTCCTGTATGATTGAAAGGGCACTAGTAGCAGAAGATGAGAGGAACAGACTTCAGGGCGAATTTGCGAAGACTCAGGCCACTGACCCTGCCACGATAAAGGAGCTGTGCTCTAAGTATCAGGAGGTGGAACAAAAAATGCAACTAAAGGATGAAGAATTGGAGCGTCTTTGCCTTGAGTATAGTTAAGGAATAGCACCGAAAAATGAAGGGTTGGAACACGAATAGGTTCAATATGAGCAGAAAATACAAGAAAAAGAGGCTAAATTTAAAAGCCTAAAAGCTCAACTGGAGGAAGAACTTTGAGAGACAAAGTCTTCTCTAAACAAGCACTTAGCAAATCACTCCTGAGCCGAGGAGAACTAGAATAAAGAAATGAGCAGCTCTGCAGAATAGCTAGCGTCTGAGAAAAAGAAAAGGGTAGAGTCAGTTGAAGCCATTATTTCAAGAGACATGGAGATTGCTTCTCTTAAAAGGTCTCCCCTGCCTTCCCCTACACAACTAGATATCATTCCACTGCTCAGACAATTGTATATCTCCCACTAGAAAAAAATTAAAACCTTTTTCCTAAAACTGCAGCCTACCCTCTGATTCATTGCCAAGGCATTGAAGCTAAGCTAGGAGGCCCATGTTACGATTGCATAGTTCCCACGGTTCATGTTGGAGAGGGTTCTTAAGAAAAAAGATTTGCTCAACAAGCTATACTCGGTCTCTGATGAGAGCCTTGCCGAAGTGAGAATTGAAGATCGGGATGCTGTTGCTCAAACAAAAAATAAGTTCATCCATTGCCACTTCGCCTTCCAGCGCACTAAAGCAACTGCGGCTATTCTAAGAAAGACATTGGATAGCATATGGGGAGGTTTCACCAAGTTAAATGAAATGGATTTTCTGTCTCTGTTCCTTGAGGATGATTCTATTGCCACGGTCGAGCAGATTGTGGAAAGGATAGAGGAAAGGGAAGATGATCCGAACATTTTCAGGGATTTCAGTCATCCTCCCATGGAGGCTGACATAGAGGGAGTCATTCATCTGCTCTCACGACTACTTTTCCATTACGAAGCGGGGGTCGGTTTACCCAATGTGCTGCCGAACAAAGAAACTATTGATCTAAGTGGAGCACAAGAGAATTTACACATCATGGTGAAGCCATCTGAGGATGAATGGTCACCTTTGCAGGTGGCTCTTTCTAATCTCTGAATCCATTGACCAAATGTAATGGCAATATGCCCTATAAACCAGAGAATTTTTGGGTTCTCTGTTCCTTAGTCGAAACGCCCCTGATCGTCGCCAAAAGTTGTTAACAAATAATTAACCAGCTCCCTTCGAGTTTATTTTCCATGCGTTGGCCCATGCATCACAAGTTTTGCTTGCCCTTTTATCTAAGTTTTTCTCTGCCACTGCTACGTATCTATTCCTCAGAATTCTGATTCTCGCCTCTCTTTTCGCATTGCAGGAAACTCTATTGTGCTTTCATGTGTTGTGGCTACGGGATACATCTAATCTTGTCTTCTTGTTGCCTCATCAGGTTGTGAAATGCTACACGAATCCCTCGTTCCTAAAAAGGTTTTTTTGGCGGGCCCCACAGTTTCTAATTACAGTGTACACTGGCTATGTGTCTACCATTCGCAAATATTTTAGCACGGAAATGAAGTAGCAACCGCGGGTAGCGAAATATTGCCACGTGTCTTTTTGCGCCCAGTTGGTAATCGTTCCTCTTATTATTGATGATGTGTTTGGTTGTTTCAACACTTGTAGGATTAGCGCAGGTCCTCAACAACGAAGGGAGAAAGGTTCATGCAGGCAGCGAAGGGCTTCCACGTGCCTAACCAATGGATCTCATATAAAGGTAGGGGATTACAAGAACTGAATGAGGCTATTGGCTACTGCGCGTCATCGTCATTCGCTCAAGAGGGTGACACTTGTCTGATCAGGACTAACCAGGACCACCGCCATAATTGCAGAGGATGCACCTGTGCCTAGGATGACCGGATGCTTCATTCTTGATCATTTCTATTGTAATAGCTTTGAGAATATTCTTTTTCTTGCATCATTGCTAGGGATTGCGAGATCTTTTCTATTATTGCTCTCCAATGTGGTGGGAGGTTTTATTGCTATATATACTTTTCTCAATGATGAGAAAAGGTTCCAAAATTTGGAAGGAAAATGCTGGTTTTAGTAAAAGATGCCAGACCTTTATTACTATTTTTTTAATTGCAAAAACTCTCAGACTATGCCAATTGTTCGGCCTTCCTATTTTTCATGGTATTTGATCAAACTATGAACTATGATTTTTATTGTCTTGACACTTCATTTGAGAACTTATATATATGTTGGATGCAAGTTTGCTTACCTAGATCATGTCTAAGGACTTTTCTTGGTAGTAGGAATGTATGTAATGTTATTTTATGTCAATAAATGAATTATCTATGCTATAATCTTAAGTCTCTAATGTTTAGGAACACTACAACACCTTTTAGGCCTTTAAATCCATGATTTATTGTGCACATCATTAAATCTTGGTGCATCGCCTTAGGTTAGACTTTATTTTATTATATCTGCTTTCTTTTCCCTTTCCAAACCCTATTATAGAAGAATTCAGCTTCTCTAAAAATTTGAAGGTCACTCAGTTTAGCGCAAAATGTCCCCCTTAAACTGAGTTTCCCATAAGGCTCTGTTACCTCATCAATTTTTGGCATCAATAGTACCTAAAGTTAGATCAATCCAAAGAATTAGAGATTCATCTCCCACATTCTTGAAAATTGATCGCTATTTTATGGTGCAAATTAGATCTCAACACAAGAGGAACATGGAAGCCAACAAAGAAACATCCACTTCAAGTGACCTAAGACAAGCAAATTCTGAAATGAATCCCATTGGATGAAGCAATCCTCTAACTAACTTTCCTTCATCATCACAAAATCCTCAAGGGGAAGGCCAAGTGGAGGACCTTACCAATAATCCCTTTGGGATGTCACAAGATGAGATCATTGAAATCGTTCAAAATCCCAAGAATCATAAAATTATCAACATCATCATGAGACTCAATCCCTCGCTATACATGCTTGAAGTAGCAAAACAAGGGGCTAAACTCCCTTCCGATTTTGATGTAAGTACCATTGTGGAACCATCTTGTGGGATCATGCCTCCAATTTCAACAACACTCCCAATTTCATATACACCTCCATTCCAAAGCATCACCCAACCCATCCCCCAAATTACATCATCCATTGCTCTAGCCCAACCCATTGTTAAGAAGGGAAGTGCATTTCTAAATGCAGTACAAACACATCCCCTTGTAAACAATCAAGATTTGGATGCAAACACCATCTTGGGGCAAACTGCACCCCAAAATCCATCACATCCATATGAGCCCCTCATATTTCATGATCCTAATGACCCATCATCATCATTTCATGCAACACCCCGAACCTCTCTCCCCATAACCTCATAAGGAGAAGGTGAATTATTTGGACTAGGGGGAATCTTTGACCCTACATCTTCATCATTTCGTCAAGGAAGTATTCCACTCACTTTTCCACCACTTCCACCATTGCCATCAATATCCACACCACCTCTCAATTTAGGGCTTTCCCCTTTACCAAACATAAATCTACAAAATCAAATCAATCCACCGATCATCAAGCACTAAAACAATACCAAGAGCAACAAGGAGAAGCTCTATTAGCAGCCCAACAACAAGTATTGTTCGCACAACAACAACAAGAAGCTCAAGAACAAGCACTATTAGCGCAGCAACAACACTAGGACCAACAACAAGTGTTGTTGATACAGTAGCAAGTGCAAGCATACTTGGAACAAGAAAATGTACAAACACCAACCAATCCACCCATCCCGCCGACAAGTGAACCACCACAAAACACCTTCATCCCACCCCCTGATCTACAAAACAATGTAGCAACACAAATCAAGTTGGGTAAAAGCACAAAGTTGTGTCACACTTTCAACCAACTTATCAACACAACTGAATTTAAGTATTTCTAACTAAAAATTAATTTTGGTCAAACATATGATCTAGTAAGATTCATTCTAGCTAAGTTAGATACTACCACAACTTTTTCAACTAAAATTGTTGGCTAAAAATATATGGAATGCCACTTTGAGTCCAATTTACCAAAAAAAAAAATTATTTGGAAAAATTGAAGTTTCAATAATTCTTACTAATGTAAATAACATTTTTTAAAAAATATAAAAAATACCCTTTTGTATATCCATAAGTGTAGTTTCCAAAAATATATTTATTTTAATAGTTTAGTTATTTTTTATTTTTACTAAAAGTAGGTTATCAACACAAAATATTAGGTTGATTACTATACCAAAGAAAAATACTAAGACTTATTAAAAAAAAATGATTTTTTTTTATGCACTAGATAAAAGAATCTATTTCAAGATAGTATAATTTTTTTTCCATTTTAGATAAACATTTAATATGAAAGTTGACATCCGATGAAAACAATTGTTTCTTGATTCATGCACATTTTAATATTTATTTAAAATTATATATTTATCAAAATTGGAAAAAAATATATCCATGTAGTAAAATTTCAAGTTATAAATATACACACAAAAAATTCGAAAGAAAAAAAAAAAATTACTATAGAAAGTTTGACGTCCCACGCAACTTCATTTTTTAGTATTTTAGTGATTCAAGTTTAAAAGTTGGATTGACATTAGTCGTTTCCTTTATAAAGTGTGACACAACTTTGTGCTTTTACCTAGTTACTCTCACAACAAGTACTGGATCTTCAATCAGGAAAAATTATAAAAACACCCAGCAACTTGTGTCCTTACCCATTTGATAGGAGTCTTGTAATGAAACTATTCCCAAATGGATTTGAGATCCCCAAATTCGACAAATACCATGGGATGGGAAACCTTGAAGATCACATCAGTGAATTCCAAGTTCATTGCATGGAAGTCACATATAACGATACATATCTGATGCAGCTATTTCCTAGAAGTTTGGCTGGCCACGCCATGGAACGGTTCTCTCGCGTTCCCCCAGGCATCAAGAAGTTCCAAGAGATGGTAGATGCATTCATCAAAAACTACACACTCATTATCGGTATGGATGTCAGTCTAGAGGAACTATCAGCTCTGAAACAAGGTAAGAACATATCATTTGCTTCTTTCCTACAATGATGGCGATCCAAGGCCAATAAGAGAAAATAGGTCATGCCAGAAGAACAACAAGTTTGCACCATTATATCCAATCTGGATAGAGCCTTGGAATTCCATCGTAAAGAGCAAGGTATCACCACATATGACCAGTGATCTCTAAGGTACTCAAAATTGAATGAGCCCTTATTTCATGAGGATCACTCACATATCCTGAACAAAAAAAAAAATCATTCATCCAACAACTATAATGAGAAACCTCGTACATGGGAAAGGAACAAAAATATCATAAATGATGGTGTGGTTGATGTTAAGGTCGTGATCAGTGCTCCAAGAAAAAACACCCAAACCTACCAAAAACTGCAAAATAATGATCAGAACAATGCCCAAACCAACATAGTATCACAACACCAACCAACCAACAATCAGGTCAATAACCTCAATAATCAAGGGAGATCACCCCTGTGAAACAAAAATTCCACCAAGTGGAAGTACACTACCCTTGGAGAACCACTCAAGGTCAACATGAATAAATTAATAAATGAAAAACTCATTAAGGATCCCACCTATGAGAATTACCAGGAACTAGACGTGAAACCACCCTAGTACAACGAAAACCAGCTCTGTGACTTTAATAAATTCAAATTGCACACCACTAATAGTTGGATGAGATTAAAAATCCTAATCTAGGACCTCATTGATAAAAAAATCATAAATGTGGAGCAACCTGCGGGAAACCAGAATCTCAAAATCTACATGAATTTGATGCCCAATCATAACAATAAAGGGAACAATAACAATGATAAGGGGAAGGGTGCCTTCAAGAGCATGAATCATATATATGTCCATGTCATCATATCCCTGGGTGAATATTGTGCTACTATCACCATCAAAGGAGCCCATGCTGATTGTGGAGTAACCATAAGAAGTGGGAAAATTACCATTGCAGGGTCCTCTTAGCCAAACAAAGCACCTGATTCCAACCCAAGATCTATTCCCAATGGCTATAATGTCCTTGATCAATTGAAAAGAACCCCAATGAAAATCTCCATCATGGAGTTGCTAAAAATTTCATCCGCCCAAAGGACAATCCTTGAGGAAGCATTGGCTTCATCCACCATCCCCATGGATCTTGATGTGAAACAATTCCAAGCTATGGTAAGAAACATCATTACACCAAATCTCCTTACATTCTCCAATCAAGACTTTCCCACTCAACCATCACACATCCATGCACTCCATTTGGATTTCCTAGTGCATAGAAACAAAGTCAAGTGATTCTTGGTGGATGGAGGTGTAGGTTTAAACATTTGTTCCCTTAAGATCATAAAGAATCTAAAAATCTTTGAGGATTCCAACGGCAAAGGAAAAGGCATCACAATCAGGACATATGACGATCAAGAAAGAGTGTGTCAGGGCACTATTCAACTCCCTATTCAAGTAGGGCCAACAATCATGGAAACCACCTGTCAAGTCCTTGACCTTGATTTTCCTTACAACATTCTCCCGGGGTGTCTGTGGATTCATGCAATGCAAGCGATATCATCAACCTTCCCTCAATGTGTCAAATTCACATATGAAGGCCAAGAGGTCACCATCCATGGGGATCCTGAACCATCCTCTTACTGCAAGAACCTAGAGGAAAAATATTATAAAATCCCCCAAGTGCCTAAAAATGATGAAGGCCCATCAACACAATACATTGACCCATCCACTCTCGCTTCCACTTCTATGACAAAGACACCCACCATCCCCACCATATCTGATATCAAAGTAATCATCCAGGACAATGGTTGTGGAAACTATACAATTCCCAAAAATGATTTTGTGGTAGGAGAGTTACCACAATCTCCCAGATCATGAGGATGATTGCAATCAAATGAAGCCTCCACATCCCAAACATCGATTGTAGGTTATTCCAACTGCAAAATTTGGGGAGATATCAGTTGAAAAGTAATAGAAAATGACCTATCCCATCTCATATATCAAGACAATGGACAGACATATAATCAACCAATGGATGAAAATGGTAAAGGCTTGCAAATGATGCTTGCCATGGGCTATGATAGAAATAAGAAGATTGGGTAAAATTATAACGAGCCTCTAATACCTGTCATTCTTGAGACATGAATGAGAAATATTGGCCTTGGATGTACCCCTCCAAGTATAACCATACATTTCCAAAATCTTCCGGTTAAGAAGGTCAAAACTCCTCAGCAAATGATAACTGCCCTTCAATTGCCCATATCCACTGGTCTGCCCTTAGAAAATTTCACCTTTAACATCAGTGAGGTGTGTAGTAGTGAGGATGATGAACCTGAGAGAGATATAACCACACTTTTTAAAGACTCTAACCTCTTTATGATTAACACCCTATCCTATGAGTCTGAAAACCAATCCCATGAGATAAAGCTAGTCTACCCCCAACTCATTGATCATGACCAATGAGGACCACCAATTCTTAACACATTTGAAAACTATGAAGTGCTCTCAGAATTCATAGGATTGTGGGATAATATTCCATGTTGGGATCATAAAGTAGGATTTATCATTGAGCTTGATACACATGCATATTGTGGGGAAATGATTGAATCCCTCAATCGTAAAAGTGAAAAACTGAGAATAATCTCTAGGTCCTTGAGTGAAAACCACACTGTAGTACTCTCTGACCCAATAATAGTAAAAAGAAAGGATGCATCCAATGGTGAAAACCTCTCTAAGGTTCCCAAGGATGGTGGATTCAATCTTCCTCTCAGAGCTCTACATCAAGAAAAATCAATAGTTCTAGCCGAAAAATGCAACCCAGTCAACTTAGGGACAGAGCAAACACCGCACATCACATTCTATGTTAAGTCATTACTATCAGAAGAACAAGAGCTCCTAGCAACCTTCGTAAGAGAGAGAAAAGTTAATTTTGCATGGAGCTATGGGGACATGTCTGGGCTCGATCTAGAGATTGTGGTTCATTATCTAGTAGTGTACCCTGAAGCAAAGCCTATTAGACAAAAATTGAGAAAAATGCATCCTCAAATTGCCCTGGTAGTCAATATGGAATTAAAGGAGTTAGTTGATGTATGATTTATACGACCAATTGAGTACCCGGAGTCGGTATCAAATATGGTTCCTATTTCAAAACCTAATGGGGGCATCAGAATCTGATGGATTTCATAGACCTAAACAAAGAATGTTCGAAAGATGATTTCCCATTTCCTAGGATTGACATGATAGTGGACATGATGGAAGGACATTAAATGCTTTCTTTGATGGACGGTTTCTCTGGGTACAACCAAATAATGATTACTAAATAAGACCAACAAAAAATGACTTTCACTTGTCCATGGGGGGCCTACTATTGGAACATGATGCCATTCGACCTAAAGAATGCTGGGGCTGCCTACAAAAGGGCCACGACGTTAAATTTTTCATGACATGATCCAAAAAACTATCAAATATTACGTTGATGACATACTAGCAAAATCTAGAAAGAGGAGACATCACATAGCAACCTTGAGTGCTATTTTCGACAGACTGGAGGAATACAAGGTCCATTTAAATCCAAAGAAGTGCATCTATGGTGTACAATTAGGTAAGGTGCTAGGATACATACTGTCAATGATGGGTATTGAAATAGATCCCACCAAGGTAAAAGAAATCTTTGAGATGGAGGCACCCAAAACATTGAAACGGTTGAGAGGCCTCCTAAGCAGGCTTTAGTCCATATGTAGATTCATAGCACAACTGACATACAAGAAAAACCCATATTCTCACCTGCTTCACAAGGGAGTAGTATACAAATGGGATGACAAGTGTGAGGAAGCCTTCATCAAAATCAAAGAATATCTACTCACACCTTCGGTCCTGATGCCACCGATCCCAAGAAAACCACTAATCCTCTATGTATCAGCAACAACAGTAGCCCTCAGTGCTCTCCTAGCTCAGCACGATGAAGATGGGATAGAGAGTTCCATCTATTACATCAGCCACAAAATGGTTGAGCCTGAGTTAAATTACTCATTCATCAAAAAATACTATCTAGTAGTAGTGTTTGCTTCATAGAAATTTAGACACTACATGTTGGCACACAAAATCAAACTCATCGCCAAAATTGACCCCCTCAAGTACCTACTTTCAAAGGAAATTCTCATAGGAAGGATGGCCAGGTGGGTCATGATTCTAACTGAATATGACATTGAGTACATGGAATGAAAAGTAATCAAAGGCCAGGTGATTGTAGATCAACTTGTAAAATCACCCATGTATTCAAATAATCCACTCATATTAGAGTTTCCAAATGAATCCATCTTCAATCTCAACATAGTCGACCACTAGGAACTTTATTTTGATGGTTCTTACACGCAACATGGATCATGAACTAGTGTCTTCTTCATCACCCCAAATAGAGACTGCATACCAATATCATACAAGTTAGCATTCCCCTGCACTAATAACATTGTAGAATATGAGGCTTTAACCATAGGTCTCAAAATAGCGGTGCAGTGGCACATCATGGCCCTTAGAGTATATGGAGACTCATAGTTGATAATCAATCAAGTGAATGATGAGTACTAAACAAAGGATTATAATCTGACTCCATACAAAAAGTTGGTAGAGAGTCTCAAAGAATTATTCATTGATATCACATTTGAGCAGATTCCTAGATCAAACAACAGAGCAACAGATACCATGGAAACAATTGGATCTTTATTGGATATCCTTCACAGTGTCCCAAAACATGAATTCTTTGTAGAGCAGCTTCTTGTGCCCACATTTGAGGTACCAGAGTCAGAATTTGTGTGTGAAATCATTGGTCCCAATGATCATTAGTAACATGAAATTTATACCTACTTGTGAATAGGGGTGCTACCCACTGACTTACCCTCAAGCCTAAAAAGAACCTTTGTCAAGAAAGCATCTTGGTTTGTCATCCTAGGAAACACCCTTTACTGTAGGAGCATAGAAGGAACTTTATTATGTTTCCTAAATGCTGAGGAGGCATTGACCACCTTAACTGAGGTGCATAATAGTATTTGTGGTTCACACTCGAGTAGAATGACCTAGGAAAATAAATTGTTGAGGATGGGGTATTATTTGCCTACTATGGAAAGAGAAGCACATGACTATGTCAAAAGGTGTCTACAATGCTAGTAGCATGGGGACATCATCCATGCTCTAGCTCAAGAGCTCCATCCTATTGTCACACCATGGCCCTTTTCATAGTGGGGACTCGATCTTGTTGGAAAAATCACTCCCACCTTATCCAGTGGCCACAAGTTTATCATTGCTGCCACCAAATATATCACCAAGTGGGTGGAAGCCATATCAATGACCTACATAACTAGAAAGCAGATATCAAAGTTCATCCTGAACTACTTAATATGTCGATACAGTGTTCCCCAAGCTATTATCTCATATAATAGGACACCTTTCAAAACTCAAGATGTTCGTGACCTTTGCGAGATATTCAAAATTCAACATCGCTTTTCCACCCCATTTTATCCACAAGGCAATGGACAAGCAAAAGCCACCAATAAAACCATTCTAAAAATCCTCCAAAACATAGTCAATGATGTAGGTCATGATTGGCATCTATAGCTAAATCATTCCCTCTGGGCCTATTGAACCAACATCTGCACACCAATAGGTGCCACCCCCTTCTCCCTGGTATATGGATCAGAAGCCATCTTATGCATCGAGATCGAGCTCCCATCACTGAGAATATCACTGCAAAACCTCAACACGGATGAAGAATATAGAGTATCAAGATGGAATGAGTTGGAGCTACTAGATGAGCTGTGTATGGATGCCTTAAACCATTTACAGGTCTATCAAAACTGACTCAAGAGGAGTTATATAAAAAAGATTAGGAGAAGAACCTTCCATGTTTGAGAACTTGTGCTAAAGGACAACCAAAAGAACGTCCCAAATCCAAATGGCAAAGGAAAATTTGAACCCAACTGGCTAGGCCCATTTGTTATCACAACAAGCTACAAGTCAGGGGCATATCAATTTTCAACACCCAAAGGTGAGTCTTTGTAGGATCCCATCAATAGCTCCCATCTCAAAAAGGTTTATGCCTAAATCTTTCAAGGTATAGAACCAAAAATAAAAATTTCAGAAAATGTCTTGAAAAAATGGTCACCTTGATGAAAACCTGGCAAATAGGGATCTTGGTGAGAACAAAAAAGATCTAAAAAGCCAAAAATCCAAAAAAATTTACAAAAAGGATTAAAAACAGTAAAGGAAAAAATTGTCCTCTAGTGAAAACCACTTCGGTGGCACTTTGGGCAAGTACCTTGGTGAAAACCTAGCAAATAGGAACCTTGTGTAAATAAGCACTTTCCATCCACCAGGATCTTCACGGCTTGTTTTGCATCATTTATCCATTATGCTTCCATCATCCATCCATCATCTATTTGACATCTGTATCATAGCTTGGTTCTGTGTTCGTGTCATGATCCCTCCTAGTACTACTCGACCCATTCTTAAGGTCAATTTATGTTGCCTCTATCAGAGTAGTCTATTGTATCACACTAGGGGAATGTTCTCATTCGATCTGATTCGTGTATATTCTTGAAGTCCCTAAATCAGAAAATCCAAAAACATTAGAAAATCAAAAAATCCAAAAACATAAAAAAATTAGAAAATCCAAAAACATCAAAAAATCAAAAATTAAAAAATCCAAAAGATATTTAAAACATTTAAAATCCAAAATAGGTCAAAAAGAAAAAAAAAATATTCGTCTTGTCAAACTATGGGTCTCTGAGCCTTGAATGTAGGCAAGGTCGATCTTTGATCATCCCTCGAGACACTTAGGTCAGTCCTTTAGGAGTCTGTCATAATAAACTGACAATCCATTTCTTCATATCTCATCAATAATTGAGTCTATGTCAGTCAAACTATGTGGTATTTGCGTGTATAACTTAGGTAAATATAATCTGTTGATCAACCCATGAGGACCCTAGGATAGGTCTTTAGTTTAGTCTCTTGGTTAAAATCTCAGAAAACCCCAAAACAATGGAAATTTTGAAAATCAAAACATTTGAAAAAGCTCAAAAATACCAAAAATAGACTCAAAACATTTCAAAATAGCAAAAACATCCAAATATTTAGAAAAATCCATCCATCCCCATCTCGCTTTCACCCACAATAAACATCACTCATAATAAATCATCGTAATCCTCAACCTTTGGTGAAACAATAAAAAAAAAGTCTAGCAAATTGAAAGTGAAAACTCAAAACATCAAAATCTCAAGTCTAGGTTAGTCCGTAAACAAGTTGGTCAACTCCTTGTATCAATAGCCTATCATCCAATCAGTCCCATATCAAAATCATCTGATATCGTCATGTCTTAGGATACATCCTTCCTACAATGGACATCAACATCAGGCATCATTGTAGTTTAGTCTTGGCTAGTAGTATTGAAGAACATTAGCTTTTTTTTTTACTTTATCTTTGTCTTTTGATTTATCTTATTGTGATCATTCCAAGGACCTTTCAATGATGTCTGAACAAAAGGATTTAGAGAGATAGGAATGGGGCAACAATCACTATCATTTTATCTGATGTTCTTGTTGGATATTCTCATAATATAACTTGGTCATGCGTACTTTTTTTAGATATAGGGAGGATGTTTTAAGTATCTTGTTGACCACATGGGAAGGCTTTCTTTTCTATGTTTTGGCCAGAGATGTTTGAAATATTTGAACTGCATTCTAAATAAGGTTCTATATGCCAGGTATGAATAGGAGTACTCCTATTTTATTTTCAAGTCAAAGTCCATCACACTAGGTGAAATGCCATCCTGGTTCTTAATACCTTGATGCATCATGCCTACGTTTGTTATCAAACATAAGGTAATTGGCCCTTTGAAAATTCCAAGTCCTCAGCAAGTAATCATCATCATTATCATCAACTCATGTCTTGTTGGAATCTCTTGATTTCTTCTGTCTCTTGCTTTTTGCGCTAACATGGTACCATGACAATTAATCATAAATCATCATCACCATTGCATTCACCCTGCATTCACAAACCATCAACAGATTGCATATTGCATATTACATATCATATAGGAAACATTAAATCATATCATAGCATTGCATTTCCACCATTGCATAATATAGATTGGTTATTCTCAGCATCTCATGAATCATTTCATTAACATTCATTTGCATAAACATTTCATAAATCATCTCATAAATCATATATCATTACATAAGAATCCATTACATAAATATAAAAGAAATTGTCCCATAGCATTATAAACATGTGGAGCATCATAACATCATTCACATTCACCATATCATAAAATTGCATAATCATCACATATCACCTATAAGTATCCATTATGCCATCACATATCATATATCAAAGTATCCATGTCATAAACATTATTTGCATCCATCATATCATATCATAAATATCACCATAACATTCATGAACATCATTACACATATCAACATCATATCACA
Source organism: Sequoia sempervirens (assembly GCA_007258455.2). NCBI lineage: Eukaryota > Viridiplantae > Streptophyta > Pinopsida > Cupressales > Cupressaceae > Sequoia > Sequoia sempervirens. The sequence continues at coordinate 318,341,592 of VDFB02373365.1, forward strand.
TCGTCACAGGAGCATATCATACATAGAAAAAGTACACTACACCATACCATCCATCACTACATAATATAGATTTGTTAGTTTAAGCAATTGCACATCATAACATTTTTCATACATCATTAAAACATACATAAGAAAAAGTACTGGAAAATAAATGTGTCCATACATCATCACATAGCATATTCATCACATAAAAATCATAGCATCATAAGATAGAATCATTACATGGCATATAGAAATTAAAATCCATCCATAATACATCAAAGTAAAGATAGGACATATCACATATCATTGAATAATCATCATCTCATATATCATTAGAATAGTACACTATCATGGTACAAAAATCGGATCAATGTACATGTGTATGTCAATAAGTACATTGGCCCATTGGACTATCAAAAACAAGCCAATGCTACACAAAAATAATCCTGTCTTTGATCAAAACTGGGCCTAACCCTCCTGGCTGCTACCCTCGTTGCCTACTCTCTCCCCATGATCCTTTATGGGTCTGTGGCTTGTCCTCTGTGAAAAGTCTGGGACTCGGCTTGGTCTCAACATGGCCCAAAAATAATGTATCCTGTAATATTCAGCCTCCTAAATGGCCTCCCTATATGAACGAAGCGATATTGTGCTTCGAGACAAGGATGCATGCAAGCACTCTAGCTACTGGTGTCTTCCCGTCTCAATCACTGCATGTAGATCTATAGCCTGTCTCTACTAGACTGCCTAGTCCTGCTCTACCCACAACTGGTTTCTCTCAGCTGTCAGCACCTACACTTGGGCCTGTAACTACAAAATCTAGCCATCTCTAGGGACTAGATGGAGAGGTGGCTATACGGCTGGCTAATCCTTATCCCCTTCTCTAAGCGGTGTGAGGACCCTATCATGATGTGCCTAGCCCTAGTCTTGGTCCTACCATGCCTGATCCTGATCATCCTGGTGGGGCTAATCCTGCTAATCCTGACTGGATGAACTGGTGGTGGCCCACCACCTCCCTGATCCTGACCTCCATCCCCCCGACCCCGTGTTGCTCCCCTGCCTCTAGCTCTCCATCGAGAAGATGGTGTCCCCAGAACTGTAAATCTAAGCAGTGGCCAAAACTAATCTCTTTAGGCCTGCGTAGTCCTTGGATCTACCTAACCCTGGTCATATGGCCATGGCCTAGCCACCAGATATATGAAACTCTAAACTGACTCATGGGCAGGTATATAGTGGCCCCAAGAGCTCTGACTCGTAGTCCTCACAAAAATGGCCATGTACTAATCACCTGGTTGGTTCTATGCCTCTCCAAACTATCTATGAACCTTGCCCATCAAGTACATCTTGAGCATCGTATGCTCCCTGCCCTTCATCAGTCTATCTTGGTAGGTGAAGAAAATTTGGTGTACATCATTGAACCATGCAAGCCATCCAAGGTATGGTTTCCATGTGAACACTTGTATATCATCGAGGACCCTCCTCCAATGAGGAATCACATGTTGCCTAGTGTGGGTGAAATAAAGACCCCCTTTGTATTTCCAAACAACTAGATCATCTGGCTCCATCATAACTGGTACCACTCACAGACGAAGCACAGGGATGTGCTCCCACATCCATATGTGCAGGAGTGTAACCCCCGCCCCAAGTGCTTTGCTGTCTAGATAGGAAAACTCATGCAAATATCTATAAAGTGAGGCTAGCAGAATTGGCCCCCATGCAAATAGTGTCCATCGTCAGACCATGTGCTCCCAAGCGAGCTCCCATCCAGGATTGAAGTATCAACCCTGCCAATCTGGTGCGACAAGACCCAATATGATGGCTGCAATGACTAAGTGTTAGGGTGACAGAAAAGGCCTGTGATGCTCTACCTTGATCTAGCCCTCACAAAATACAATCTAATCAGTGCCCATAACATCAAAGCAGGCCTCCCTCCCAAAATCCACATATTAAATAACCTACTCACCATCAATGGGAAACCTTAGAATCCACCACACGTCCTCCAATGTGAATATGGCCTCGTGCGTCAGAAGGTGAAATGAGGATGTCTCACTGTACCATCTCATAGCAAGTGTCGTCATCATGCCCAAGTGTGTCTGCACAGGCGATGCCTAAGTGATGTACTAAAGTCCCATGTCTCCTAGGTACTCCTCCTGTCGATCGGGAACATCATCCAAAAGGCTGAAATTTTGTCGGGAGTTGTGCTCACACGAATAGATCTCTCACCTCCTCTTGCATCAAGAAAGTCACCGTGTTAAAATTCATCGAAAAAAATCTTGATCCTGGTTTGTCTCAGCATCTTGAAACAAGACCAGTGTCACTGTTTGTGATGGTGGTGCAATTTGCAAACTCCAAATTGTACCGCTAGAAGATTTAAACTCCCAAATCACACCGCGACATCATCGTTTGGGATGGCGATTCAGTTTGTGATAAAACCTTTATCTTAAAGGGCACCGCAGCAGTGCAATTTTGGAAGGTTCCTTAGTTTGGAATTTGAACCCAAACTCCAAACTGTGCCATGACGTTGCTATTCACGATGGCAGTGTAGTTTGATGCTGAGCGGCACCATTTAAAATTTGTAGCGGTGCAATATAGAACCGCTCCTAAATGCTTAGATTTCTAATGCATTTAATGCACACAAAAAATGAAAATCAAGCTTGGGTAAAGTTGACTCACTAGTGGTCTAGTGCCAAGAAGCCTCTGATGCATCTGTATCTTGTCGAAAATGTGCATGGGAAGCTGTTGTTGTGCCATCTTGTGAAGGTGTCAGAGCTCAAAATTGCAAAATCTCTTAAGGTTGAAAGTGAAAATGAATTGTAAGTGGCCCCTCAAGGCCTACTTAAGCCTAAAAAATAGGGTTTTTTGACCCCATTTAGCCGTCCTGCTAGGATTTTGGTCCCCCAATCCCATTTTTTCCCAACCAAGGGCCGTTTTGCACCTTTTTTTAATGTTTTATCTCATTTTTTGACCTTCCCGAGCCTTTATGGACCCGTCAGACACCTTGTCAGTATTTTTTGTGACATCACCCAAAAATCAGAATTTTTGTCCAATCTCTCGAGGGGGCACTGTATATTGGCATATTTCCTCTCACCAGGGTAGCAGTGGGGCAAATTTTGAAATAAAAAAAAATTGACTTTTTGATCAAGACAATTTATTCTTTGAAACAACGCAACAAGTGCTTTTCTTTAAAGAGGGACAAAATTTAGACATGTAAAATGTACTAATTGGCATTACACGTTTGATCCCGATTACTAACACCATTTCATCCTAAATCATCCCCCAACCTAACTATTTAATGAAATACCCTTATTTGATTAAATTCATTAGTTTTCCTCCCTTAAATAAATAAATCATTTATCTAATTAGTTCATTCTCTCTTGTTAATTAAATCAATCAATATGATCTAATTATCTCTATTTAATTAAATAATTCATTTTATTTGATTAAATTTTTAAAATCATCTTATTCAATAAAATAAATTGAAACCTTATTTGATTTAATCTAACATTCATCCTATTTAATTAAATAAATAAATAATCTTTATTTAATTAATCTTTATATCATATTCTTCTAACCCATAAATCTAAATCAATTGGTCTCATCATCTAATCCCTCATTAAATTAATTAAACCTTGATTAATTTAATCCTAATCCATGTCCCATCCTCTAGATTTTGCCACTTGCACAAGAAAATAGATTTAATTCATTTATTAAATCTCTATTTTCTTTCAACTTGGCATCTTTGAGGAATATTCTTCCAAATTTTAAATCCCTCCAAGTGGACTTTTGTCCTTCCAACAAGGAATTTATTTCATATTACAAGTCCTTTTTCCTTGAGCCAAGTGGCCATTACTCCATTTGACTCTTCATCCACCTTGTCATTTCACTAATTTCAAATTTCAAATAAAGGCATTTATGGGCACATTCATCAAAATGTGCAGATACTTCATCCATTCATCTCTTGACAAGTGGCATCTTGCCATTGGTTGAAAGTTAGTCCCACATTGCTTCATTTGGGGCATTTCTCCATCTCGTCTTTCTATAAATAAGAGGCTTCTCTCCTCATTTGATCATCGATAATTTGAGAAAACTTATTATACTCAATTTCATCTTCAAGCATTAGCATTTTTATCAATTTCATCAAGACATAGCTAGGTTATTGCAAGTTTTCTCCATGGAGTTCATTTGAAGAAATCACCAAGTGGATCACATCTTCATAAAATCATCAAAGTTTGCATAGGAGTTGGGAAAGGGCCAATTTCCACATCAAATTGGCACCAACTCCCCCATAAGATCAAGAGTTTGCATGTTTTTAATAGGATTTGATATGTTTTCTTGCTTTTTCATTGTGTTCTTGTTTTTTTATTCCTATTTTGAGCATTGCTAATGGATTTTATGGGGAAATTTGATCTTGGCTTACATTTGAATCTTCTAGTTTGTTTGTTTATTGTGTTTTGTAGGTGCTAGGATCTTGGTTCCACATTTTGGCACTAGGAGGGAAAATATCACCTTTTAGATCATGTTTTTATCAAAAAAACTATGCTTTTTTCTATTTTTTTGTGTTTAAAGGGAAATGCACCACTGGCAGACTAGCATCACAGTACAGAACCACTGGTACTCTAGCGTCACCATATAGCACTGCTTCAAACTCCAAATAGCAATGCTCTATCTTTCCTTCCCAAGATTCAAATTTCTAAACTGCACCATTAATTCCATTTTCACTTGCTAAAATCTTTAAATTCCAAACTGCACCACTATGCAAAATAGCGACACAATCACAATCTTTGTCTTTGCTACAGAATGCCACTGACTAACAAGTGGTGCCATATAGCACTGTTGGATACCTTAAACTACACTGCCTGTGCAGTCTCCACTGTTGAAGGGAAGTAAAAAAGTGAAATTTCAATTTTTTATAACGTGTGCTCTTTTAATTCTGATCATTTGGATTATTGATTGCTTTCCTGACCTCTGTGTTGTAGTTCTAACTGATTTTTTGTAGGTTGGTCAAATCGAAGTGGAGAAAAAAGACAAGATTGAAAGAGGTATGGTGACATCACTCTCTCATAATACCAAGTGTTTTTTAACACTTTAGTGTTTGTTTAACACTCTTAGAGAATTCACAATTTCTCTTAAAAATTTGTTATCTTTCATGTGCTTAGGACCTACTAAATTTCTTTTGGCCTCTAAAAAGAAAATTTTAGTTTTTGCTACAGAGGGCTTAAAAAGAAATTTAGGAAAAACTCACTAGATTTGGTTTCAGGATTAACAATTGAACAAGGAAATCTCCACATTTCCTTTGGTGCTTAAAAAAAAGTCATTATTGCTTTGTGGGTTTAAAATGAACAAGTTTTTCTTTGTTTTGTAACTACTTACTCAAAGTAATACCATCGAAAGGACGTATGTGCTTCTCTCACACCTCACAATGATCTTGAGACTCAAAAGGCCTTTTGTGATCTTAAGCTGGGTAAAGTAATTGCCTCCACATTTCATTTTGGAATTAAAATTGAACAAAACTTGTGAGTGTGAGTGTAGTGTATTGCATACATTCTCTCTTTATGTTGCAACAAGGATTGATCGAGTTACGGGTATTGCTTGCTCACTTTTGTTTATCCTAGAGGGCCTTCCTTGTGGGAAAAAGTAATAACCCAAGGGAATGACCCAACCGGTAACACGCTAAAGCTAACTTTATTTCTAGCCGATATATAAGTGTGGATACTGGAACAAAGGCCAGTATCATGCGGTTGGTTCTACCGAGAAGGGCAACAATGGTCTCTCGCTGCATGGATCATTCCCTACGAACGAAAATTCCAAATTAAAACCCTTGTTTAGAAAAGGCCAAAATCCTTGATCTATTTGTTGGTGCAAGAATGATCATTCTGAAGCCGGCCCACACTTTTACTATTTTTTGTAGAAATGGAAAGTATGCGATGGGAGTTTCATGGGTGTTAATGCTTGGCTGCCCCGTATAAGTGAGTGTCATGGAGGGGAGCTAGTGGGGTCAAGCATCTAACCATTTGCTAAAAATAAGCATAGTTGGACTTATCCAAGTGGGGATTCAACAAATACAGTCTTCCATAGCCATAGGTCTGTACTTGTTCTTGGTTACAAAACACTTTTCTTGTTCGTAAACATATGGAAACAAACATTAAACATTGTCATCAAACTTCAAACCCTTTAGCAAGCAAGTACCATTGACAAAAATCATGTGTTATTTCTTTCCCTTGGGATTTTACCCTTAGAGGTTTCTAAACACTTGAGATTATATCCCAATTTTCTTTCTAAATTCAACAATAGGTAACTTTTCCTTGATTTCATCAAAGTTCTACATAATGTATTTTGTGGGCTGAGAAGAAGTTGAGACATTGGACATCTAGTTTCAAAAGTTAATCAATATTTTTTTGTGGTAAAAAGAAGTCATTAAGCAAAGCTACGAAAAATTGAACCCCACACATGTGTCTCAAATGATTTCGCGCAAGATCAAAATCTAGAAACCAAAATCAAAAGCTCTTAGTCCGAAAGAACACCAAAAGCATCTCTCAACGCTCTACGAATTCAAACGAAGATTACTTTTCAACTTTTACAAAAAAGCTTCAAGAAATAATCCTGGTTTGTACTCATTCTATTATTGTAAAAATCCAAATCCTTTTTGGGAATTTGAACACCTTGTTTAGAGTAAAGCATGTTCTTCAAAACCAAGGTCTTGTAAACAAGAGTCTTTTTAGGTACACATAGGATCAAAATCAAAACCTTCATCCATCTTTCAAACATCAAACAAAAATCATCTCACCAACAACTCTTGAAAATCTTGAAATCATCCTTCATGCTAGACTTTTTGGCACATCAAAATCATTAAATCAAAATCCTTGAATCAAAAGATCAAAACATCTTTGGTTAGGTATATGTAGATACATATGTCTTCATGTGCTTAGTCAAATCATCAAATCATCCTTTTTAGCTAAGTATATGTACATGCATCCTTCTCTATATGCTTAGTTGAGTTACCATCTTGTTTGTTTAGGTGTGGGTAGATGTATCCTTCTCCCTAAACTTAGTCAAATTATCATCTCGTGAGCAAGTCTATCCCATAGATAACCTCCAATATCTTAGGATCTATTTGTTCATTATCCAAAATCAAAGCAATCCAAAACCAAATCAAGGTAAATCAAAATCCAAAAATCAAAGAATCCAAAATCAAAATCCAAACAAGTCCAAGAATCCAAAAAAGTCCCAAAAGTCTAGCATTTCCCTAAAGATATTCTAAGAGTTTCATCATCCATATCATCCATCTTTCACACATTTTTTCATCACACCCTTTGATCCTTAAATCATCCTAAATTTTCTCTTTTGTACATAAAGTTAGATCAATCCAAAGAATTAGAGATTCATCTCCCACATTCTTGATAATTTATCCCTATTTTATGGTGCAAACTAGATCTCAACACAAGAGGAACATGGAAGCCAACAAAGAAACATCCACTTCAAGTGACCTAAGCCAAACAAATTCTAAAATGAATCCTGTTGGATCAAGCAATCCTCTAACGAACTTTCCTTCATCATCAAAAAATCCTCAAGGGGAAGACCAAGTGTAGGACCTTACCAATAATCCATTTGGGATGTCACAAGATCATGAGATCATTGAAATGGTTCAAAATCTTGAGAATCATAAAATTATCAACATCATGATGAGACTCAATCCCTCACTATACATGCTTGAACTAGCAAAACCAAGGATTAAACTCCCTTCTGATTTTGATGTAAGTACCATTATGGAACCATCTTGTGGGATCATGCCTCCAGTTTCAACCACACTCCCAATTTCATCTACACCTCCATTCCAAAGCATCACCCAACCCATCCCCCAAATTACATCATCCATTGCTCCAACCCAACCCATTGTTAACAAGGGAAGTTCATTTCTAAATGTAGTACAAACACATCCCCTCATAAGCAATCAAGATATGGATGCAAACACCATGTTGGGGCAAGCCATACCCAAAAATCCATCACATCCATATGTCCCCCTCACCTTTCATGATCTTAATGACATATCATCATCATTTCATGCAACACCCCAAACCTCTCTCCCCATAACCTCACAAGGAGAAGGTGACTTATTTGGACCAGGGGGAATCTTTGACCCTACATCTTCATCATTTCGTCAAGGAAGTATGCCACTCACTTTTCCACCACTTCCTCCATTGCCATCAATATCCACACCACCTCTCAGTTTAGGGCTTCCCCCTTTACCAAACATTAATCAACAAAATCAAATCAACCCATTGATCATCAATCAAAGCATTATACCAAATCCTTAAACCTTTCCATCGATATCACAACAACAAATGGAAACCATCTTGATAACGCAAACCATCACCACATCATCAACGATCCCTAAAAAAATTGTCTCGCAAGGACCATGCATATTAATCACACCATCCACCACCATCCCAATCATCAATACAATGGTCACTCTCATCACCACAACAAGCACCATTTCAAGCCCACCTCCACTACCAACACCACCCAATTCAAACACATCAAACCAATACAACATTGTATTACAAGCCGCTCAACAAGCTACCTATCAAAAGGAACTTTAGCAAATCCAAAATCGACAAGCTACACAACTAGCCAATCAGCAAGCCAACACAAAAAGCCACTCAAGTGGCACAAGCCGCTCAAACAACACAAGATGCTTAAGCAATGGAAGCCACTCAAGCAGCACAAGCCACTCAAGCAGTGCAATCCGCTCAAGCTGCATACCAATTGCAACAAGTGAAACAAGCATAACAAGCTGCACAATCCCAAACCTTATTACAACAACAACAAGTTGCACAAGTTGTACATATCACACAAGCTACCCAACAAGCACAAGCCTAGGCTTAGGCACAAGCACAAGCTCAGGCCCAATACCAAGCTCAGCAAGCATATGAACAAGCACAATATCTCGCACAACAACAAGCAACCCAACAACAAGCATATCATCAAGCACTAAAACAATACCAAGAGTAGCAAGAAGCATCCCGATTAGTAGCCCAACAACAAGCATTATTGGTACAACAACAACAAGATCAGCAACATGCACTATTAGTGCAGCAACAACAAGACCAATAAGTGTTGTTGATATAGTAGCAAGTGCAAGCATAATTGGCACAACAAAATGTGCAAACACCATCCATCAACACACCAACCAATCCACCCATCCCACTGACAAGTGAACCACCACATAACACCTTCATCCCACCCCCTGATCCACAAAATGATGTAGCAACGAAAATGAAGTTACTCTCACAAAAAGTATTGTATCTTCAATCAAGGAAAACCATAAAAGCACCCAACAACTTGTGTCATTACCCATTTGATAGTAGCTTTGTAATGTAACTATTTTCAAAGGGATTTGAGATCCCCAAATTTGATAAATATCATGGGGCGAGAAACACTGAAGATCACATCAGGGAATTCCAAGTTCATTGCATGGAAGTCACATATGACGATACATATCTGATGTGGTTATTTCCTAGAAGTTTGGATGGCCATGCCATGGAATGGTTCTCTCACCTTCCTCCAGGCATCAAGAAGTTCCAAGAGATAGTAGAGGCATTCATCAAAAACTACGCATTAAATATCGGTATGGATGTCAGTCTAGAGGAACTATCGGCTCTGAAACAAGGTAATAATGAATCATTTGCTTCTTTCCTAAAATGATGGTGATCGAAGGCCAATTGGAGCAAATGGATCATGCTAGAAGAACAAAAAATTTGCACCATTATATCCAATCTGGACAGAGCCTTGGAATTCCACTTAAAGTGCAAGGTATCACCACTTATGACCAGTTGATCTTCAAGGTGCTTGACATCGAATGAGCCCTTATTTCACAAGGAGGATCACCCGCATATCCTGAACAAAAAAAAATCGCCCATCCAACAACTATAATGAGAAACCTCATACATGGGAAAGGAACAAAAATGTCACAAATGATGGTGTGGTTGATGCTAAGGTCATGATTAGTGCTCCAAGGAAAAACACCCAAACCTACCAACAACCCCAAAACAATGATTGGAACAATGCCCAAACCAATGCGGTATCACAACACCAACCAACCAACAATCAAGTCAATAACCTCAATAATCAAGGGGGACCACCCCCGCGAAACAAAAATTCTACCAAGTAGAAGTACACTACCCTTGGAGAACCACTCGAGGTCATCATGAAGAAATTAATAAATGAAAACCTCATCAAGGCTCCCACCTATGAGAATAACTAGGAACCATACGTGAAACCACCCTGGTACAATGAAAACCAACTCTGTGACTTTCAAAAAATCAAAGGGCACACCACTAATAGTTGCAAGAGCTTAAAAATCCTAATCTAAGACCTCACTAATCAAAAAATCATAAATGTGGAGCAACCAGCGGGATACCAGAATCTCAAAATCTACATGAATCTGATGCCCAATCATAACAATAAAGGTAACAATAACAATGATAAGGGGAAGGGTGCCTTCAAGAGCATGAATAATATATACGACCATGTCATTGCATCCATGGATGAATATTTCAATACTATCACCATCAAAGGAGCCCATGCTGATTGTGGAGTCACCACAAGAGATGGGAAAATTACCATTGTAGGGTCATCTAAGCCAAACATAGCACCCAATTCCAACCCAAAATCTATTCCCAATGGCTATAATGTCCTTGATCAATTGAAAAGAACCCCAGTGCAAATCTCCACCATGGAGTTGCTAAAAATTTCATCCACCCATAGGTAAATCCTTGAGGAAGCATTGGCTTCATCCATTGTCCCCATGGATATTGATGTCAAACAATTCCAACCTATGGTCAGAAACATCATTACACCAAATCTCCTTACATTTTCCAATCAAGACTTTCCCACTCAGCCATCTCACAACCGTGTACTCCATTTAGTGGTCCTAGTGCATAGAAACAAAGTTAAGTGAGTCTCGGTGGATGGAGGTATAGGTTTAAACATTTGTTCCCTTAAGCTCATAAAGAATCAGAGAATCTTTGAGGATTCCATCGATAAAGGAAAAGGAATCACAACAAGGCATATGATGATCAAGAAAGAGTGTCCTAGGGCACTATTCAACTTCCTATTCAAGTAGAGCTAGCAATCATGGAAACTACCTATCAAGTCCTTGACCTTTATTTTCCTTACAAAATTCTCCTAGGGCATCCGTGGATTCATGCAATGCAAGCAGTAGCATCAACCTTCCATCAATGTGTCAAATTCACATATGAAGGCCAAGAGGTCACCATCCATGGGGATCTTGAACCATTCTCTTACTGCAAGAACCTAGAGGAAAAATATTATAAAATCCCCCAAGTGCCTAAAAATGGTGAAGGCCCATCAACACCATACATTAACCCAACCACTTTCACTTCCACTTCTATGACAGAGACACCCACCATCCCCACCACCTATGATATCAAAGTCATCATCTAGGATAATGGTTGCAGGAACTATACAATTCCCAAAAATGGTTTTGTGGTAGGAGAGTTACCACAATCTCCCAGATCACGAGGATGACCAAAATCAAATGAAGCTTTGGTAGAGAAGTAATAGAGGAGAAACTATCCCATCTCCTGTATCAAGACAATTGACCAACAACCAATCAACCAATGGATGATAGCAGTAAAGGCTTGCAAATGATGCTTGCCATGGGCTATGACAGAAATAAGAAGATTGGGTAAAACGAAAATGGACTTCTAATACCCATCATTCCTGAGACGCGAACGAGAAATATTTTCCTTGGATGTACCCCTCGGAGTATATCCATACATGGCAAAAATCCCCTGGTTAAGAAGGTCAAAACTCCTTAGAAAATGACAACTACCCTTCAATTTCCTGTATCCACTAGTCTACCCTTAGACAATTTCACCTTTGACATCACTGAGGTGTGTAGTAGTGAGGATGACAAACCTGAGAGAGGTATATCCACACTTTTTGAAGACTCTAACCTCTTTATGGTCAGCACCCTATCCTATGAGTTTGAAAACCAATCCCATGAGATCAAGCTAGTCTATCCCCAACTCATCGATCACGACTAATGAGGACCACCAATTCTTGACACATTCAAAAATGATGAAGCGCTCTCAAAATTCATGGGATTGTGGGATAATATTCCATATGGGGATTATAAAGTAGGATTTATCATTGAGCTAGATACACATGCATATTATGGGGAAATGAATGAATCCCTCAGTCACAAAAGAGAAAAACTAAGAATAATCTCTAGGTCCTTGAGTGAAAACCACACTGTGGCATTCTCTAACCTAAAAATAGTAAAAAGAAAGGATGCATCCAATGGTGAAAACCTCTCTGAGGTACCTGAGGATGGTGGATTCAATCTTCCTCTCAAAGCTCTACATTAGGAAAAATTTGTGGTTCTAGCTGAAAAATTATACCCACTCAACTTAGGGATAGAACAGACACCGCACATCACATTCTATGCTGAGTCATTACTATCAGAAGAATAAGAGCTCCTAGCAGCCTTCTTAAGAGAGAGAGAAGTTAGTTTTGCATGGAGCTATGCAGACATGCCTGAGGTCGATCTAGAGATTGTGGTTCATCATCTTGTAGTCTACCCTGAAGGAAAGCTTGTCAGAAAAAAATTGAGAAAAATGCATCCTCAAATCTCCCTGGTAGTCAATATGGAATTAAAGAAGCTACTTGATGTAGGAGTTATATTACCAATTGATTACCCTAAGTGGGTATCAAATCTGGTTCTTATTTCAAAACCTGATGGGGGCATATGAATCTGCATAGATTTTAGAGACCTAAATAAAGCATGTCCGAAAAATGATTTCTTGTTGCCTAACATTGACATGCTAGTGGACATGATGGCGAGACATGAAATTATTTCTCTAATGGATGGTTTCTTTAGGTACAACCAAATAATGATTTCTAAAGAAGACCAACAAAAAATGGCCTTCACTTGTCCATGGGGGACCTACTGCTAGAACATGATGCCATTCAGCCTAAAGAATGTTGGGGCCACCTACCAAAGGGCCATGACATTAATCTTTCATGACATTATCCACAAAACTATCAAATATTATGTTGATGAGATACAAGAAAAATCCAGAAAGAGGAGAGATCACATAGCAACCTTAAGTGCTATTTTTGATAGACTGGGGGAATACAAGGTTCGTTTAAATCCAATGAAGTGTGTCTTCTGCATATAATTAGGAATGGTGCTAGGATACATAGTGTCAATGAGGGGTATTGAAATAGATCCCACCAAGGTAAAATAAATCCTTGAGATGGAGGCACCCAAAACATTGAAACAGTTGAGAGGCCTCCAAGGCAGGCTTCAGTCCATCCACAAATTCATAGAAAAACTAGTAGACAAGCAAAACCCATATTCTCACCTACTTCACAAGGGAGTAGTGTACAAATGGGATGACAAGTGTGAGGAAGCATTCAAAAAAATCAAATAATATCTGCTCACACCTTTGGTCTTGATGCCACCGATCCCAAGAAAACTACTAATCCTCTATGAATTGGCAACAACAATAGCCCTCGGTGCTTTCCTAGCTCAAGATGATGAAAATGGGATAGAGAGGGCCATCTATTACATCATCTGCACAATGGTCGACCATGAGTTAAATTACTCATTCATCAAAAAATCCTATCTAGCAGTAGTGTTTGCTTCACAAAAAATTTAACACTACGTGTTGGTGCACAAAATCAAACTCATTACCAAAATCAACTCCCTCAAGTACTGACTATTAAAGGAAATTCTCACATGAAGGATGGCCAAGTGGGTCATGATTCTCTCTGAATACGACATTGAGTACATTGAACAGAAAGTAATGAAAGGCCAAGTGATTGCAGATTAGCTTGCAAAAGTGACCATGTATTCAGAGAATCGACTCATATTAGAGTTTCTAGATGAATCCATCTTCAATCTCAACATAGCTGACACTTGGAAACTTTATTTTGATGGTTCTTACATGCAACATGGATTAGGAGTTGGTGTCTTCTTCATCATCCCACAAGGAGACTGCATACCAAGATCATACAAGTTGGCATTCACTTGCACTAATAACATTGCAAAATATGAGGCTTTAACCATAGGTCTCAAAATAGCAGTGTAGTGGCACATCATGGCCCTCAAAGTATATGGAGACACACAACTGATAATCAATCAAGTGAATGATAAGTACCAAACATAGGATGATAAGCTGACTCCATACAAAAAGTTGGTAGAGAGCTTTAAAGAATCATTCATTGATATCACATTTGAGCAGATTCCCAAAGCAAACAACAAAGTGGCAGATGCTATTGCAACAATTGGATCTTTACTAGATATCCCTCACAATGTCCCAAAACATGAGTTCTTGGTAGAGAAGCATCTCGTGCTTGCATTCGAGGTACTAGATTCAGAACTTGCATGTGAAATCGTTGGTCCTGGTGATCCCTAGTACCATGAAATTTATACCTACTTGCAAATAGGGGTCCTACCCGCTAACTTACCCTCAAGCCTAAAAAGAACCTTTGTCAAGAAAGCATCCTGGTTTTTCATCCTAGGAAACACCCTTTACCGTAGGAGCATAGAAGAAACTTTATTGCACTGCCTAAATGCAGAGGAGGCATTGACTACCTTAATTGAGGTGCATAATGATATTTGTGGTTCACACTTGAGCAGAATGACCTTGGCCAATAAATTGTTGAGGATGAGGTATTATTGGCCTACTATGGAAAGAGCAGAACATGACTATGTCAAAAGGTGTCTACAATGCCAATAGCATGGGGACCTCATCCATGCTCTAGCTCAAGAGCTCCATCCTATTGTCACACCATGGCCCTTTTCATAGTGGGGACTTGATCTCATTGGAAAAATCACTTCCACCTCATCCAGTGGCCACGTGTTGATCATTACTGCCATCGAATATTTCACCAAGCTAGTGGAAGCCATACTAATGACCTACATAACTGGAAAGCAGATATCAAAGTTCATCCTGAACTACTTAATATGCCGATAAGGTGTTCCCCAAGCTATTATCTTAGATAATGGGACACCTTTCAAGAATCAAGATGTTTGTGACCTTTGCGAGAAATTAAAAATTCAACATCACTTTTTCACCTCATATTATCCCCAAGGCAACCACCAAGCAGAAGCCACTATCAATAAAACCATTTTGAAAAAATCCTCAAAAAGATAGTAAATGATGCAGGTCGTGAGTGGCATCTATAGCTAAATCCCACCCTCTAGGCCTATCAAACCAGCATCCACACACCAATAGGTGTCACCCCCTTCTCCCTAGTCTACGAATCATAAGCCATCTTACCCATCAAGATCGAGCTCCCATCATTAAGAATATCACTACAAAACCTCATCATAGATGAAGAATACCGAGTATCAAGACTAAATATGCTGGAGCTACTAGATGAGCTGTGTATGGATGCCTTAAACCATTTATAGGTCTATCAAAACCAATTCAATAGGAGCTATAACAAAAAGATTAGGAGCAAAACCTTCCATGTTGGAGAACTTGTGCTAAACGAGAGCTAGAAGAATGTCCCAAATCCAAATGGCAAAGGAAAATTTGAACCCAACTGGTTGGGCCCATTTGTTATCATAGCAAGCTACTAGTCAGGGGCATATCAACTGTCAACACCCAAATTCAAGCCTTTACAGGAGCCCATCAATAGCTCCCATCTCAAAAAGTTTTATTTCTAAATCTTTCAAGGTATAGAACCAAAAATCAAAATTTTAGAAAATGTCTTGAGAAAATGGTCTCCTTGATGAAAATTTGGCAAACAAGCATCTTGGTGACAACAAAAAAAAGCAAAAAAGCAAAAAATCCAAAAAAAAATAATAAAAAGTATTAAAAAAAGTAAAGAAAAAAATTGTACTCTAGTGAAAACCACTTCGGTGGCACTTTGGGCAAGTACCTTAGTGAAAACCTAGCAAATAGGTGCCTTCTATAGATAAGCACTTTCCATCCACCAAGATCTTCACAGCTTGTTCATCATCATCCATCTATTACCCTTCTGTGAACCTAGATCCCATCCCTTTAAGAGAACAAGAAATAAACAACAAATTAGATCGAATGCAAGTTAGAATATAGATCCCTCAAGAAATTCATTTAAATTGCAAGAGAGAAATGAAATGAAATGAAGAACACAACAATACTTAAAAAATATCAAATCCTATTCTAAACCAAAGCAAACTCTTAGTCTCTTGAGGGAATTGGTGCCAATTTGATGTGAAAATTGGCCCTTTCCCAACTCCAATGATGCAATGGTGAATTGATGATGGAATTTGATCCACTTTGATGAAGAGTGATGAGTGCTCCAAGATAAAAATATGCATAACCTAGCTATAAAATCAATGATATGGATAAATATTGCTAAAGATTTGAGTATATTAAGTTTACTCAAATTGTGGATGCAAAATATAATAGAGAGGCTCTCTATTTATAGAATGACAAGTTGAAAGAATGCCCAAAATAGAGCAATGTGGAACTAAATTTCATCCAATGGAAAAGTGCCACTTGTCCAAATGTCAATCGGCCAAGGCTGTGCAAGTTTTGATGAATGTGCCAATAAATGACAATATTTGAATTTTGAAATTGTATTAATGGCAAGGTGGAGGGAGAGTCAAATGGAGTTATGGCCACTTGGCTCAATGCAAAAGGACTTGTAAGAAGGAATGGATGCCTTGTTGGAAGGAAAAAGTCAACTTAGATTGAATTTCAAACTTGAAGAATATTCCTCCTTTATGCCATGTTGAAGATAAATAGAGATTTAATAAATAAAATAACTCTATTTTCATGTGCAAGTGGCAAAATATGGAGGATGGGACATGAGAAGAAATTAAATTAATCAAGGTTAATTAATTTAATGAAGGATTAAATGATGTGACCTATTTGACTTAAATTTATGGATTGATTTAAATCAAATATGAGAAGAATATGATTTAAAGATTTAGTTAAATAAATATATTTTGATTTATTTAGCTAAAGGGGGTGATGTTAGCTTAAATTAAACAAGGTTTAATTTAGTTAATCTAATAGATAGACTTTAGAGATGTAATCAAATAAAATTGATTATTTAATTAAATAGGGATAATTAGACTAGACTGGTTAATTTAATTATCGAGAAAGGATGACTTAATTAGATAATTGATTTATTTAATTAAGGGAGGAATATTGATGAATTTAATCAAATAAAGGAATTTGATTAAATGGTTAGACCGAAGGATGATTTAGAATGAAGTGATGTTAGTGGTCAGGATCAGATGTCCAATGTCAATTAGTACATTTTACGCATCCGCATTTTTCCCCTCTTTGAAGTAACACACTTGTTGTGTTCATTTAAAGAATAAACTATCTCAATCAAAGCCAAAAAATTTCTATTTTCAAAATTTTGCCCCACTGCTACCCCGGAAAGAGAAAACATGCTAATATATTGCCCCCTCGAGAGATTGGATGAAAATTTTAATTTTTGGGTGATCTCGCGAAAAAGAGGACAAGGTGCCCGACAAGTCCAGAAAGGCTCTAAGAGGCCAAAAACGTGTCTAAATGCAATAAAATGATGTAAAATAGGCCTCAACCGGACAAAAACAGGTTCAAGAGTTCAAAACCTTAGCAAGATAGCCAAACTGGGTGAAAAACCCCTAATTTTCAAGATTAAAAAGGCTCCGAGGGGCCACTTTCGATTCATTTTCACACTTAGCCTTTTTGTGATTTTGCAATTTGAGCTCTGATATTCTGACGAGATGGCACAATGAAAGCTTCTGATGCATATTTCTAATCGATTCTAAACATACCAGTGACCTCCCAACATTGGGGCACCGGTAAGTGATCCTTACCTAAGCTTCATGTTTCTTTTTTTCTCGTTCATTTAATGCTTTTAAACTTAGCCCCTCTATAGTGGTGCTATATAGTGCCGCTCAAAATTCAAACTGCACCACTAGGTGGTTCAAACTGACCTACCATCATGGAATGCACCGTTACGGTGGAGTTTGGAGTTTGGAGTTTGGAAACAAACTTCAAACTCTAATGCATATGCTACCTCCAGCAAGGGAATATCAAAGTCCGATGCAGCAGCAGAATTTTAGACTAGAATCTTTATCAAACTATGCCACTTTTAGAAAAGTGCAACGCGATGGTGCATTTTAAGACATTGGCAGTCCCAGCATCATAGGTTAAAATTCAAACTGTGATGCCTTCACAGATAGCGATGTTGGGCTAACATTTTGGATGCTTGGAATAAAATTTCCCAAAAGTTTTAACATAGTGACCTTTCCTGATGTAGGATGTGGCAAGGGAGCTCTATTCTCAAGAGCATAGATTGTGGGAGATTTTTGGTTACCTATGAGATCTGAGCAATAGGGAGTAGGATCGATTGTGAGATATGGGTCTATGGTACAATGCTTATGCAACACATGTGTGGACCCACCTTGGGATGATGTCAGCGCTTGCTAAGAGATGGTATTATGAGACCTCGTCCTTCCACCTTCCTACTAGCGAGGCCACCATCACCCTAGAGGACATGTGGCAGATCCTCAGATTTTCGATACATGGGCATTTTGTTATTCATGATATGGATGCCGAACGGGATGCTTGTCACACAGTCCTTGACACAGAGGACACTATATGCTGCGAGGGTCAAATAGAGTTAGAGCATCATAGGGCCCTGACTTCACCCTTCCGCTTGGTGGTTGCAGCGATTATTTCAGGTCTTGTTTCCCCAGATCGACAAGGCCAGTACTTCAATCCTAGCTAGGGCCTTTGTTGGGAGTGGATGGTGATGCGTGACAGGTTTGTTCATTTTTCTTGTGGGCCTATTCTTCTAGCCTCCCTCTATAGGGGTTTGCACAAGTATGTCTACCTCGATGATAGAGCACTTTGAGTAGTTGTTACACTTCCTCATGTGTGGGCATGGGAGCCCATCTCCGCTCTCCGACCATGAGTCATTCCAGTGCTGATGGGGCCTGATGATCCCCTAGTGTGGCGCTACAGAGGTGGTGTATCTTTTACACACACGGGCAAGCACAAGATTCCTCACTGGAGGAGGGTCCTAGACGATATGTAGGTTTTCACATGGTGCTTGTACCTTGGTCACCCCGGATGGGCCGACGATGCACAATAGATATTCTTTTCCCACCAGGACCGCTTTATGTAGGGGTGGGAGCATACGATGGTCGAGAGATACCTACCAGGGCGTGTTCAATGTTAGTTTGGTGAGCCACAAGACCAACCAGATGATGTCTACGTGGCTATATTTGTTCGCACGGTATCATAGGGTCTGTGGGGGTGATATATTCTTTCCTCCAAGGTGGTAGAAAGTTTCAGATAGTTGGTGTCCTGGTCATGTGTATATGATCAAGGGCCTACAAATCCAAGCATGGCATAGGCCTACAAAGATTGGTTTTGGCCACCCCTACAATTGACAGTTCCAAGTGCACCCTCCATTCGACAGAGATCAAGGGGTAGAGGGGGAGGACAAGGAAAGAGAGAGGGTGAGTGGTAGGATTAGTTGGTCAGGGTTCTAGTTCATCTGGTCTAGGCAGATGTTCATATGCAAGATCAAGACCAGGGGCCAGACAGGTAGCAGGATCAGGCAAACACACCACCACGAGTTGAGGGTGAGGATCAGCCTCATGTGCAGCCCCCACAAGCATAGCCAGCAGGACAGCCAGATCCCCAAGATGCACTAATTGCATAGCTGCAAGCTTAGGTTCAATCTTTGATAGTGGAGAGGGATCAGGCCAGGGCTAAGAGAGACCAAGCCATTTTGTAGAGGCAGGTCATAGAGCTACATGTGACTGCAAAGATGGGCCAGAGACAACACTTGGAGAGCATGGTGGCCTCCTCCTCTTAGACCACAGTGCCTCTTCATTCTTATAGGGAGGCCATCTGGGAGGCAGACTATTATTGCTTGCATTATCATCAGGTCGTACCCAGAGTAGACTGGGCCCTAGATTACTTGTAGTGGACCAGCCACATACCGGTAGAGGGTCATGGTGATAGAGGTGAGGGTAGTAAACAGGAGGGGTAGACCTTATTTTGATTGAGATATTATTCTTTCATTCCCTATGGGCTCATTTTTGATAGCCCGTTGGGCCTTTTTGTACTTATTGACATACACATGTACAGTGATCTGATTATTTTGTACTGATAGTTACCCGATGATATATATTGATGATGTTTATATGATGTGATGTGTATCATTTATTTATTATGCATTTATGGATGGTTCCATTTCTATATGTTATGTGATAATGTTATGGTGTTATGTGATGTATAAATGGATGTATTTCTTTGTGATGATGTATGCATTATGTCACGGTTATGTGACTAATAGATGTATATTATGCTTCTAATAAATGACATAGATATGCAAATGGATTTATATGAAATATGATATGGATGGATGATATGTACGTTTATGTGATGATGTAATCTATATGATGATTTATGTATGTTGATGCAAATGTGATGATTTTAAGATACTTAGAATAACCAATCTATATTATCCTAAACAACTTAAATGATAATGCAATTCATGTGAGATGGATGATGAGATATGCAAAATGGTATGGAGATGATTTATGGTGTATACACAAAAATGGTATGTGAGTCATGATTATAAATGCTTTTATAATTATGGATGGATGTATGCTTTTAATGTAATGGATTTTATAATGTTTATGTTCCTATTATAATTGTGCGTTGAATGCTTATAATGATATGGAATGATTTGTAAAATGAAATGAAAGAAATGATTGTGATGTGGTTATTTATGAGATGTTCTATATGATATGGATGAATGATGGATGATATGTATGTTTTTATGCTTATGTATGATGCAATGTGTATGCAATGGTCATGCTCTATATGATATTCCTTGATGATGTAAATGAGATGTTTTTAAGATGCTGAGAATAACAAATATATATTATCCTAAACATGTTAGATGATTGTGAGATGTATGTGATGCATTTATTGTGATGTGATGTAATATATGAAATGATATGTTAATGCAAAGTAGTATGATGATGCTTTATGTTATGCAAAATGAATGTAATGTGAGAGATGACTTTATGATGTTCATGTGATGTGAATATGTATGCTTAAAATGCAATGGATTATCTATAATTCTCATGTACCTATTATGTTTGATTATGCAGTTGATTGTAATATGCAATGATTTATGCAAATGAATGTTATGCTATGGTTTATGTGATGAATTCCATGTGATGAAAAATAGATGTAATGTGATGAAAAATGGGTGTGATTATTTATGAAAAATGCTTATAATAACACATTTATATGATGATGGAGATGCAATGCATATGTTTCCTATATGATATGTTATGCAATATGCAAGATTGATGATGATGATGATTAACTGTCATAGTACCTTGTTAGCAAGAAGAGAAAGAAGGGATGAAAGAAAAGAAGACATTCCAACAAAACATAAGATGATGAATATGCAAATGATGATGAATACTTTCCAAGGACTTAGGATTTTCAAAGGGCCAATTTCCTTATGTTTGATAACACACGTGGTACGATGCATCAAGGTATAGAGAACCAAGATGGCGTTGTACTTAGTGTGATGGAATTTGACTTGAAAAATAGATAGGAGTATTCTTGTTCACACCTAACATATGAAAACCTTGCTAGGATGCACTTTAGAAGTTTCAAACATCTTGGACCAAAACATGGAAAGGTATAACCTATCAATGCAATAGTCAACAAGCTGTCCAAAACACCCTCCATACATACCTAACAGAGCAAGTATTCACCAAGTTTATTTTACAAGAACATCCAACAAGCACAACAGACAAAAGATAATGATCATTGTCCCATTCCTATCTCTCTAAATCCTTTGTTCAGATATCATCGAGAGGTCCTCAGAATGAGCGCAATAAGATAAGATAAAATCACGTAAAAAAACAAGCTAATGTTCTTCATACCATTAGCCAAAGGAAAGTATGTTTTGAAGGATAAGAACCGAAACTTATTGCCAATAGATGATGTCCATTATCAAAACGATATATCCTAGGACATATTAGTGGATGGTGGCATGTCATTTCATTTATCCAAAGCGCCTGGTCTGATAAAAGGTGCCCATTGTAGGAAGGATTCATCCTAGGACATGATTTTATCAAACAATAAAGAGATTGGTTTAAGACTGATAATCTATTGGTACAAAAAGTTGATCAACTTGTTTACTGACTGACTTAAACCTAAGACTTGACATTTTGAATTTTCACTTTTCGCCTGCTAGACTTGTTTCTAATTGTTTCACCAAAGGTTGAGGATGCCAATCATTTATTGTGGGTGATGTTTATTGTGGGTGAAAGCAAGATGAGAAAGATGTATTTTTTTCAAATATTTGGATGTTTTTAGAGCTTTTGAAATGTTATGAGGCTATTTTTGGTATTTTTCTAGATGTTCAAATGTTTTATTTTTTTATTTTCCAATGTTTTTGGTTTTTCTGAGATTTTGACCAAGAGACTAACCTAAGGACCTATCCTAGGGGCCTCGAGGGCTGATCAAAAGATTAGCCTTGCCTATGTTATACACGTAGAGACCACATTGTTCGACTAATGACTTGACTGATTTACAGATGAAGATATACATGATGAAATGTCAATTTATTATGACGAACTCCTAAAGGACTGACCTAAGTGTCTAGGGAGATGATCAAAGATCAACTTGCCTATGTTCAAGGCTCAGAGACCCATAGTTCAACAAGAGGACTGTTTTTTTGAATTTTTGATTGATTTTTTGACCTGTTTCTAGATTTTGGTACATTTTGAATGTTTTTGGATTTTGGTGATTTTTTGATGTTTTTAGATTTTCTAAATTTTCTAATGTTTTTAGATTTTCTAAGATTTTAGGACTTCAAAAAATATACACGAATCCAATTTGATGAGAACATGCCCCCAACCTAATGCAATAGAATACTCTGATAAAGGCAAGACAAACTGACCTTGATGATGGGCCGAGTAGTACTAGGAGGGATCATGATACAAACACATGACCAAGCTATGGTGTGGATGCAGGTGGATGAGTGATGGATGGAGATTTGAATGCGATGGATGATGGGAACGTAATGGATGGTGGATGAAAAATGAGCCATGAAGATCTTGGGGGATGGAACATGCTTATTTACACACGCACCTATTTGCTAGGTTTTCACCAAGGTAATTGTCCAAAGTGCCACCGAAGTGGTTTTCACCAGAGGACGATTTTTCTCTTTACTCTTTTGGATCCTTTTTCTGATTTTTTTTTTGGATTTTTTTCCTTTTTTATTTTTTTGTTGTCACCAAGACGCTTGTTTGCCAGGTTTTCACCAAGGTAACCATTTCTTCTGTACATTTTCTATTTTTTTGGGATTTTTTGGTTCTATACCTTGAAAGATTATGCATAAAACTTTTTGAGATGAGAGTTGTTCATGGGCTCTTGCAGAGGTTCCCCTTCGGGTGTTGATTACTGATATGCCCCTGACTTATAGCTTGTTGTGATGACAAATGGTCCCAACCAATTGGGTTCAAATTTTCCTTTCTTGTTTGGATTTGGGATATTCTTCTAATTCTCCTTTAGTACCAGTTCTCTGACTTGGAAAGTTTTTCTTTTGATTTTCTTGTTATAGCTTCTCTTGAGTCTGTTCTAATAGACTTGCAAATGATTTAAAGCATCTATACACTACTCATCTAGTAGCTCCAGCTCATTCAGTCTTGATACTTGGTATTCTTCATCAATGATGAGGTTTTACAATGATATTCTTAGTGACGAGAGCTCGATCTCAATGGGGAGTACTACTTTTGATCTGTAGACCAAAGAGAAGGGGGTGGCACTAGTGGGTGTGCGGATGCTAGTTCGGTAGGCCCAAAGGGTGGGATTGAGCTGTAGATTCTAGTCACGACCTGCGTCATTGACTGTTTTCTTGAGGATTTTCAAAATGGTTTTATTTGTGGCTTTTGCTTGGCCATTGCCTTGGGGATAGTATGGGGTGGAGAAGCAATGTTGGACTTTGAATTTTTCACACAAGTCATGGACATCCTGATTCTTAAATGTTGTCCCATTATCTAAGATAATGGCTTGTGGAACACCGTAGTAGCAAATGAGATAGTTCAAGATGAACTTTGATATATGCTTCCCAGTTATATATGTCATAGGTATGGCTTCCACCCACTTGGTAAAGTACTACGTGGCTGTTATGATGAACATGTGGCCATTAGATGAAGTGGGAGTATTTTTCCATTGAGATCAAGTCGCCATTGTGAAAAGGGCCATGGTGTGATGATGGGATGAAGTTCTTGAGCTAGAGCATGGATGAGTTCTCCATGTTGCTGACATTGTAGACATATTTTGATGTAGTTATGTGCCTCTCTTTCCATTATAGGCCAATAATACCCCATCCTCAACAATTTCTTGGCTAGGATCATTCCACTCGAGTGTGAACCATATATGCCATTATGCGCCTTAGTTAAAGCAGTCAATTCCTCATCAACATTTAAAAAATGTAATAAGGTTCCTTCTATGTTCCTACGATATAGGGTATCTCCTAGGATGACGAATCAGGATTCCTTTTTGACAAAGGTTAATTTTAAGGTTGAGGGTAAATCAGTAGGTATGACACCTATTCACAAGTAGGTATAAATGTCATGGTACTAGGGATCATTGGGACCAATGATTTCACACACAAATTCTGATTCTGGTACCTCGAATGTGGGCATGAGAAGCCGCTCTACTAAGAATTCATGTTTTAGGATGTTGTGATGGATGTCTAGTAGGGATCCAATCGTTGACATGGTGTCTGCTAATTTGTTATTTTCTCTAGGAATTTGCTCAAACGTGATTTTGATAAAGGATTCCTTGAGAGTCTCCACCAGTTTCTTGTATGGAGTGAGCTTATCATCCTTAGCCTGGTAGTCACTGTTCACATGATTTATTATCAATTGAGAATCTCTGTATACTCTAATGACCATGATGTGCCATTGCACTACTATTCTAAGACCTATGGTTAAAGCCTCGTATTCTGCAATGTTGTTGCAGGGGAGCGCCAATTTATAGGACCTTGGTATGCAATCCCCTTGTGGGGTGATAAAGAAGAAATCAGCTCCTGATCCATGTTGCGTGTATGAGCCATCAAAGTAAAGTTTCCAGTGGTCAGCTATGTTGAGATTGAAGATGGATTCATCTGGAAAATTTGAGATGAGAGGATTCTCTGAATAGATTGGTGCTTTTGCAAGTTGATCTGCAATGACTTGGCCTTTAATTACTTTCTACTCCACATATTCAATGTCATGCTTTGATAATATCATGACCCATTTGGCCATTCTTCTAGTGAGCATTGCTTTTGATAGTAGGTACTTGAGAGGGTCAATTTTGGCGATGAGTTTTATTTTGTGCACCAACATGTAATGTCTAAATTTCTATGAAGCAAACACTACTAAGACATGATTTTTTGATGAATGATTAGTTTAACTCATGACCGACCATTGTCTTGTTGATCTAATATATGGCCCTTTCTGTTCCATTTTTGTTGTGCTAAGCTAGGAGAGCTCCAAGGGCTGCTAGTGTTGCTAACACAGAGAATTAATGGTTTTCTTGGGATTGGTGGCATTAGGACTGGTGGTGTAAGTAGATATTCTTTGATCTTATTGAAGGCTTCTTCACACTTGTTATCCCACTTGTACGCTACTCCCTTGTGAAGTAGGTGAGAGTATGGATTCTATTTATCTTCCAGTTGTGCTATGAACCTTTGGATGGACTGAAGCCTGCCTTGGAGACCTCTTAATTGTTTCAATTTTTTGGGTACCTCCATCTCAAGGATTGCTTCTACCTTTGTTGGATCTACCTCAATACCTCTCATTGACACTATGTATCCTACCAACTTTCCTAATTGTATTCCAAAGATGTATTTCTTTGGATTTAATCAGACCTTGTAATCCTCTAGCCTATCAAAAATGGCACTTAAGGTTGCTATGTGATCCTTCCTCTTTCTATATTTGGCTAGTATATCATTGAAATAATCTTTGATAGTTTTATGGATCATGTCATGGAAGATTAATGTCATGGCTCTTTGGTATGTTGCTCCTACATTCTTCAAGCCGAATGACATCATATTTGAGCAGTAAGTCCCCCATGGACAAGTGAAGGCCATCTTGTGTTGGTCTTCTTTAGGAATCATTGTCTGGTTATATCTCGAGTAACTGTCCATCAAGGAAAGCATTTCATGTCCAGTTGTCATGTCTACAATCATGTTAATGTTGGGCAATGAGAAATCATCTTTTGGACATGCCTTTTTTAAGTCCCTAAAATATGTGCAGATTATGATGACCCCATTAGGTTTTGAGATGGGAACTAGGTTTTACACCCATTCTAGATAGTATATTGGTTGAATGAATCCTACATCTAATAGCTTCTTTAGTTCCATTTTGACTAGCAGGGTGATCTAAGGGTGCATTGTCCTGAGCTTTTGTCTAATGGGCTTTGCTTCAGAGTATACTACTAGGTGATGAACTACAATTTTTGGACCTAGCCCTACAATGTCTGCATAGCTCCATGCAAAATTAACTTGTCTTTCTCTCAAGAAGGCTTCTAGGAGCTCTTTTTCTTCTAATAGTAATGATTCCACATAGAATGTGATGTGCAAGGTCTCCTTTGTTCCTAGATTAACCAAATTGCACTTTTTGGCTAGGATCGCTGATTTTTCCTGATGGAGAGCTTTGAAAGGAATATTAAATCCCCCATCCTTAGGCACCTTGGAGAGGTTTTCACCATTGAATGCATCCTTTCTTTTTACTTTTTTCGTGTCAGAGAGCTCCACAATGTGGTTTTCACTCAAGGACTTAGATATTATTCTCAAGTTTTCACTTTTGTGACTGAGGGACTCAATCATTTCCCCATAATAGGCCTATGTATCTAGCTCAATGATGAATCCTGCTTTGTGATATACACATGGAATATTATCTTGTAGTACCATGAATCTGAGAGTGCCTTATCATTTTTGAATGTGTTAAGAACTAGTGGTCCTCATTGGTCATAATCGATGAGTTGGGGGTAAACTAGGAAAATTTCATGATTTTGATGGTTTGAATCAAAGGATAACGTACTAATCATGAGAAGGGTGGTATCGTCAAAGAGCCTAGGTAGGTTGGTTATGGGATCCTCGTCATCACTACTACTAAAAATGTCAGTTATGTCAAATGTGAAGTTTTCTATGACGTGACCTATAGATACAGGTAAGCAAAGTTCGGCTACGGATAGATTAGGAGGATTATTGACCTTTCTCACTGGAAGACTTTGGCCACATATGGTTATACTCAGAGGGGTACATCCAAGGCCAATATTTCTCATTTAAATCTCTGAAATGATAGGTATTATAAGCCTATTGTCATTTTTCCCAAGTCTCTGGTTTCTGTCATAGCCCATTGCGAGCATCATTTGCAAACCTTTGCTTCTGTCATCCATTGGCAGATTGGTTGTTGGTCTATTATCTTGGTATAGGAGATGAGATGAGTCCCCCTCTATGACTTCTTGGCTGAGATCTCCCCAACTTCTGAAGTTGGGATATTCTTCAGGGGATGTTTGAGATGTGGAGGCTTCATTTGATTGCAGACGTCCTCGTGATGTGGGAGATTGTGGTAACTCTCCTATGAAAAAATCATTTTTGGGAAGCATGTAGTTTCTATAACCATTATCTTGGATGATGACTTTGATATCAAAGATGGTGGGGATGGTGGGAATGGCAGTTTTCTCTATTGCAGAAGTGGATGTGAGAGTGGCTAGATCAATGTACGATGTTGATGGGCATTCATCATTTTTAGGCACTGGAAGTATTTTTTAGTATTTTTCCGCAAGGTTCTTGTAGTAGGAGAATGGTTCAGGATCTCCATGGATGGTGACCTCTTTTCCTTCATATGTGAGTTTGACACATTGATGGAAGGTTGATGCTATTGCTTGCATTGCATGAATCCATGGACGTCCTAGGAGAATGTTATAAGGCAAGTCAAGGTCCAGGACCTAACAGGTGGTTTCCATGATAGATGGACCTACTTGAATATGGATTTTGATTGTGCCTTGGGACACTCTTTCCTGATCATCATATGCTTTGATTGTAATTTCATTTCCTTTGTCAATGGAATCCTCTGAGATTTTTAACTTCTTAATGAGTTTTAGGGAACAAATATTCAAGCCTGCACCTCCATCCACAAAGACTCACTTGACTTTACTTTTCTGCACTAGGAACTCTAAATGGAGTGCACAGTTATGAGATGCTTGAGTGGGAAAATCTTGGTCAGAGAATGTAATGAGATTTGGAGTGATGATGTTTTCGACCATAGCTTGGAATTGTTTTGCATCAAGATCTGTGGGGACAGTGGATGAAGCCAATGCTTCCTCAAGGATTTTCTTGTGGGCGGATGAGATTTTTAATAACTCCATGATGGAGATTTGTGCTGGAATTTTTTTAGCTGATCAAGGACATTGTAAGCATTGGGAACAGATCTTGGATTAGACATGAAAGTTCTATTTGGTTCAGATGATCCCGCGATAGTAACTTTTTTGCCTCTTATGGTGACTCCACAATCAGCTTGAGCTCCTTTGATAGTGATTATTGCACAATTATCATCTAGGGATGGAACAAAAATTTCATACACATGATTCAAATTTTTGAAGGTGCCTTTCCCCTTATCAATGTTATTGTTCCCTTTATTGTTATGGTTAGGCATCAGATTCATGTATATTTTGAGGTTCTAGTTTCCTGTTGGTTGTTCCACATTTATGATTCTTTGATCAATAAGGTCTTGGACTATGTTCTTTAACCTCATGCAACTATTCGTGGTGTGCCCTTTGATTTTGTGGAAGCCACAGAGCTAATTTTCATTGTACCAAGGAGGTTTAATGTCTGGTTCTTGGTAGTTCTCATAGGTGGGAATCTTGATGAGGTTTTTGTTTATTAGTTTCTTCATGATGACTTCAAGTGGTTCCCCAAGAGAGGTGTACTTTCACTTGGTGAAGTTCTTGTTTCGCTGGGGTAGTCCTCTTTGGTCATTGATGTTATCGATTACTTGGTTATTTGGTTGTTGTGTTGATGTGTTCGCTTGATGATGGTTTTTGATTTGTTGTTGTTGTGTGGGTGTGTTTTGCCGAGGGCCACTGATGACAAATTTGGCATTGACGAAACCATCATTGGTAACATTTTTGTTTCTTTCCCATGTGCAAGGTTTGTCATTATAATTGATGGGTGGGTGATTATTCTGTTGTTCAGGATATGAAGTTGATCCTCCAGTTTGTGTCATAAGGGCTTGTTCGATGCTGAGCACCTTGGAAATCAACTTGTCATATGTGGTGATCCCTTGGACCTTGAGATGAAATGCCAAGAGGCCATCAAGGTTGGATATGATAGTGCACACTTGTTGTTCCTCGGGCATGACCCATTTTCTCTGATTGGCCTTGGATCGCCATCATTGTAGGAATGAAGCAAATGATTCATTTTTACCTTGTTTCAAAGCTGCTAGTTCCTCAAGACTGACATCCATAGCGATATTGCATGCACAATTTTTTATGAATGTGTCTGTGATTTCTTCAAATGTCTTGATGCATGTAGGTAGGTGAGAGAACCATTCCATGGCGTGGATAGCCAAACTCCTAGGAAATAGCTACATCAGATAGCTATCATCATACACGACTTCCATTCAATGAACTAGGAATTCCCTAATGTGATCTTCAGGGTTTCCCATCCCACAGTACTTGTCAAACTTGGGGATCTTAAATCCCTTTAGGAATGGTTTCATCACAAGCTCCCGTCGAATGGATAAAGACACATGTTGCTATATTTTTTTGTGGTTCACCCTGATTGAACATCGAGCACTTGTTGTGAGAGTAATTTGATTTGTGTCGCGGCATATTTTTGTGGATCAGGAGGTGGGATGAAAGTGTTTTGAGGTGGTTCACTTGTGGGTGTGATGGGTGGATTGGTTGATGTGTTGATTGGTGGTATGTGCGCATTTTGTTGAGCCATGTATGCTTGCACTTGCTAGAGTATAAATATTGCTTGTTGTTGGTCTTGTTGTTGCTATGCGAGGATTGCCTATTGTTGAGCCTGCTATTGTTTTTGTTGTTTCACCAACAACGCTTGTTGTTCGGATGCTAATTGGGCTGCTTCTTGTTTCTCTTGGTATTGTTTTACCACTTACTGATATGCTTGTAGTTGTGCTGCTTGTTTTTGTGCAAGATATTGTGCTTGTGCCTGTACTTGTTGTGCTTGATATTGGGCGTGTGCCTCAGCTTGATCTTGAGCTTATGCTTGGGATTTTGCTTGGGCTTGTGCCACTTGTTGTTGTAATAAGATTTGGGCTTGAGTAGCCTGTTGTGATTTTCATGCCTTTAATGAGGCTTGGACTACTTGAGCAGCTTGAGCGGCTTGCTGAGTGGCTAGTTGTGTTCTTTGTTGAGTAGCTAGTTGCATGGATTTTTGTTTTTGTACTTGTAGGAATTCCTTTTGAGAAGTAGCTTGTTGAGTTGCTTGTAATGAAATGTTGTATTGATTTGATGTATTGGAGTTTGGTGGTGGTGCAGGTGGTGGTAGATTCTGAATGGTGCTTGTTGTGGTGGTGAGAGGTGTTGTCATATTTGGAGTTTGAGCGGTGGATGGTGCAATCGATGTGGTTGTTCCCTGAGAAATCATGTTTTGAGATGTTAAGGGGGTGGATGATGATGTGGTGATTGCTTGTGTGGTTGTCATTTGTTGTTGCGATGTCAATGACAAGTTTTGAGAGTTTGGCATGATGCTTTGATTGAAGTCTGGGATGTTGGATTGATTTTGA
Organism: Sequoia sempervirens; assembly: GCA_007258455.2. Lineage (NCBI taxonomy): Eukaryota > Viridiplantae > Streptophyta > Pinopsida > Cupressales > Cupressaceae > Sequoia > Sequoia sempervirens. The sequence goes on from VDFB02373365.1 coordinate 318,372,397, forward strand.
TTGATATTTGGTAAAGGGGGAAACCCTAAGCCAAGAACTGGTGTGGATGATGATGGAAATGGTGGAAGTGGTGCAAATGCGAGAGATGTGATCTCTTGAGGAAATGGCATAGTGCCTAAAATTCCCCCTGGTTTGAACATGTCACCTTCTCCTTGCGAGGTTATGGGGAGGGAGGTTTGAGGTGTTGCACGAAAGGACGATGATGATGGATAATTGGGATCATGGAAAGTGAGGGGGACATATGTATGTAATGGGTTTTGTGGTACGTTTTGTCCCAAGATAGTGTTTGCATCCAAGTATTGATTGACAAGGGGGTGTGTTTGAATGGCATTGAGAAATATGCTTCCTTTGTTAACACTAGGTTGAGTTGGAGCGATGGATGATGTGATTTATGAGATATTTTGAGTGATATTTTGGGATGGGAATGTAGATAAGATGGGGATGGTGGATGAAGTTGGGGGTGTGATCCCAAAAGATGTCTCCACAATAGTGCTCACATCGAAATCTGAAGGGAGTTTAGCCCCTTGCTTTTCTAATTCAAGCAAGTATAGTGAGGGGTTGAGCCTCATCATGATATTGATAATCTTATGATTCTCTAGATTTTGAATCATTTTGGTGATTTCCTCATGTGACATCCCAAAGGTAAGATCCTCTCCTTGGCTTTCCTCTTGTGAATTTTGTGATGATGAAGGAAAGTTAGTCAAAGGATTGCTTGAGTCAATGGGATTCATTTCGGAGTTTGTTTGGCTTAGGTCACTTGAAGCAGGTGTTTCTTTGTTGGCTTCCATATTCTTCTTGTGTTGAGATCTAGTTGGCACCATAAAATAGGGATCAATTTTCAAAAATGTGGGAGATGAATCTCTAATTCTTTGGATTGATATATCTTTAGGTACAAAAGGAGAAATTTTTGGGATGTTTTTAAGGATCAAAGGGTGATAATGATACGAATGTTAGATGGATGTTTGATGGATGATTGGAACTCTTTAGAAAATATTGAAGGGTATGTTTAACCTTAGGACTTGATTTTGGGATTGATTTTTTTTGGATTCAGATTTTGGTGAACTCATGAACTCTTGGAGGTTGGATGTTGTCCTAGAGTTAAAATTGTTCACAAGATGCTAATTTTTCTAGGTGTGAGAAGAAGGATTCATCTAAACACCCCTATCCAAACAAGATGAAATTTGATAATGAAATCCTAAATCCCAAGATGTTGGATGTTATCAAGGGATAAATTTGTTCACAAGTTTTAATAATTTGATCAAATATGTCGAGAAGGATGCATCTACACAAATTTAATCAAACAAAGTGATTTTGGATTGGTTTCAAATAATTTTCCCAAAGTTTAACATGAAGTATTTTTCCAAGACTTTTGAAGAGTTGATGATGAGATGATTTTGGTTTTTTGATGTTCAAAGATGAATGAAGGTTTGATTTTGATCCTAGGATGTACCTAAAAAGACACCTGTTTACTAGACCTCAGTATTGAAGAACATACAATACTTCTAAGGACCTCTATAAGTAAGAAGTGGTTCAAACTAAGCATACATTTCTAGATTGTTCAGAGGAATGAGTCTATAGAACCTTGTGATTTTTTTTCTTATTTTGATGTGTTGCTTTTGATTGCACTTCCTAATGTATTTCTTGATGACCTTTCAAGTGTGAATCCTAAATTTTGAACTTTGGCTCAAGGAATTTTGTTTTGGGATTTTGACTTTCTTGGAAATCATGAGGAATTAGCACATGTGAGAGCCAAATTTTGTTATCTTTTCTTAGAGATTTTTTTTTACCGCAAACACTTCTTTGATTAGGTTTCCAAAATATATGTCCAATTTCTCAATTTCTTTGAATCCCACAAAGTATGTTATGTGGAAATTTGATGAAGTCAAGGCAAGGGTTACCTATTGTTTAACTTTAGTAGGAAAATTGAGATGTAAACCCAAGTGTTTAGAAACCTCTAAGGATAAAATCCTAAGGGAAAGCAATAACACATGAATTTGGTCAATTTGTGTTTGCCTCCTAAAGGGTTTGAAATTTTGATGATGATGTTAAGTGTCTGTTTCAAAAAAAAATTTGAACAAGCAAAGCATTTTTGTAGCCAAGAACAAGTACAACCTTATGGATATGAAAGACAATATTTGTTGAGTCCCCACTTGGACAAGTATAGCTATGCTTATCTTTAACGAATGGTTAGATGCTTGACCCCACTGGCTCCCCTCCACGACACTCACTTATATGGGGTAGCCAAGCATCAACACCCATGAAACTCCCATGGCATGCTTTCCATTTCTACTACAGACCATGAAAGTGTGGGACAGCTTCAAAACGACTATTCTTCCACCAACAAATATATAAGGATTTTGGCCTTTCTACAACAAGAGTTTTAATTCGGACTTTCCATTCATAGGAGTTGACCCAACATGGAAAGAGACCACTGTTTCCCTTCTCATCGGAGCCAACCGCATGATACTAGCGTTTATTCCAATACCAACATTTATATCCCAGCTGGAAATACTCTCGGGTTCAAAGTGTTATCGATTGAGTCATTCCCTTGGGTGAGTACTTTTTCCCCAAGGCAGGCCCTCTAAGATTAAAAAAATAGTGAGTAAATGTATTCATAGTTCGATCAAACTTCATTTAGAAACAAAGGGATAACACATGCAATAGATTTACTCACACTTGCACAATTTGTTCAATTTTAAACCCAAATTGAAGTGTGTATGGGCAATTACTTACACAGCTTAATGTCACCAAAAGCCTTTTGATTCTCAAGATCGTCGTGAGGCACGGGAGAAGTGCATACATCTTTTGACGATATTACTTTGTGTAATTAATTACAAAATAATGAAAAAACTTGTTCATTTTAAGTCCACAAGGCAAAAGTGAATTTGTTTTAAAGCACCAAAGGAAGTGTGAAAATTTTCCTTGTTCAAATTTTAATCCCAAAAGAAACTCTAGTAAATTTGAGTCCTAATGTTCTTTTAAGCCTTTTTGTAACAATAATTTAAAATGTTCTTATTAAAGCCCAAAATTAAATTAGTAAGTTTAAAGCCACTTTGATGATGAGTGATGAGCGCTCCAAGATAAAAATCTACATAACGTAGCTATAAAATAATGATATGGATAAATATTGCTAAAGATTTGAGATAGTAAGTTTACTCAAATTGTGGATGCAAAATATAATAGAGGAGCTCTATATTTATAGAATGACAAGTTGAAAGAATGCCCAAAATAGAGCAATGTGGGACTAAATTTCATCCAATGGAAAAGTACCACTTGTCCAAATGTGAATGGACCAAGGATGTGCAAGTTTTGATGAATGTGCCAGTAAATGCCAATATTTGAATTTTGAAATTGTATTAATGGCAAGGTGGAGGGAGAGTCAAATGGAGTTATGGCCACTTGGCTCAATGCAAAAGGACTTGTAAGAGGGAATGAATGCCTTGTTGGAAGGACAAAGTCAACTTAGAATTGAATTTCAAACTTGCAGAATATTCCTCCTTTATGCCATGTTGAAGATAAATAGAGATTTAATAAATCAAATAACTTTATTTTCATGTGCAAGTGGCAAAATATGGAGGATGGGACATGAGAAGAAATTAAATTAATCAAGGTTAATTAATTTAATGAAGGATTAAATGATGTGACCTATTTGACTTAAATTTATGGATTGATTTAAATAAAATATGAGAAGAATTTGATTTAAAGATTTAGTTAAATGAATATATTTTTATTTATTTAGCTAAAGGGGGTGATGTTAGCTTAAATTAAACAAGGTTTAATTTATTTAATTTAATAGATAGACTTTAGAGATTTAATCTAATAAAATTGATTATTTAATTAAATAGGGATAATTAGACCGAACTAGTTAATTTAATTATCAAGAAAGGATGACTTAATTAGATAACTGATTTATTTAATTAAGGGAGGAATATTGATGAATTTAATCAAATAAAGGTATTTGATTAAATGGTTAGACTGAAGGATGATTCAGGATGAAGTGATGTTAGTGGTCAGGATCAGATGTCCAATGTCAATTAGTACATTTTACACGTCTACAACTTTCATTATCCATCACATTCCATATCACCATCTATTATCTATTCAACATCTACATCATAGCTTGGTCCTGTGTTCGTGTGATGATCCCTCCTAGTACTACTCAGCCCATTCTTAAGGTCAGTTTTTCCTACCTCTATTGGAGTAGTCTATTGCATCATGCTGGGGGCATGTTCTCATAAGATCGGATTTGTGTATATTCTTGAAGTCCCTAAATCAAAAAATCCAAAAACATTAGAAAATAAAAAAATCCAAAAACATAAAAAAATTAGAAAATCCAAAAACATCGAAAAATCAAAAATTGAAAAATCCAAAGACATTAGATAATCAGAAAATCCAAAAAACATTCAAAACATTTAAAATCCAAAATAGGTAAAATAAAAAAAAACATAGTCGTCTTGTCAAACTATAGGTTTCTAAGCCTTGAATGTAGGCAAGGTTGATCTTTGATCATCCCCCGAGACGCTTAGGTTAGTCCTTTAGGAGTCTGTCATAATAAATTGACAATCCATTTCTTCATATCTCATCAATAATCGAGTCTGTGTCAATCAAACTATGTGGTCTTTGTGTGTATAACGTAGGCAAGGATAATCTATTGATCAGCTCCCAAGGCCACTAGGATAGGTCTTTAGGTTAGTCTCTCGGTCAAAATCTTAGAAAACCTTGAAACAATGGAAATTTTGAAAATCAAAACATTTGAAAATTTTCAAAAATACAAAAAACAACCTCAAAACATTTCAAAACATAAAAAACATCCAAAATTTTGAAAAAATCCATCCATCCCCATCTCGCTTTCACCTGCAATGAACATCACTCATAATAAATCATCGTCATCCTTAACCTTTGGTGAAACAATTGGAAACAAGTCTAACAGATCAAAAGGGAAAACTCAAAACATCAAAATCTCAAGTCTAGGCCAATACGTAAACAAGTTGGTCAACTCCTTGTGTCAATAGCCTATTATCCAATTAGTCCCATATCAAAATCATCTTGTATCATCATGTCCTAGGATGCATCCTTCTTACAATGGACATCAACATCAGGCATCACCGTAGTTTATTCTTGGCTAGTAGTATTGAAGAACATTAGCTTGTTTGTTTACTTTTTCTTTTTCTTTTTCTTTTGATTTATCTTATTTTGCTCATTCCAAGGACCTCTTAATGATGTCTGAACAAAAGGATTTAGAGAGATAGGAATGGGGAAATGATCACTATCATTTTATCTATTGTGCTTGTTGGATATTCTCGTAATATAACTTGGTCATCCGTACTTTGTTTAGATATAGGGAGGATGTTTTAAGTATCTTGCTAACCACATTGGAAGGCTTTCTTTTCCATGTTATGGCTTGAGATGTTTGAAATATCTGAACTACATTTTGAATAAGGTTATGTATGCCAGGTATGAACTAGAGTACTCGTATCTGATTGTCAATTCAAAGTCCATCACACTAGGTGAAATTCCATCTTGATTCTTAATACCTTGATGCATCATGCCTACGTGTGTTATTAAACATAAGGTAATTGGCCATTTGAAAATCCCAACTCCTCAGCAAGTAATCATCATCATTATCATCAACTCACATCTTGTTGGAATCTCTTTCTTTCTTTTCTCTTGCTTTCCACACTAACATGGTACCATGTGACAGTTAATCACAAATATTCACCACCATTGCATTCACCCTACATTCACAAACAATTAACACATTGCATACTACATATTACATATCATATAGGAAACATTAAATCATATCATAACATTGCATTCCCATCATTGCATAATATAGATTGGTTATTCTAAGCATCTCATGAATGATTACTTTAACATTCATTTGTAAAAAAATTAATAAATCATCTCATAAATCATATATCATTACATAAGCATCCATTACATAAACATAAAAGCAATCATCCCATAGTATTATAAACATCTGTAGCATCATAGCATCATTCACATTCACCATATTATAAAATTGCATAATCATCCCATATCACATATAAGTATCCATTACACCACCACATATCATATATCAAAGTATCCATGTCATAAACATTATTTGCATCCATCATATCATATCATGAATATCACCATAACATTCATGAACATCATTACACGTATCAAAATCATATCCCATCATCATAGGAGCATATCATACATAGAAAAAGTACATTACAACATACCATCCATCACTACATAATAAAGATTTGTTAGTCTAAGAATTTGCACATCATAAAATATTTCATACATTATTAAAAAATACATAAGAAAAGGTACTGAAAAGGAAATGCATCCATACATCATCACATAGCATATTCATCACATAAACATCATAGCATCGTAAGATAGAATCATTACATAGCATATAGAAATTAAAATCCATCCATAATACATCAAAGTAAAGATAGGACATATCACATATCATCAAATAATCTTCATCTCATATATCATCAGAATAATACACTGTCATGGTACAAAAATCGGATCAATGTACATTTGCATGTCAATAAGTACATTGTCCCATCAGGCTATAAAAAACAAGCCCATGGGGCACAAAAAGAATCTTGTCTGTGATCAAAACTGGGCCTAACCTTGCTGGCTGCTGCCCTTGCTGCTTGCTCTCTCCCTGTGATCCTCTGTAGGTCTGCGGCCTATCCTCTATGAAAATTATGAGACTCGTCCTGGTCTCAACATGGCTTGGTAATAATGCATCCTATAATAGTTGGCCTCTTGAATGGCCTCCCTGTATGAACGAAGTGATACCGTGCTTCAGGACGAGGATGCATGCAAGCTCTCTAGCTGATGGCGTTTGCCCATCTCAACCGCTACATGCTGCTCTATAGCTTGTCAATGCTGGACTACCTGGTCCCGCTCTACCCACAACTGATCTCTCTCAACTGTCAATGCCTGCACCTGGGCCTATAACTAAAATTTTTTGCCATCTCTGGGGTCTCACTGGGGAGGTGGCGACATAGTTGACTAATCCTGATCTGCATCTCTAGTTAGTGTAGGGACCCTATCCTGATGTGTCTGGTCCTAGTCTTGATGTTCCTAGTACTGGTCCTATTGTGCTTGATCCTAATCATCCTGGTGGGGGTGATGTTAGAAACCAAGATCTGATTGCAAACCAAAAAAAACACCTTCCACAGAAGAGAAAAACAAAAAAGTAAAGATTTGCAAAAGATGTACAAATTGATATATTAGAAGTACCAAATATTACAAGAGATAATTTTCTTTATAAAAGAAAAGATGCATAAACCTAATCTTATCTTGAGCAACAAGATAGCTCAATAAGATAAAGATGAAAACCTATAACCTAGGAATTAAATAATTCCTAAGTAAACTTATGCTAACGTGTAATTAAATATTAATTAAACCAACACCCCCCATAAGTGCAACTTAGGGAGAAGCAAATTATTATGCAAGAGATGAGTCCCAAAAACAAGGCCTGATCAGGTACTCATTTACAAATGCAATGCAAAATAAATCAAATGGGGTAAAGGAGAAAACCACATGGGAATAAAACTCCTCCCCAAAATAGAATGCAATAAACTAACTAAGTGATGAAAGATGGAGGACTCCATAAGACCCCCCCAAGGACAACATCCATCACAAAGATACATGAAAGAAAGCCCCCAAAAGAGAGGAAGAAAGAAACCATAGATCCCCCCTACAATGAAGTAACTCCAAAAGAACTGAAGAAATTGCATCTCTTGAAATAAGTGAGAGGGAAGAGGCCAAATGAAAGAAATCTCTGAAGGTGAAGTAGGTGTAGCCCAAGATATCTCCACAAAAGTAGGTGTGACCTGAACAAATGAAGAAGTCAAAGTAGGTGAAGACTGAATAGAAACCTCCAAAGATGGATGATCAACTGGATCCTTCTGCACTGAAACAAAATAAGCCACATTAGTAGCCACAACAATAGCAACAGGAGGGGGAGGAGATGGAATGGAAGGCTCAAGAATAGGATCCAAAGTGAGAACACCATTGTTCAAGAAGCCAACTCTCTCTGCTGAATGATGATGCACACTAGAAGTGTGAGGAACAGCTGTAGGAACATAAGCACCATCAATAGAAAAATCAGTGAAGGAATACAACTGAGATGAGTGATCCACTATCCCAATAGCAATAACTGCTCTACTCTCCAAGTCTCTGATGATAACTGAATCAGGTGTAAATTCCACAGCTCTCCTAGTGCCTCCACGTGTGATATGATAAATGGAAAGAAGGTTGTTTGTCAAGTGAGGGACACACAAGACATCCTGAAAGGAGTGGTCCCCAAAACTAATAGACCCCTTCCCTGTAACACTCATGTAAGTGTTGTTTCCCATCAAAATGGGAGACATAGTGCAAGGCTCAAGGGAAGTGAACATAGTCTGTGAAGATGCCATATGATGAGATGCTCCTGAATCTAGAAGCCATTTCCCTAATTCAATATCTCAAGAAGCACAAAGAGCATGTCCCTTCATATTTGAGGAAGTATGTAAACCAGCTGTGCCTGTGTTATGTTGTTCTGAAGAAGAAGAATCAGGAGAAGAAGATGATGTAGACATCCTAGAAGGAAAATCAATCTGATGTTTCTAAAGAAGATGTCTCAGCTCATCAATTTCCTTCTTGTAGCAATTATGTTCTACATGTCCTTCCCTCTTGCAATATGCACATTGACCCTTCTCCTTCCTGGATGATTTCCCCTTAGAAGAGGAGGATGCATCCAAGGACTCCTTTTTCTGATCATGAGGTTTGGAATCCTTTTGTTTATGTTTCTTGCCTTTTCCTGTAGAAGCCTTATGATCTTTGGGCCCCTATGATGAGGAAGAAGGTTTCACCATGCCCATGCTAGCTAACTTAGCTTTCTCTCGAGTGTGAGATGAAACAAAATCATCAAGATATGGCATAGTGAATCTCGTACCAAGTGCATCCCTAGTGGCATAAAAGGTAGATACAAAAACTGAATAATTTGGTCCAAGCTTAGAAAGAATGGACAATATCAACTAAGAGTCTTCCTTCTGAACAACACTCTGTGACAACTGCAATCTAAGAGACTTGAGTTTGGTGAAAAACTCCTAGATGCTATCAAAATCCCTAGGATTTAAGCTAATAAGCTCATTCTCTAACTCAAAACCTCTCATAGTATCTTGCTTCTCAAACAAAGACTCTAAAGTAGTCCATATCTCATTTGGTGTAGTGCAAGATTCAATGTGAAAAAGAAGGTCAAATGAGAGAGATAGACATAATGTACCATAAGCTCCATCACATCTATTAAACCACTTTCTCTTTTCAGTAGCACCTATAGGTTCAATTTCTATACCCATGGTTACCCTATACAACCCTTTATGTTTCAAGTGAATCTCCATTTGTTTTTCCAACCAAAATAGTTGAATGGAGTAAGGGGTGAAATGTTATGTAAATCCATGATAGAAAAACAACAGTATATACTCTCAAATAAAAAAATATTCCTCTTTGATCTAAAAAAACTCCTGATTGCATGTTTCCCAAGAAAATAACTCAAAAAGTAAGGGCTGATTTCTAACAAAAAAATTAGATATCTGGAAATTTTTTTGAAATATTCAGGTCTAAGATCTGAGAAGAGGTTGGAAGCAGCTTTCCGACACCTTTTTTTTTTCAAAAAATTGATAAACGAGGCAAAAGATATGCCCTCCAGAGTGAAAACAACAACTTTGACTTCAGAGGCAGAAAAAGGCATCAAAATGAAAAAATCAGGAAATCAAACCTCCACCATCAGATCCGTCGTTGAATCAACTTTTCGATGACTATTGATTTTTGGAAAAATACCTCCGTTTGTAAAATTTATGAGCAAATGAAAAAAAGGCTTGAAAATGGAACCCCCAGCACTAAACAAGGTCAAAATTTCGGCCCCTTCACCTTTGGCTCCCGGTCGCACATATGACTGCCGGCTACAAGGCTGGAAAAAAAATTTCCGGACTAGTTGGCACAACTCTTGGTCTGCAATGTGACCATGCGTTGGAGCTCGGCAGCCGACAGGGGCTGGGAGTCTTGGCTCGCAGGGACCAATAGGACCACGAGCTTGGTCTTAAGCCCGCGAGGGCTGCAGGGGAGCGGCGGACTGGGTGGACGAGGCTTCTGGGTGGTGCTGTGGTGGTTTCCGGGTGGCGCTACAGTGGTTGCTTGGCAACAGGGTGGTGGTGGGTCGAAATATAATGGGCTGTACAAAAATCTTAATAAAAAATTTTGATTTTTTTAAAAATTTGGCCTCGATCTGTGTGCCTTGGGGCCGTACAGCCTTGGGGCTAATTTTTTTTTCCTTTTTTTCAACTTTTGCCAAAATCAATGAAATGAAAGAAATTTCTAGGGTTTTTGGACACTCTGATTGCGATGGAGATGCCCGTTTGGCCCAAAAATGGACAAAAAAACAAGCTACCCCTAGATCTACCAAAAATCAACCTGACTTGAAACCCTTGCACAAAAAAAAACATTGTGAGAGAATATCTTCAGATCACGAATAGGCAACAACAGGTCTAGAGCTTTGATACCATGTTAGAAACCAAGATATGATTGCAAACCAGAAAAATCACCTTCCATAGAAGAGAAAAACAAAAAAATAGAGATTTGCAAAAGATGTGCAAATTGATATATTCGAAGTACCAAATATTAAAAGAGATAATTTTCTTTATAAAAGAAAAGATGCATAAACCTAATATTATCTTGAGCAACAAGATAGCTCAATAAGATAAAGATGAAAACCTATAACCTAGGAATTAAATAATGCCTAAGTAAACTTATGCTAAAGTGTAATTAAATATTAATTACACCAACAGCTGATCCTACTGATCCTTGACTGGCTGAACTGGTGGTGGCCCATCGCCTCCCTGATCCTGATCTCTGTCCCCCCAGCCCCATCTTACTCCCCTACCTTTGGCTCTCTTTCGACTAGATGGTGTCCCTAGAATTATAAGTTTAAGCAGTAGCCAAAACCAATCTCTGTAGGCTTGTGTAGTCCCTGGATCTTCCTAACCCTGGTCATATGGCCATGGCCTGGACACTAGCTGTATGAAACTCTAAACTACCTCATGGGTAGGTATATAGCAGCCCCAAGAGCTCTGGCTTGTAGTCCTCACAAAAATGGCCATATACTGATCATTTGGTTGATCCTGTGCCTGTTAAAACTATCTTTGAACCCTGCCTGGCAGGTACATCTCGAGCATCGTATGCTCCCTACATTGCATTAGTCTTTCCTAGTGGGTGAAGAGAAGTTGTTGTACATCATCGAACCATGTGGGCCATCCAAGGTATGGCTGCCATGTGAACACTTGCATATCATCGAGGACCCTCCTCCAATGAGGAATCTCGTGTTGCCTAGTGTGGGTGAAAGAAAGACCCCCTCTATATTTCTAGACTACTAGATCATCTGGCTCCATCATAACTAGTACCACTCTTGTACGGAGCATAGGGATGTGCTCCCACACCCAGGTGTGTAGGAGTGTGACCCTCACCCCAAGTGCTCTGCTATCTAGATAGGAAAACTCATGCAAATTTCTGTAAAGTGAGGCTAGCAGAACTAGCCCCCACACAAATAGTGTCTGTTGCTAGACCATGCACTCCCAAGTGAGCCCCCATCCAGGACTGAAGCATCAGCCCCACAGATCTGGTGTGATGAGACCCAATATGATGGCTGCAATGACTAAGTGGTAGTGTGACACAAAAGGCCTTTGATGCTCTAGCTTGATCTTGCCCTCACAAAATACAATCTGATTGGTTCCTATAACGTTGAAGTAGGCCTCCCTCCCAACATCCACATCATAAATAATCCGCTTGCCAAGAATGGGCAACCTTAAAATCTACCACACATCCTCCAATGTGACTATGGCCTCACCCATCGGAAGGTGAAATCAGGATGTCTCACTTTGCCATCTCTTAGCAAGTGTTGTCATCATGCCCAAGTCTTTTCGCATGAGAAATCCATAAGCAATGTACCAAAGTCCCATCTCTCCTAGGTACTCCTGCTATTGATCAGGAATGTCATCCAAAAGGCCAAAAAGTTGTCAGGACCTGTGCTCGCATGAATAGATCTCTCTCACCTCCTCTTGCATCAGGAAAGTCACCGTGTTAAAATTCATCAAAAAAAATCCTAATCCTGGTTTGTCTCAGCATCCCAAAACAAGACCAGTGTCACTTTCTGTGATGGCGGTGTAGTTTTCAAACTCCAAACTGTGCCCCTAGAAGTTTAAATTCCCAAATCACACTGTGACATTGCAGTTTGGGATGGTGATTCAGTTTGTGATAAAACCCTAATCTTAAAGGGCACCATGGCGATGCAGTTTACGAAGGTGCCTCAGTTTGCAATTTGAACCCAAACTCCAAATTATGCCGCTAGATGCTTTAAACTCCCAAATCACACTATGACATCGCATTTTTGGATGGCGATTCAGTTTGTGATAAAACCCTAATCTTAAAGGGCACCACGGTGATGCACTTTGCAAAGGCACCTCAGTTTGGAATTTGAACTGAAAGTTCAAATTGCGCTGTGGTGTCACTACTCGCGATGGTGGCACAGTTTGATGCCAAGCGGTGCCATTTAAAATTTGTAGCGGTGTGATATAGAACCACTCATAAATGTTAAGATTCCTAATGCATTTAATGCACGCAAAAAATGAAAATCAACCTTGGGTCAAGTTGGCTCACTGGTGGTCCAGTGCCAGGAAGCCTCTGATGCATCTGTACCCTATTGGAAATGTGCATGGGAATCTGTTGTTGCGCCATCTCACGAAGGTGTTAGAGCTCAAAATTGCAAAATATCTTAAGGTTGAATGTGAGAATTGGAAGTGGTCCTCGCGACTTATTTAAGCCTAGAAATTAGGGTTTTTTTACCCTGTTTAGCCATCCTACTAGGATTTTGGTCCCCTGATCCTATTTTCGCCCAACCGAGGGCTATTTTACTCAATTTTTTTTACGCTTTATCTCATTTTTTGACCTCCCAGAGCCATTGTTGACCTATCAGACACCTTGTTAGTCTTTTTTGTGAGATCACCCAAAAATTAGAATTTTCGTCTGATCTCTCGAGGGGGCAGTATATTGGCATATTTCCTCTCACTAGGGTAGTAGTGGGGAAAATTTTGAAATCAATTTTTTTTTGACTTTTTGATCAAGACAGTTTATTCTTTGAAACAACGCAACAAGTGCTTTGCTTTAAAGAGGGAAAAAATGTAGACACATAAAATGTACTAATTGGCATTACATGCTTGATCCCAATTACTAACACCATTTCATCCTAAATCATCCCCCAGTCTAACCATTTAATCGAATACCGTTATTTGATTAAATTCATCAATTTTCCTCCCTTAATTAAGTAAATCATTTATTTGATTAAGTCATTCTCTCTTGTTAATTAATTAAATCAATCTGATCTAATTATCTCTATTTAATTAAATAATTCATTTTATTTGATTAAATCTCTAAAGTCATCTTATTAAATAAAATAAATTAAAACCTTATTTGATTTAATCTAACATTCATCCCCTTTAATTAAATAAATAAAAAATATTTATTTAATTAATCTTTATATCATATTCTTCTCATCTTTTGATTTAAATCAACCGATAAATCTAAATCAATTGGTCACATCATCTAATCCCTCATTAAATTAATTAACCCTTGATTAATTTAATCCTAATCCATGTCCCATCCTCTAGATTTTGCCACTTGCACAAGAAAATAGATTTAATTCATTTATTAAATCTCTATTTTCTTTCAACTTGGCATCTTTGAGGAATATTCTTCCAAATTTTAAATCTCTCAAAGTGGACTTTTGTCCTTACAACAAGGAATTTATTTCATCTTACAAGTCCTTTTTCATTGAGCCAAGTGGCCATTACTCCATTTGACTCTTCATCCACCTTGTCATTTCACTAATTTGAAATTTCAAATAAAGGCATTTATGGGCACATTCATCAAAATGTACACATCCTTCATCCATTCATCTCTTGACAAGTGGCATCTTTCCATTGGTTGAAAGTTAGTCCCACATTACTTCATTTTGGGCATTTTTCCATCTTGTCTTTCTATAAATAAGAGGCTTCTCTCCTCATTTGATCATCCACAATTTGAGAAAATTCATTATACTCAATTTCATGTTCAAACATTAGCATTTTTATCAATTTCATCAAGGCATAGCTAGGTTATTATAGGTTTTCTCTATGGAGTTCATTTGAAGCAATCACCAAGTAGATCACATCTTCATCAAATCATCAAAGCTTGCATAAGATTTGGGAAAGGGAAAATTTCCACATCAAATTGGCACCAACTCCCCCATAAGATCAAGAGTTTGCATGTTTTTAATAGGATTTGATCTATTTCCTTTCTTTTTCATTGTGTTCTTGTTTTTTTATGCCTATTTTGAGCATTGCTAATGGATTTTATGGGGAACTTTGATCTTGTCTTACATTTGAATCTTTTAATGTGTTTGTTTGTTGTGTTTTGTAGGTGCTAGGATCTTGGTTCTAGACAAACAAAGCCCATGCTCACAAGGGCTAGTGAAGCTCGTTGTCCGGGAAGTCCATATCAACATCATACCCCCATGACTATGATAAGGAAAAAAAGAAAATGCACGCTCACAAGGGTTAGTGAAGCTACTTGTTCACTAGGTGAGCCCTAGGGGACCATATGAAAGCCATAACTCCATGACTTTAATAAGGTACAAAAATGCAACGTAACAAGAAAGAGAGAGGTTCAAAGGGATTTTGGTTAGTTTGTGCAAGGTCTCATCTTAGGTACCTACACTATGCTTAATGTTTCAAAGAGAGGACAAGTGAAAGAAATATCGCAATCTCAAAGGAAATCAAACCCAATGACACCACCAAGAAAGAAACGCATCGTAGGAAGAAAGAAAATCACACAATGAATTATGAGTGTCAATGTATGCCCACACTTTAAAGCAATTTCTAACACCATTGTTGTGAGAAATTGCTTTAAAGTAGAAGAAGACATGAGAGCTTATTTAGAAATCCCTATGCTAGGTCGTATGTTTCCAATAAGGTACATCATGCAATAGGATGGAAGGGTTGCTCAGTATGTCAGATGCGAGCCAACTTAAGGGATGTCATCCACATCCCAAGCTTGCTCCTATATGTACATGAAAGGTGGTCAACTAGCCAAAAGAGACAATGACACATGACATACAGGGACAAGGCTAACTAACCCATTTCCCCCACTTAGTGTAGGACAAGGGTGAGTCAAATAGGATGAAAATGAGTATCAATTAGAGGAATTACGTGCTTCAACACAAGGAAGAGCACCACATTCCTTGAGATGTTGAATTTTGTTACTTAAAGCCTTACATTGATTAGTAGCATGACCATGAACTCTATGATATTTTCAAAATGAACTCTTGTAATATATTTTCATTCATTTTCTTGGAGGGAGAGAGATTAGACGATATTGGAGGAGTCTCATCGAGATACTCTCTTGATCAATGGTAGAAGGTTTTCTTTTATTTTGCAACAAATATGTCTCTTGCTTAGTATTAGGTGTCATAATTACATAATAATTTTTAGATTGTGAGATTTTTTTCTCTCCTTTACAGAAGGGTGTAAAATCTATTGAATTGAAATCATTAGTGTTTTGTGAGATGACATTGACATTGAGTGAAGATTTCTTTGGTTCTTTCAAATGATAACTATCAAGACCACTAGTGTCTATCAGTTCAAGATGCACTACTATCAAAGTTGACTTAGAGGAATATTTTGTAAAAGTGATGAAATTAAGTGAGGGTTTGTTTGATGAATTGATTTCTATGAAAGGATAATAACCAAGACCATGAGTTGTTTCTTGCATGTTAGGATCTATAGGGACATGGATACTTTGTTCTCAAGCACAACATCCCTTTCCACTATATCCAAGTTGTTTCATAAGATCATAACATTTTCTCTAAAGCTTTTTCATTTATTTAGGATTTGGTGGTTGTTGATAGTCAGTCTCTTCGATTTTTTTTGTGTAATTTGTTGTCTTTTGTTTCGAAGTGGTTGAGGTGGATGCTTTTGAAGGGTCTTACAAATTTTGTGTTTACAATACCGCTTTTTCTATTTCACACTTCTTTATTATGATCTTTGTTTTCCCATCAAAGCTAGGTGTGAAATCCAAGTAACCCCAATCATCGTCTAATAGCTTCACGACTTGTTCAATGTGTTTTTATTTTTCTTTTTGTTGCATGGGTTCCACTTGTGTAGTTGGTGTCAATGTTTTCAAAGGATTCTCTTTACCTTTCTTAATGTTCAAACAACTGTATGGTTCAGGATCAACTTTGATTATATAAACTTTGTTGCTATAGACATATTTCATGATACGATGAAGGGAAGAGGGCACAACATGCATCTCATGAATCCATGGTTTACCTAAAAGGAGATTAAATGAAAGATCGTGAGGCATAACATGAATCGGTGTTTGTAATGTGGCCTTTCCAACTTTAATAGGTAAAGTGATTACACCAAGTAGTTGTTTTCACACGTTATCAAAGACAGTAATAGATAAAGAGGTGTGTAGGATTTTTGATTTATCAACACCAAGCTTATCCAAAAGGTTCACACTACACATATTTAAGGTTGGGCCATTGTAAAAAAGCATTTGCTTTATCCCCATGCTATTCTACTGAGCTATTATCATGAAAGTATCACATTGTTTTTGCACTTCCAAAGGGGGCTGTTCACTTTGGTGGAAAACAATGTCAACATTTATTCCTTGAATCATGGCTTCTATGTCATTTGGTTGTGCATTAGAAGGGATAGGAACTTGTTGTAAGGAATTTTGAAGCATAGTGTGATAGTTAGGTGAGTTCTGAATCAGATCCTAGAGGGATATCTTTGTGGGAGTATTCTTAAGTTATTCAACAAGATCATACTCTTTCCCACTATTTTAAGGAAAATGAGGGGCACTAGGCAAGATAGGATTAGGAAATGGTAAGTATGTTGAAGGTGATTTTCTTGGCTGGAAATTATTCCTAGTGTTGTATGTATGAACAATAGTATTGTAACTCGGTGTAAGGAAACCAATGGAGCACATCTAATGAAAAATCCAAACAGTAGTGCCTTCAGTAACTTTAATTTCAATTAGGTTGCCTCAAAGACACATACTACTATGTTCTAAAGCGGAAACAGACACAGTTAGTTCCCACATTAATCCTTCTGAGAGAAACACATGTAAATTCAATGACAAGTAACAACACAGATGGAAGATACTATAGAAAATAGAACACAAATATTTTACATGGGGAAAACCCTTTTGGGTAAAAAACCCCACTCTCCAAAGTTCGAGCCATTGTATTATTCAGCAATAGAAAGTTACAATATAGTTTCAGGCTCTTAGCCTTTCAGAGATTACATCTTGTTCATTCTGGATACAACTGGTAGCAAACTCTCCCAGAGAGATCATCCATGGCATTCATGATCAAGAGAGATTTAGCATAACTCTGCCTCTCTCTTCCTTTCTTCGACCTCATGGCCTCGACCTTTCGGCCAACCACTTGGTCCTCACTATCACTCTCTAGCTCTCGGCTCTTCAGCTCCTTGGCTTATCAACCCCTCTCTCACAATGCTACCGAACGTCCAATGCATACATATATGCATTTGTTCTCAACAGTCAGAAAGCAATCTCCAGCTCAACATCATCATCATCATAATGAAGATGTTTCCACTTCCTCATGTAGAGATTTCCCTTTCCACATAGAAATGGTTCAGCAAACGGTTCACATCCTGCTTTCTCTGATTTGTTCAAAACACACCATGCTAGACAGTCATCCAAATGGTCAAGGGAATTCAACCTATGTTGTCATGTCAGCGAGACACTAACCATGTCTCACCGATGCCAACACAGCCAACATTTGATATCGCCAAGAGTCATCCCTATCAACAAGAGGTTACATCGAGTCCAGAGAGCTATCGCTAAGACTTTTCCATGTCGCCAAGACCTCCCACTAAAGATCACAAGGTAATCTGAAGAGTTCATCAGTCAGCAGGACTATCGCTCTTCACCCAGACATTACATCAAAGCTCAAGTCATAATGAAACACATTGTATCAACATTCATCTATCGGCAAGAGTCTCTTCATCAGCATGATCGGTGAGATCTCTCACCAACCTCCAGTTGAAATCATCCTCCAATGCTATCGCTAAGACATCCAACTGTCGCCAAGAGGTTATACCGAGTCTTGTCAATTTTCACCGAAGCATCGGACAGTCAGCAAGACATTTGTCTTTAACCAAGACATCATATCGATCCTTCAAGTCATACTGAACACCGAGCAGTCGCCAAGAGTCATACCGACATTAGGATTCCCATTGGCATGACAATCGAGTTTGCCAGGAGTTCACACCGAGCTTGTCAGGTCACCCCTCAGTCTTCTGTCGGCCAGACATTCCACTCTCACCAAGACCTCTCACTGAGTCTTCATGTTGTTTTGAAGAATCCACCAGTCAGCAAGACTCATCGCTTTCACCAGGATTTCATACCGAGGTCCTAAGTCATACCGAGCGCCCCAATCACCAGTCAGCAAGAATTGTGTCTTTCATCGAAACCTCACATCGAGCAACCATGTCTTACCGAGTCGGTAAGACATTTGACCTTCGCTAAGACCTTTCACTGAGTGAACATGTCATACTGAAGACTATCGGCGAGACTCCTCCAAGTCGCCAAGACTTCACACTGAAGTATTTTGAGTCACCGCAAAGACCCCAAGCACTGTCGTCGAGACTTCTCCATTGTCACTGGGACATCATACCGATCACCTTGAGCTACTCTGATGAATCCAAGATTTTCCCCATCGGCGTGACCTTTCATTCTCGCTAGGACATCTTAACAAAGCCCTTGTGATTACCCCGATAGCCATATGCTATCGGTGAGACTTTCACTAGTCGCTAGGACTTCTCCGCAAGACTGTTGTGTTTGCCCAACACTTGATAAGAGCATACTATCAGCCAGAGGTCTCCACTCGACAAAAGGTCACAGCAAATGCTTCTTGTCACAATGATAGTTCTATTCAGCAAGACCAAAACCAAGTCACAGTGACAAGGGCATTTCAACAAGATTCAGAATAACTAGTATTCGGCCAGACACAACATATGTCACACTGACTTGGCTCTCTTAGAGGTTACAACCTGTGATCATTTAGGCACACAATTCCAACAATCTCCCACTTGATGAAGATCACAAAGGCACTTCCAAAGCAACCAAGAACTAGGATCATATTAGCTCGACCAGTTCAGACACCGCAATACTCAAGACACCTGACCAACAAGTCTCCACAGATAACAGTCCACCAGAAAATTTGCAACAAAGACCAGGCATCCAATTGCAACTCATTGACCAACAAAGAAAACTGATCACAGCCTTCCATGAAACCACATAGATCTCGAACATGCTCTCATGCTCCATCAAGAATTCTACTCCAACATCCAAGATGTTAACCTTCAGGCAACAATCCTATCATCTTCCAACATGCCACCTATGGAAGAAGGATACAATGCCAAGGTGTATAAGCACCATTCCAATGAACACAAGTAAAAGGTCCCAATGATACCATCAATAAGATACAACTACCACTTCACTGTGCTCAAACGCTATACAAAATTAATTTCAACTTCAAAGCTTCAATCAGGACACAACAGTGAAGTCATTATCAAGAAACAAGAAACTAAATATCAGTTAGAACAACAATCAGATTGACTGCTTCCATCTAACTGATAACCCACGCGACCGGAACCAGCACCCACAGCTCATGCTATTCCATCTAATCACACATACCTCAAAGGTATCAGCATTAGTAAAGTCATGCCAAACCATAACCAACTCATCAACAGTGAATGCAAGCTCCAAGTTTCAACCAATCTAAGAAGATAGGACACATACAGAAACTCCCACTGCCTGAGTACTCCAGATCTTAAGATCAAAAGGAATCGCAAGTCTACCAATAACAACACATAGAGAATGCAACCATGTAGTACCAAGGAAATATCCACAATGATATGCACAACCTGCAACAACCTGCCACAAGAAACATTTCTCTCACCACAAACCTTCACGGCTACAGAGAGAAACTCTGCACATCATCTTCCTGTAGAGCATCCTCCTACATACACTTCTAACAACTAGTTGTGTCAAGCATGATCTTCTTCACATCCCAAAAGAAAGCCTTAACAACATC
Organism: Sequoia sempervirens; assembly: GCA_007258455.2. Lineage (NCBI taxonomy): Eukaryota > Viridiplantae > Streptophyta > Pinopsida > Cupressales > Cupressaceae > Sequoia > Sequoia sempervirens. The sequence continues at coordinate 318,392,612 of VDFB02373365.1, forward strand.
CATCTGTTCAATCACCAAGATCAAACCATCTTTAAAAACAACATGGAGGTAAGCTTCTTAAAGAAGATCAAACTACTTCATTCTCCATTTTAGGAAATCAGCCCATACAACATCTCCTAACAATTCTCATTAGCAACAAGGAGATAAAACAAAACTATATAACTTCCACTATGAATCCTCCAAAACCATTAGACAAAAATTCAAGATCCATATCATGAAAGTGAACTTAATAAAACACATCTAAAAAATATAATGGACCAAATACCTTTTAGATAAACTACTGAGTAGACCAAGAGTGTGAATGAGAATACTCCTTCAAGATATTCAAACCATCATGACTAATCCAAGAGAAATCTCCTCATTGGTCTCTTATTGAACTCACGTTCAACCAAGGTGTAGGTTTCTTGGACTTTCTACTAAAAAACTTTAACAAGAATAACAAGCAACAACACTTCTCTCACAAGAGAAAAAAAACCTCACCTTATTCTTCATGAATCCATTAGTACTAGCAACCGATCATCTCATGCTAAACTTCAACTGCATTACTGCACTATCACGAAGTACCACACAAATAATCAAAGCACCCAATACACAAATAATTACCAGACCACTGTCAAAGCTCCAATCATCTGAATCAGGAACTTATCATGACATCATGATCTACACATCCCCGTAGGAGATCCCATGCTTTAAGTGACCTCACCATTGTGTCAAGTACAATGCACAATGCCAAAACTCCAGTGCACAAGCAAGAGTATACCATGACATAAAGCAAATAGACTCAAAAATAACATCACCTGTCAAGCACCACCAACACCTTAGCCAAAGACTCCAAGTGTCCTCCATGGATCCAAGATGTTGCACATCTTCAAGTAATGTCCATGCAAATGCGAAAGAACCCTTCTGCAGCAACAGGATCAAAGAGCTCTCCCAAGAAACATCTGCAACACTAAAGAAGACCATTCACCACTACATGATGAATTCATAGTCATTGCTAGAGCTCCCATTGAAACGTGACACCCGAGCTCTACAAGCATCATGACTACCTGCTATAGGTTCCCATAACCGACTATTCAGGTACTCAATAGTATCCATCGTATCATCTCAAAGCACCACACCAATGCAAAAGTGACCACAAACAAGGCCAGCTAACAAGTTTGCACCAAAAATGAATCAACCTCATGGATATAGACAGTCCACTTCCGAGTTGTCTCACAACAACCATGTAGGTAAAGATAGCCCACAACCCATAGATCCATTCAACAGAAACATGCAAACCCATCATTGCATTGGAAATGCAAAACTGAGATCTCAATGAGAATAACCACGTAGAAAACATGACTCAAACACCAGATCACGCCAAATGTGATTTTCCAATCATGTCCACAATGAGCACCATAATCAAGGAACCCATAAGCACCACCACAGGAATGTTGAGTGATAAATCACATACCAACACTCCCATGCAGAGAAGAAAACATGCCTCCTCAAACCATCCACCAAGCATGCATGCAAAAATGCAACCGTGTAAAACCTAAAAAATCACAGAGCCATGCAAGTACAAAACATCCTTAAAAAAGGAAACAATAGTTCAGGAAATCCAGGCCCCTTTCAGGCCAAATCTGAACCACCAACATGTACATGCATCCGAGAAAGAGAGAAAGGCTATTTCAAAAGCTTCCAAATCATCTAATGATTAACTCCATAGCCTTTATGTATTCAAGGTTAACAGGAAACAATGCCTTCCAACACCAGTTACCACCACCTAGCATAAGCACTCTCTTCCATGGCTGAGAAACAAAGTAGGCTTCCCCATATCACCCAGGAGCCTGTCACACAGACACCCAATATGAAATCTTTACTGCTACACAACCATGAAGCATAGAAATCCACCTCATACTCCAAGGTTAAACTGCTACCAGCCAGGAGACATAGATCACAACATGATCAACTCCCTTTCCCATCTTGAACATCCTTCAAGTTGCATGCTATCTTAGAATACCACAAGGCTTCCACTCATCAAAGGATCAATACATCAGTCCATTCCTCCAGATTTCTTTCAGCCTATCAAGCTAGGAAATATTCACAGGAGAAATAACCAGAACCAACAACCAGAAGAAGGCTCTAATACCACTTGTAAGGAAACCAATGGAGTGCATCTAGTGAAAAACCCAAACAGTATTTCCTTCGGTAACTTTAATTTTGATTAGGTTGCCTCAAAGACATGTACTACTATGTTCTAAAGAAAAAATAGACACAATTATTTCCCACATTAATCCTTCTGAGAGAAACACATGTAAATTCAACAGCAAGTAACAACACAGATGAAAGATACTACAGAAAATAGAACACAAAGATTTTACGTGGGGAAAACCCTTTCAGGTAAAAAACCCCACTCTCCAAAGTTTGAGCCATTGTATTATTCAGCAACATAAAGTTACAATATAGTTTCAGGCTCTTAGCCTTTCAGAGATTACATCTTGATCATTCTGGATACAACTGGTAGCAAACTCTCCCAGAGAGATCATCCATGGCATTCATGATCAAGAGAGATTCCATAACAACTCTGCCTCTCTCTTCCTCTACTTTGACCTCATGGCCTTGGCCTTTTAGCTAGCCACTCGGTCCTGATCACTATCACTCTCTGGTTCTCGGCTCTTTAGCTCCTTGGCTTATCAACCCCTCTCTCACGAATGATATAGAACATCCAATGCATACATATATGCATTCATTCTCAATAGTCAGAAAGTAATCTCCAGCTCAGCATCATCATCATAACGAAGATGTTTCCACTTCCTCATGTAGAGATTTCCCTTTCCACATAGAAACGGTTCAGCAAATGGTTCACATCTTGCTTTCTCTAATTTGTCCAAAATGCACCATGCCAGACAGTCATCCAAACAGTCAAGGGCATTCAACCTGTGTTGTCATGTCAGTGAGACACTAACCATGTCTCACCGATGCCAACACAGCCAACATTCAATATCGCCAAGAGTCATCCCTATTGGCAAGAGGTTACTTCGAGTCCAAAGAGCTATCGCTAAGACTTCACCATGTCGCCAAGACCTCTCACTGAAGATCACAAGGTAATCCGAAGAGTTCATCAGTCAACAGGACTATCGCTCTTCGCCGAGACATTACACCGAAGCTCAAGTCATACCGAAACACATTGTATTAGAATTCATCTATCGGCAAGAGTCTCTTCATCAGCATGATCAGTGAGACCTCTCACCGACCTCTAGTTGAACTCTTCCACCAATGCTATCGCGAAGACATCCAACTGTCGCCAAGAGGTTCTACCGAGTCTTCTCAATTTTCACTGAAGCACCCGACAATCGGCAAGACATTCGTCTTTCACCAAGACACCATACCGAACATCGAGCAGTTGCCAAGAGTCATATTGACATCAGGATTCCCATTGGCAAGACAATTGAGTTCGCCAGGAGTTCACACTGAGCCTCTCAAGTCACCCCTCAATCTTATGTGCGCCAGACATTCTGCTCTCACCAAGACCTCTCATCGAGTCTTCATGATGTTTCAAAGCATCCACTAGTCGGCTAGACTCATCGCTTTTGCCAGGACTTCATATCGAGGTCCTAAGTCATACTGAGCACCCCGATCACCAGTCGGCAAGACTTTTATCTTTCGCTGAAACCTCACATCGAGCACCCATGTCTTACCAAGTTGGTTAGACATTTGAGATTCACCAAGACCTTTCACCGAGCAAAAATTTCATACCAAACACTATCGGCGAGACTCCTCTAAGTTGCCAAGACTTCACACCGAAGTCTTTTGAGTCACCATGAAGACCCAAAGCACTATCGCCGAGACTTCTCCATTGTCCCTGGGACATCATACCGATCGCCTTGAGCTACTCCGATGACTCCAAGATTTTCCCCGTCAGCGTGACCTTTCATTCTCACTGGGACATCTTACCAAAGCCCTTGTGATTACCTCGATCTCCATATGCTATCGGTGAGACTTTCACCAGTCACTGGGACTTCTCCCTGAGATCCTTGTGTTTCCACGATGCCCAATAAGAGCATACTGTTGGCCAGAGGTCTCCACTCGACAAAAGGTCACAGTGAATGCTTCTTGTCACAACGATAGTTCTATTCGGCAAGACCGAAACCAAGTCACATCGACAAGGGCATTTGAACAAGATTGATAACAGCTAGTAGTCAGCCAAACACAACATATGTCACACTGACTTGACTCTCTTAGAGGTTACAACCTGTGATGATTTATGCACACAATTCCAACACTCGGTTGCTATGAAACATTGTTCTGAGGTGGTTTGAGGATAAGGATGGGTTTGTTTTCTGGGACTTGTGATTTTTGAGAGGGTTGATAAATGATAAGTTTAGGCTTAGGAGAGTACTCCAAAGGGTATCTAATGTGCATAACCTCAAAAGTCTTATCATTATTTTCATGATCTGTTAGTGAAGAGGAGTCGAATGTTACTTCATCATCTTCATCTAAGAAATTACTATTGTCAATGTTCTCATTTTCTTCAACTATTATGTCTTCCCTAGTAGGAGAGTTTATAAGAGAACTAAACACCAAATATTCTTGACATTTAAGGCTTCGTTCTTCTAAAATGACTTCATCACATCTAAGGGAGTTATCAATGGTTTAATTTTATTATTCATCAATAGTGGGGATATTAGGAGAAGGCTCTATTTGATTGTCCTTTTTCTCCAAGGTCACATTCTCTTGTGTTATACCATCTACCCTAGTAGGAGAGCTTGTAATATGTTCGTCCATGGTTAGATTTTGTAAAGTAGCTTCATCACAAGTAGGGGAGGCATCAAGAGAAGGACAAACTTTATTTTCATGCTTACCAAATAGATCTTCCCAAATTGTAGGAGCATTAGGGAAGGGAGGGGAAATATTCTCATGAATCTCGAAAGGTGCATCTTCTAATACCAACCTATCCTCTTTGTATCAAGGGGGAATATTAGGAGAAGGAAAATTTTGGTTGTCATGGCTATCCTCTTTCACTAAAAAATTCTCACAAGCAAGCTCGATGAATGTAGAATAGGTAAGGTGATGTTTAAAAATGTTTCTATGATCTCATCTTCTTCTTTTCTAATATATTCCAAAGGGGGAGGAGGATAGGGACTATCAAGACTCTCAATGCTTGTATCTTCTTTCACCAAAATATCTTCGTCACTAAGAGGAAAGGTATCAGGAGAAGAACAAGAATAATTGTTATGATTGTCTTCATTATCATCCACACCAATGGGCAATGCAATATTAAGGATTGTGTTCATGGTTTTATTTTCTTGCTCTAGGACATTCTCATAACTATGAAAGATAGTAGAAGGATGAATAACATGTTTCTTAATGACCTCATTGTTATATTCTAAATTGAACTCATAGGAGGGGATTTTGTAAATATGTAATTCATTTTTAACCATATCAAAGCCACATCTCTTGAAAGAAAACATGCTATTATGGAAAAGTAAAGAAAGTGTAATGCAATGACTTAAAGTGAAATACTTAAGTGCAATTTTTAGATTGGAAACAAGGTAATTTGTTCATTAAAATATGCAATGATCTAAACGATGAAATGTTGTAAATTTAAATTTGGAATTGAGAAATGCATGAGATGAAACACTTTAAACTAGATTTATTGAAATGCATGTAACAAAAAGTCAACCCATTGAATTAGATAACCAATGACAACAACAACAAAAATGCAGAAAAGAAAATTTAAATCCCGGGAACTACAACTTCAAACCCAATAGGGACTAAGATTCCAAAAAGGGCCTCTTGGTCCTACTAAAGGAATTTGGAGGGTACAAAAAGTGGAACAGAAAGTGCACAACTCAGATAGGGTTCTTAGCTAGAAACCCTAAGAGCCTAGACTAAGACACCAGAAAGAGAATTTTTGTCCTAGTGGAGTTTTTTTCCAGAAAAAATAGAAAATTCTAAGTTGTGAACATTCTTCCTAGATTTCCTACCTAGGGACCTGATGTTTGGAAACAAAAAATTGTGCAAATGAATGTAATAAAAAGTAGCTAGTAACAAGCAATTGGATGCAAAAGTGAAAGCAATTAGATGCAAAAGTGTATGCAATTTTTTTAATAATAATGTTCCTAAATGCAATTAGGATGATGAACAATGTAATTTTGAGTTTTATAAATGAGATAAAATGATGCAAGAAAGAAAAAATGCAACCTATATGCACTTTAACTAATGCAAATATGAGAAACTGTAGATACACTTTCACTTAATATGAAAAACCCTAGATGCAATTTCACTAATGCAAGATGCAATCCAAGAATCAATGCAACCAAGATCTAGGGTCTTAATGAACTCCAAATTAGAAGAATGAATGCTCTAGAATGTTGAGTTCACCAAAATGAACAATAGGAAAATGATGCTTTATAACCTAGGTCATAGAACACCACCTTTGTCCAATTATCATTCAAGGATGTCCTAGGATTCCTAACTGGATTTACTATGAACCTCACATGATGAGTCAATTCTCAACGAGGAGGACCTAGAAGGGAGTTCTTTAAGATTTTAGGGGTTCACCACCAAGAAAAAGCTTGGAAAAGACAAATGAAAATTCAACTCACAAAATCAAGCAACACAAGCCAAATAAGGAGATCAAATGACAAAATCAAACCATAGAAAGTTAGGGGGTATGTACCTGGGAAGTCTAGAAATGTGATGAGGATTCTGGAAATGAAAAAATGTTATTAAAATGTGCTAGGGAGGACAAATATGCCCTTACTATTGGCTTAGTCTCCCTGTTGTTTTTTAGGGCAGATGTAGAATCTTTGGATGTTGGAACCAGATCTAGAAGAATTTCTAAAAATTCCTTAAGGAGGACTAAGACACCTTTACTCTTGTGTTAGTCCCATTTGGAATTTTTGAAATATCTGAATGGGGTCCTAAGGCTTGATGTCTACTCTTCCTTCTTCTCTAACCTCAGGTTTTGAAACCTTCAGATTTAGCCTGTAAGTGAGTTTCCGTGAACATGACAACTTTGAAACTTTTCACTTCAAATGATCTTCAAGTCTTCAAACTAGATCTTCAATCACAAATATGAAAGAGAATAAAAACTTGTTGATTGTTAGTACATGGGGGTTTTCCTTGGTAAAACCTCTTGTTGGTAATTAAACTTTGAAACAAAATAGAATAAAGAAGGAAATGGTGAATGAACAACATGTAATGCTACAACTCACCAAAATCTTGCTATAAGGTGCTACAAATGTGCTTAAAATGGTTGCAATGGATGTGGATATCAAATTAAAGGAATGCTTGATGGATATGGACTTGAATTGGTAGCTTGAATCAAAATCATGCATCACAAATCTTAGCACAAAAACACACATGATGCAAGAATATCTTTAATATGATGCTTGAATCTTGATGATGGCTCCAAATGCTTGATGAATTGATCTTGAATGCATAAAATTTCCTTAGGTATGAATAATTGAAAGGTTGTTATGAAATTGAGTGGAGGTTTTTTACACATCCAAACTAGGTCTTCGACCCTTGCAAACTAAACAAAATGCATTCATTGATGTCTTGTAAAGGTGTTGTAAAATACTTTCACACTTTTCTAGACTAATGGCCCTATTTTTCCATAAATTCAACAATGTAAAATGTATTTAATGACATTATCACATCAATCTAGAAGGCTTGTGAATTAAAATTAACTCTAATCTAGTGAACTATAATATGTCTTACACATTCGCATTGGATGTTGTGCCTTTCTAGGCTATGTGGACCTCATTTTAATGTTGTAAAGTGTATTTAATCACACTTTCACATTGAAATTTGTGTCCCTAGCCCTAATTGATATTTACATCATTAATAGGCTCCTATGACCCCATATTGTGTATCCCAAGGCATAACTTGATCAAATACCAATGAAATCAACATAAGAACTAAAAACCCCATTCCCCAACATTCTAACTGTCAAAAGGACCCCTTTGGGACTAATTCACCCATTTGGGCAAATGAGTCCCTGACAGGTGGGACTAATTCACCCAAGGTGCTGAATTAGTCCCATTTGGGTTATTTTTTAGTTTTGAGTGAGAAATTTTGGAATTTATGTTTATTTTTCTTTCATTTCGGCCTTAGGGATCCAATTAATGGGACAATTAGGTGGATTGCCTATAAAATCAAGCCTCTAAACCCTAATTCACATCTCATCATCATTCATTCATCATTCATCATGTTTTCAAGTCAAGTAAGGTAGGGTTTCAACATTTCAAGTCATCGAGATAAATTTTTTTAGACATTTAAGAGTAGATTCTTCATGTTTTGTTGTAGAAAATCAAGATCAAACATCATGAAAAGGTAATAACTCCATTATTTCATGCTTTATTATATTTTTTCATCATTTTGGTTTAATTACCTAAAAAAGGGTTTGACCAAGGAAAACCCCCATGCCCTAACATTTAACATTTCTCCTTTTCTTCTTGTGTGTTTGGAGATTTAGACATCTTGAAGACTTAGAAATCATTAAAGATCAAGTTGAAAAGTTGTTGAAGATATCTTCTTGTTAACCAAGGAAAATTATCCACTAAAGGTCACTTTCAGTTTCAGAAATCATAGTTTCGGAGGTAGACACCTGTCAGGAACCGAAGAGCTAACTAAGGGCTTTAGTTTCCACCTTTGGATTTTTAGAAATTCAAAAGTAGAATCATTCGCCATTAGTGACGAATGAGTCCCACTACCATGCTTGAACATTTTTTTGTATATTTTTAGATACCCATTTGTTTGAAATGGGCTCTAGAATAGTTTCCCAGATATGGGACTAATTTTCTTAGAATGGCGAATGAGTCCTTGTAGGCCAAATTTTTAGCATCAGTAGCATTTTAGAGGTCATTTCAAGTCTCCAAAAAGATATTAGGTGCACACATTCAGTTTCATCCATTTCTCTTCCAATTTATTTCCAGGTCATTTAATTTATGTTTGCATATCACACTATGTTTTCAAACATATCATATTTCTTAGGTTTTGCATAAATAATAAATCTATCTCTTTATCTTTTTTCATTTAGATCATTAAAATTAGGTATATTTCCTTTGTACTTGCATTAATTTGAGTGAAACACCCTAATTGAGCAAGAGAGTCATACCACCCTACAACCCAAAAATCTATGGTTCATTTTGGTGAACCCAATTTTTAAATACTTTCTTGTCTAATTTGGAGTCCATCATCATCCTAGAATTAGATTTCATTGCATTTTACATTATTTAAGTTACCTTCTAGGGCTTCAAATTTTTCATTCACGAAAAGTGCATATAGGTTGCATTTTTAGCATCTTTAATCATTGAAAAATTCTAAAATTCTACATTTTAAACTTAGGTTTGCATCATAGAACACATAAAACATCCAAATCACTTAGAAATTTCTAAAAATTATGACAAACACCCACACTGGGACTCATTCACCACCTTGGGAGAATTAGTCCCTTTTCACCCCTGAAACTACCTTTTACAGAGCTAGCAACCACATTTATGCACTTTTATTTCCTACCATTACCTACCTGTATCAGTTAGCTAAGTTTCTATAACATACATTTCATTAGATCCACCTTAAATTATCTCATTTCATGCATTTCTTCATTTCACATTTGCATTTTTTTTCAGATTGTTGCCTAATGTAATAAAAAAATTACCTTGTTTCACATCTGAAAAATTTCATTTAAATCATTACATTGTATCTTATTTACTTTTTCATAACATGTTTTCTTTCAAAAAATGTGGCTTTGATTTTGTCAACAATGGATTTTTTAAGTACAACATCCCTTTTGATGAGTTCAATTTTGATTACAATGATGAAGTCATTAAGAAACATGTTAGTCATCATCAAACCATTGATAAAATCCTTAACATTACATTAACCATTGGTGAGAATGGTAGTGTAGACAATCATAACAATCATACTTTTTCTTCTCCTGATATCTCTCCTATTAGTGACGAAGGTATCTTGGTGAAAGAAAATACATGTTTTGAAGGTCTTGATTGTCTCTCTTCATTCCCCTTTGGAAGACATTAGACAAGAAGAGGATGAAATAATAGAAACATTTTTAAATATCACCTTACCTAGTCTCCATAACCATGACAATCAAACTTTTCCATCTCCTAATATCCCTCCTCAATGTAAAGAGGATAGGTTGGTGTTAGAAGACATCCCTATTAAGAATCATGAAACCCTTGATCCTCCCTTCCCTACTGCTCCTCCCATTTGGGATAATCTATTTGAAAACCATAGTGGTCCTTCTCTTGATGCCTCCCCCACTTGTGATGAAGCTACTTTACAAAATTTAACCTTGGATGAACATATTACAAGCTCTCCTAGTAGGATAGATAGTATGGAACATGAGAATGAGACCTTAGGGAAATGTGGCAATCAAATAGAGTCTTCCCCTCATTTCCCCATTATCAATAAACACACACATTCAACCATTGATCATTCCCCTACTTGCGACAAATTTATTTTAGAAGAAACAATCCATGAATGCCAAGATAATTTGATTCGTAGTTCTCCTAAAAACTCTCCTCCTAGGGAGACTATCATGGTGTTAGAAAATGGAAACAATAATAATGTGTCTCCCTTAAATTAAAGGGTGATTCTTGATTTCCCTTTATTAGAGATACATCAAGCCAAGACGACTGAGGTTATGAATGCACAATTGTCCATTAGATCTCCCTCAAGCAATGGACCTCATACATATCCTATGGGACATCCTAACAACCCTATAATTCTCTACCCACCTTCACACAAACAACAAACTCAAAATAAACCTGAATTTGTCCTTTACCCTCCTAAGAATATTGTTTCAGAGCAACTGAGTCATAATACCATTGCTCATACATATAACACTTGAAACAATCCACAACCACCACAACCAACCCCAAAACCCTTACTGTTGCCTAATCCTATCCTACCTAACCCTTTCTTGCCAGGTCAAATGGAGTATGATCTTGTCGAGCAACTTAAGAATACTCTTACTAAGATATCATTGTGGGGCCTTATTCAAGTCTCCCCTCACTATCACAACATGATTCAAACAACCTTATAACAAGTTCTTGTCCCTTCTAATGTGAAAACAACTGATATAGTAGCCATGATTCAAGGACTAAACACTGACATTGTTTTCAACCAAAGTGAACTGCCCTCTTTGGACATGCAAAAAAAATGATCCTTTCATGATTGTAGCATAATACAAATGAAAAGGGATAAAGATAACTCTTGTAGATACTAGTTCTACCCTTAATGCGTGTAGTGTGAGCCTTATAGATAGGCTTGGCATTGATCAACCAATCTATTAAGGGATTTGACAATGTTGAAAGGAAACCACTCGGGGTAATCATTATACCTCTTATAGTTGGGGTGGCCACATTGAATAAACCAATCCATATTATGCCTTATAAAATTTCATGTAACCTTATCTTAAGAAAACCATGGATTCATGAAATGAATGAGGTGCCCTCTACTTTCATTGTAAAATGAAATAAATCTACAACATAGTCCACACACTTGGCACTGATTCAGACCCTTATAGTGTCTTACAACTTGATAAAAATGGATAGAATCATTTAGGCATAGTGTCACCAAATACACAAGTGGAACCTATTCAATAAAAATACAAACAACATATTGAAAAATTTACAGAGCTATTAGAAGATGATTGGGGTTCCTTGGATTTCGAACATGAATTCATGGGTGAATACAAAATCATCAACAAATATTCAAATAGGGGAAATGAAAATGTAGACAACCCTTTGAAACCATCCACTTCAACCACTTTAGAGAATGAAGAAAAATACACAACCAATTTTGACAACACTTATCACCAACCACCACCCAATCCAAAAGAAATGAAAAAGATTTATGGAAAAGGGTATGATCTTATGAAAGAACTTGGCTATAGTGGAAAAGGATGTGGTGCTAATGAAAAAGGTATTCACAACCCTATAGACCCTATCACACAACACACCACTCATGGTCTTGGTTATTGTCCTTTGATAGAAATTTCCAAGCCTTCAATCAATGCTAACACTCTCACATAAAATTCTTCTAATACAACTTAAACTCTAAAGCATCCTAAATTGATAGACACTAGTGGTCTTGACTGTTCTCCTTTGCAAGCAATCAAACAAAAAAATACATCCTTTCTTAATGTTAATGTCATCTCACAAAACACTAATGAAATGAATTTGTTAGATTTTACACCCTACTATAAAGGATAGCCCAAAATCTTGGAATCTAAATAGTCTTGCATAAGTATGACATCTTTTACTAAGCAAGAAACATCTTTGTCACAAACTACAAGACCACCTTCTCCCATTGATCAAGAGGGTATCTTGTCAAGATTCCTCCAAGATCACTTGATCACCCTTCCTCCAAGAACTCAAAAGAAATTCTATTACAAAACTTCATTTTGTGCCTATCATAAATTTCATAGTCATTCTACTAACTAATGTAAGGCTCTAAGTATTAAAATCCAACATCTTCAAGAGTTTGGTCAGCATCTGTATGTGGGGGCACCTAATTCCTCTAATTGATATTGATCACTTGCATTCCATTCATCATTTCGGCTCACTTTTGTCTTGCACTTAGTGGGGGAAAGGGGTAATGTAGCCTTGTCCTCGTATGTCACCTATCGTTGCCTCTTTTGGCTAGTCATTAACCTTTCATGAAAATATAAGAGCAATCTTGAGATGTGGATGACATGCTTTAAGTTGGCTTGCATGTGACATATTACCTTTTTCATGACATAGCCTATCAGAAACATATGACTTGGCATAGGGCTTTCCAAGTAAGATCTCATGTCTTCTTCTTCTACTTTAAAGAAATTTCTCATATTAATGGTGTTAACAACCACTTTAAAGTGGGGGAATACATCACCACTCACATTTTATTGTGTGATTTATTTCTTCTTGTGATGTGTCCTTTTCTTGGTGGAGTCATTAGGCTTGATTCCCTCCAAGAGTGTGATATTTATTTGACTTTTCCTCTCTTGGAAAGATTAGGCATGATGTTCCCTAAGAAGAGACCTTGCATGAACTAATCAAGATCCCTTGAGTACACCTTACACTATTTTTTCTTTTACAACAATTTTTACACAACCATTTTGCATAATATAGATTGCATGCCTATGGTGCCATCCTATTTTTCTATGAGTGTCAAGCATACAATGTTTTTCTTACCTCATAGAGCTTGAAAATCATTTTCATTGTGGTGCATTATCAAAGTTATTAGAAGGTATAAATTTGGTATGGTTGAGCTGGAAGCCCATTCTGAGGCATGACTTTCCCCATAGCCACCTTGTGGATTTCTCACCCTATAGACAACCAAAAGTTTTATGGCCCCAAAGTGAGTATGTTGTGGATTTCTCACCCCATTGATGAGTAGAAGTTTTGTGGCCCTAGAGTGAGTATACTTAGGACTTCTCACCCGACAGAAAACCAAGAGTTTCATCGCCTCAGAGTGAGCATGAATTTTTGGACAAACAACCTAGATCTGATCTACAACATGTTGGATAGATGATCGAAGCTTGATCCACCTTCTCATTTTTGTTTTTCTTTTCTTCCTAAGTTCTTTCCATTGCATAATTTTGTATCTTGTTTGGTTGCACATCATTCACCTTGTGTGTGTGTCATTTTTCACTCATGTTGGTTTATCTTAGGATCACAGATCCTGGGGGCTTGATCCCTTGCTCAATCTTTATTATCCTAGACCATCCGCATTGGTAAAATTGGACCTCTCTTGAATGTCTACTTTACTATGAGTTTGAAGCAAGTTCATCCTCTCACTAAAGTGGGGGCTAAATGTATCGCATAAAATAGTATTTCTTGCTTGATTTGGGAATAATTGATGATAAATTGAACTTAATAAGGCCTTGATTTAGTGTTGTGAGGTGTTTTGCACATCCATACTAGGTCTTGGACCCTTGCAAACTGAATAAAATGCATTCATTGATGTCTTGTAAAGTGTTGTAAAACACTTTCACACTTTTCTAGACTAATGGACCTATTTTTCCCATAATTCAAAAAAGTAAAATGTATTTAATGGCATTATCACATCAATCTAGAAGGCTTGTGAATTAAACTTAACTCTAATCTAGTGTTGTAATGTGTCTTACACATTCATATTAGATGTTGTTCCTTTCTAGGCTATGTGGACCTCATTTTTATATTGTAAAGTGTATTTAATCACACTTTCACATTGAAATTTGTCTCCCTATCCCTAATTGACCTTTACATCATCATTAATAGGCCCCATATGACCCCATATTATGCATCCCAAGGCATAATTTAATCAAATACCTGATTAAATCAAGATAAGAACTAAAAATCCTCATTCCCCAACATTCTAGCTGTCAAAAGGACCCCTCTGGGACTAATTCTCCCATTTGGGAAAATGATTCCCTAAAAGGTGGGACTGATTTTCCCAAGGTGGTGAATTAGTCCCATTTAGGTCATTTTTTAGTATTGAAAGGGAAATTTTGGAATTTAAGTTTATTTTTATTTCATGTCGGCCTTAGGGATCTAATTAATGAGAAAATTAGGTGGATTTCCTATAAAATAAAGCCTCTAAACCCTAACTCACATCTCATCATCATCCATTCATCATTCATCATATTTTCAAGTCAAGGAAACTAGGGTTTCAACATTTCAAGTCATCAAGATAACATTTTCAGATATTCAAGAGCAGATTATTCATGTTTTGCTATAGAAAATCAAGATCAAACATCATGGAAAGGTACTAACTCCATTTTTTCATTCTTTATTACATTCTTTCATAATTTTGGTTTAATTACCTAAAAAGGGTTTGACCAAGGCAAACCCCCATGCCCTAACATTCAACATTTCTCCTTCTCTTCTTGTGTGTTTGCAGATTTAGACATCTTGAAGACTTAGAAATCATTAAAGATCAAGTTGAAAAGTTGTTGAAGATATCTTCTTGTTGAACAAGGTGAAATATCCACTAAATGTCACATTCAGTGCTAGAAATCAAACTTTTAGAGGAGGACACCTGTCAGGAATCGAAGAGTAGACTAAGGGCTTCAATTTCCACCTTTGGATTTTAAAAAATTAAAAAGTGGACACATTCATCATTAGTGATGAATTAATCCCACTTCTAGGCCTAAATAGGGTTTTCTTCAGCTTTGGATACCCAATTTTTTGAAATGAGCACTAAAATAGTTTCCCAGATCTAGGACTAATTCATCTAGAATGGCGAATGAGTCCATGTAGGCCAAATTTTCACTATTAGAAACATTTTATAGGTCATTTCAAGTCTCCAAAAATATCTTTGGTGCACACATTCAGTTTCATCCATTCCTGTTACAGTTTATTTCTAGGTCATTTAATTTATGTTTGCATATCACACTGTGTTTTCAAATATATCATATTTCTTAGGTTTTGCATAAATAATCAATCTATCTCTTTATATTTTTTCATTTAGATCATTACATTTAGGCATATTTCCACTATATTTTCATTAGTTTGAGTGAACCACCTAGATTTTGTGTGGGGTTTATCTCTCTCCTTTAGGTGAAAAACCCTAATTGAGCAAGAGAGTCATAACACCCTACAACCCAAAAATCTATGGTTCACATAGAAAATATTTTGATGTTTCTTAGGATTTTCCATAAAAATATATAGTTTATTAGGCTTGTGGATGCAAAATAGGATCAATTAAGCCATAAAGAAGCATAAATAAAGCAAGGCAGACCAATGCAAGTGTATGCATTTCACTACACTATAGTCACTTTCATTCAAATCCAAGCCTAATTAATTGTATTTTTTGAGTATGAAACTCAACATTCATTAATGCCTTAACATAACACTTGTCATTGAGCAATGTGTGTTTTAGGTGGGTGACTTAGGACCCATTCGCCCATGGGTGAATGGGTCCTCCCTTACACCTAGGACCTAAATTTAAATTATGTTTTTAGTGGCATTTTAACATGTTCAAATATATATTGAGATTTCACCTTGTGTTATTGAATTTTGATAAATTAATGTTACATACCTATAAATATAAGGTCATTTTGAACTATGTTTCACCTAGAAATTTTTTATGAGATCAAGTTAGAGTCCAAGAGTGCTTTCAAGAGAATTTCTAGAGAAATTCCAAGGAATTCAAAAATAGATTTATTGAATATTTATTACAACAATCAAGATCCAATTGTCATTTCAAAGTCTTCTTCCATCATGCATGTTATTGGAGCTAATATGGTGATGTGGGTTTCCTGATCTAGATTCAAGCATTCAAAGCATTGTTTCAAATCAAGTTTCAAGGTTTAAGATACACATACATTGAAGCCATTTGATGCAATTTGCATATCTATATTCCAAGGTTTATCCAAGTGTTTGGTGAGTTGTGACATTTAGTTGTTCATTCATCATTCCTTCCATGCTATTTTTATTCATTTCAAGGTTTGATTACCAAAATAGGGTTTGACCAAGGAAAACGCCCATTAACCCAAAAACAAACATTTTTCCCCTCTTTTTGTGTTGCAGATTTGTAGGTTGAAGAAAAGTTGAAGATCTCAAAAGTTGAAAAATTATAAAATTGTCAAAGTTGTAATCGTTGTTGTTATCTCATAGAAACTCAAATCCCATATTTATTTCTAACTTTTTGAGTGTGACAATCATGAATTTGGGAATGCAGACACAGGAGTAACAAACCTAAAAATAGAATTTGGAGAGCCCCACGGGTATGTGCAGGATCATCATGGAAAAAAAAGGCCCTTAAGTGGCAAAAAATTTAGAAAAATCAGAGTTAGGCAACTTCACATAATTTTTTTATTAAGTTATCTATATTATTTCAAAAATATGTAAGAATAGAATCTGTAGCAAATTGAATGTAGTTTCTAAACTACTAGGTTTGTTTAAAAAAAAAAAAATGATTTGGTGAAAATTTGAAATTTCAATGCAGTGGTACTTAAATTTCAGGGAAAAAATAAGTAGGTGTCCATCTGACCACCCTAACCACAATAAAAGGATAATATTTTTTTATAATATTTTAGCTATAAGTAGAAGAATCATGCCCCAATGTGATGCATATTTTTTTGTAATTTTTTCCAAGTAAATAATTAATTATTATTTTTTTATTACAAATTTTTAAAAATATAAAAATTTGTATGTCTGACCACCTTAACTTGGTCAAAACTTCATGAAATTCTTCAATTTTTTTAATCCTATAGTATGTGAAGCATAGAATGTGGCATGTTTTGGATTCAAAAAATGTGATATTGTTTAAAAGCTATAGATGTTTTTCAATCAACCTATCAATCAAGAATTTAGTCATAATTTGAATAGAAAATGCATAATAATTACTTATTAAATTCAAAGTAAAGAATAATTTATATTGGTGGAAATCTAAGAATCTCCTTTAAAAACCCTTTTCGTTTCATCAATTTTGGTTAAAAAAATAGTCGTCATCCACATACCCATCATATTGCCACTTTTTGGCCCATCATGATCCTGTACATGCCCCTAACCAAGACCCATTCACCATAGGGCAAATGAGTCCTCAGACAACTTCTAAAAACACCATTTTGTGAGAGGTACACAACATTTATCCCTTCTAAATCTACCATAAACTTTGTAGGTTCCTTGAGTTTTATGTTTAATCTACTAAATCCAATTAATAGATTGAAATGTGGAGTTGATTTGTTAATTTTAATCTTTGTCACCAAAAGTGTTGCCTGACTTAGACCCCCATCTTAACACAAAAAGGGAAATTGCAAGATTCCTCAAAGAATTCACTCACCTAAGGGTTGAAAGTGGATTTTGACTTGAGTGATCTCATTTCTTGAATGAAATAGAAATAGGTAGGTTCATTCACCCCATTTTTCCATTTCTATTTATAGAAAGTTTGGTGAAATATTCCAAATTTAGAATAAAACCCTATATGTTTGAACCCCTACCCCATATTTTATGTTTCATTTTTTATTTGGAGTGGATTCAAACCCTAGATATAGGATTGGATTTAATTCATTTCATTTAGGGTTTCTAAATTTGGTTCGAAGATGCATTTGCATTTTAGGTGTAAAATTGAATTTTGCATTCATTTTATATCTAAAAATTTAACAAAAATTGCATAGTGTTAGACTAATTTTGCAAATAAATTGTATATTAGTGTATGTTAAATCATTCACATTCAAAAATTAAGTCAAAATTCATTTTTAAAAGTGCCATAGTTCATCATTTTTCATTAATTTTACTTGTATTAGGTCACTAAATTCTAGAAAAAAATTTCACAGAAGTTACAGTCTAAGACCTGAAATAGAGAACACATATAACCACTAATAAATTGCATTTTTCATTTAAAAAAAACTGTATAGGGACCCATTCACCCCTAGGAAAGTGATTTTTTCATGGCCTACAAAAACTATCTTTTTTGAGGGGTATGTGGAAGATCATCATGGAAAATATAGGCCCTTAAGTGGCAAAAAATTCAGAAAAATCAGAGTTAGGCAACTTGACGTAAAAATTTGAATAAGTTATGTATATTATTTCAAAAATATGTAAGAATAGAATCTATAGCAAATTGAATATAGTTTCTAAACTACTAGGTTTGTTTTAAAAAAAAAAAAGCTATTTGGTGAAAATTTGAAATTTCAATGCAGTGGTACTTAAATTTTAGGGAAAAAATAAGAAGTAGGTGTCTGTCTGACCACCCTAACCACAATAAAATGATAATATTATTTTATAATATTTTAGATATAAGTAGAGGACTCATGCTTCGATGTGATGCATATTTTTTTGTAATTTTTTCCAAGTAAATAATTAATTATGAATTTTTAATTACAAATTTTAAAAATATAAAAACTTCGTATGTCCGACCACCTTAACTTGGTCAAAACTTCACGAAATTCAATTTTTTATTTTTTTAATCGTATAGTATGTGAAGCATGTTTTGGATTCAAAAAATGTGATATTGTTTGAAAGCTATAGATATTTTTCAATCAGCCTATCAATCAGGACTTTAGTCGTAATTTGAATAGAAAATTAATAATAATTACTTATTAAATTCAAAGTAAATCATAATTTATATAGATGGAAATCTAAGAATCTCCTTTAAAAACCCTTTTCGTTTCATCAATTTTGGGTAAAAAAATAGTCGTCAGCCACATACCCATCATATTACCACTTTTTGGCCCATCATGATCCTGCACATACCCCGAGCTTTTCTATGTGTGGACTTGAAAAAAGTAACCATTTTAATTTTTCTTGTTTGTCCCTCCTCGTGCTTATTTGGCTTGATTTTTCCTTGATTTAATGTTGCAATGTGGCCCACACATTCACATTAGGTCTTGAATCTTTATGAATCATTAAGACTTTATGATGTCTTGTAAAGGTGTTGTGAAGTGTTGTGATACATTTTCACACTTTTCTAGACTCTTCTTATTATAATTCACTTGCATACCCCCTTTTTATGACTTACCAAGTCCTATTCTAAAGTGTTGTAAAGTCTTGTAACAAACTTTCACCCTTTTCTAGACTTGTCATCAACAAATACACCTTTCTTATGGTTTATTTGGCCCCTTTATGCACTTAGAAGCCTTAATTAAGTGTATTTTTGTGTGTAAACCTGAAAAAAATGATTTAATACAATATAATTTATGACAACCATTCACATGCCTTTAGTGGGACCCATTCACCACTAGGGGTGAATGAGTCCCTCTTGTCACAAAAATCAAAATAAACTTAAATTACTAGCGGGTTTTCATTCCTAAAGTCCTAAGGTCATCCTGTGATGTTGTATCTTTCAGAAATTAGGGCACAAGTGTGTATAGATACATGATTTTATATTAATTTTAACCCCCAATCACCTCATACACTCTCATTCACTCATTCATGCATTCATCACAACATTCTAGCATCATTTAATCAAGCAATTATCAAGCAACTTGGAGGAACAATTGATATATCTTCAGACTTCAACAACAAGGGTTTGGTGAGTATATGACAGTGCATGTTATTTGTAGACATCAAAAAAATGTCATCTTATGATACCTTGTCACAACATTGCATCATTTAGACACCTTGTATCATGTTTTACCCTAGGTACCCATGTCATCATATATTTAATTAAATTCATAATCATTTCCATCCATTTCTCTAATGTTAATTAAATTATTTATATTACTTAATTAATTAAATCATTTATATCCCTTCCTCTACTATTAATTAAATAATTTATATTATATATTTAATTAAATCATTTCCATCCATTCCTCTAATGTTAATTAAATAATTTATATTATTTAATTAATTAAATCATTTCTATTAATTCTTCTAATGTTAATTAAATAATTTGTATTATTTAATTGATGAAATCATAAATCCAACATTAATTAAATAAATCAAATATTTATTTAATTAATAAAATCTTTAAAATATCTTCTTGCTTTCTTTCCAAAATTGAAACTCATGTGCATTTAATTAATTTATTTAATTAGATAATTCATCAATTATCTTTCTCATCTTTTTCAGGATTTATTTCCTTTGAAAGATAATCAAAATCTTTCTATTTTTTTTCACATCTTATCTTATCTTGTTTTAATTCCTTTAAAATAATAAATCAAAATATTTCTATCTTTCGAAAATCTTATCTCATCTCATTGTATTTCCTCTTTGATCAAATAAAACAAAAATCAAATCATTATCAATCTTATCAAATCTTATCTCTGTCCACATCGAAAATCTATAAATCATACATTTCACAGGCCATTTGCATCGAATCTTCAGACATCCTTATGCTGTCAAAATCATTCTTCCATCAAATCTTCTTCTAGCATCTTCACTCTGTTAAAATCAGTCTTCAATCGCCATCTATCATCTTCATCAAGTTGTTATGCTATAGAATTGAGCAACCAAGATTCCTCCAAAAATCAACCTTTGAAATCTTGCATCCTTGTGCAAGTGGAGAAGAGTCATGGAGATCAATCAACACTAGTTTGAAAATCAGTTTGCAGTTTCTTTGTTTACTATTTTTATTTTCATTCTAGTTTGTACTTCATGGTGCTTGATAGGATTTAATTTGTTTATTGTCTTCAATGCATTTAAACTCTTTGGATTATCTACCTATCTACATTTTGGCGCCCACCGTGGGGCCTTGCCCCATTTTTAACATTTATTTGCAGGTTTTATGACAAGATTCACGTTCTGGAATTTGGAATTTCGGCAAAATTTTCTGTTTTAGCGCATCTAAGGGTTTTTGTAGCGTATCCAGGGTTTAACAGTGCTTTTACAGGTCTTTCGGCACATTTAGGAGCTGTTTCGGCGCATCCAGGGACTGTTTCGATGCTTATAAGGAACAAAATGGTGCATATACTGTTTCATTAAAAAAAATTGTAATTTTTTTAATTTTTTTTTAGCGCATTCAAGATTTCTTTTAGCGCATCTGGGACTTCTTTTAGCGCATCTGGGACTTCTTTTAGCACATATGGGAATTCTTTTAAGCATATAAGGTCTGTTTTAGTGCATACACTTCTGTTTCAACATTTTTTTAGTCAATCTTAAAATGGCCGTATCTTGGTCATTTTTTGGTCTTTTTCAGTGTTTTTTTTTTATTTGGGGTAGAATTTCATAAGCTATCCAATGGTGCTAGTTTTTATCAATGTTTACAGAGTTAAAGTTCTCAAATTTTCATATATTCTTCAGCACATATGACTTTTTTCTAACAGATTTTTAATTTGTTTCTTTTGTCCTTGTGACTTGTTGGTGAATCATACGGAGCTGGAAAAGTGTTGGAATCAGTCACAACATCAATTTGGAGAGCGAAAATAACCAGGTGCACTTGTTTCATCCTTCATCTCTTAATCTTGTTTGTCACATCTTTCAATTTGGGACATAAAATCAAATCTTGTTTGATCACATCATTGCAATTGGTTTAAAAAAAATCTTGTCTTCAATCACACTTCAAAAATTGGGTCTAAAATTAATCATTGTCTTCCATCACATCTTGATTTGGGGATAAAAAGAACAAGTGTTTGAATTTTTTTATAAACATTGCAATTTTTTTAAGGGAAATTAATCATTGTGAGTGTGAATCAAGTGTGTGTGTGATCTCAAACCCTTTCTAGGAGGCCTGCTAGGGGATTTCATCACCCCTGGGGACGACCTCAATCGAAGTGTGAATCAAAATACACGCTTGTTTGGAAGTTAAAATTTTTGTCACTCTTGGGTAAGCCCCAAAGAACTTTATACCTTTGGGAAGTGAAGGTGAAGGGTGGGTTACCCCTTTCTCCCGACTGTGTAGCAAGATTTTGCTTTCAAATCATCCTTAGTCAACCTTTTGTAGACTAGCTTGAGACCTAATTGGCCATACCCCACTTGACTAGTCATAGGGCTTGTTGATGTGTCTTCCATGTGTGCTTGTTTAATAGTCATTATTACATTATTCAAATTTCAAAATTCAAACTTGCTTATGTGTCTTGAGTGAGTGATTTATGGTTGTACATGTGTGATTCATTTAAACATTGTCCAATCAAGCTAAAAACCAAACACATAAAGTCAATCTACACATTCTTCCAACACATTCATATCCAATCACCATCAACCCTAATCAATCCAAGTCTTCCAATCTAATCATTCCACATCATCACTATCACCAACCTAGTCCTAGTCACCAATTATCAAAATGGTCATAATCATAAACAAGACCAAATTCATAATCCAAGGGGGCACAACTAAGAATTCCTTTGATGGAAATATGAATGTAACCTCTTCTCCAAAAACAACATCATCCAAATTCAATATTTTTGAATTTTTTGAGAAGCCCAAATCTAAGCCATCAAATAAAATTGACCAATCTAATCCATCCACTTCTTCGCATGCCAATGCCACATCAACACATCCATCAATATCACTGGAAGAACATAGAAGCCCAAGTCTACCTTGGCAAAAAAATCAAGAGCCTTTAAGTCTTAATGCCACCTTTGACAAGGGAAATACCAATCTAGCACATGCACCCTATAACTTTATCATACCATCATCCAATCAAAATCAAAACCCTAAGCCAACACCTTCCACCTCTACACCTCCAACGGATGTGACCCAAGGGCTACGAGCAAGGAATCAACTGTCGCCATGTCATTCAACACGTATACCTGAACATACAAAAGAATCCTCAAACATCATGCAAAGTCCTTCAAGCCAACCATGTCATCCACAACCCCTTGAGCCAATTCCAGAGTCTCCCCTCGTAAGTCCAAGTCACCCTCTATCATGCTCCTATGTTGTTGACCATCAAGAATATGACAAGTCTCTCCATGAGAAATCCCCTTCCACCTCCATTCCAATAAGTCATGAGGTATTTGAAGAGCACAATCCTAAACATGCAGAAACATTACCCCCTCATCCACATAAAGATCAACACCCTCCCAATGATCCCATTCATAACATACCTAATATTGTTCATGATCAACCTTCCATCTTTGATCAAGACCCCTTTTATGATCAAGAAGACCATGATGATCCTCTTAGCCAACTTTATGCATTCCATGGTTAAGAGCCTATCACTTCACCTATCCATGAGCAAGAAACATCCCTTACTCCTATCTACCCCCTACCTAGTCCTATCCATGATCTATTAACATCCACTTCCTTTTATGAGACATATGCCTCCCAAGCACACATAGAAGATCAAACAAATACATTGGATCTAAGTGAACACAATGCTAATCAAGATCCTAATGGTCCTCCATCACCCACTATCAACCCCATTGCAAGTCCTCCATCATATCCTGATGGTCTTTCCACCCTCATTCATGAATGTTCCTCCTTAGAACAACAAAAACCATTATCTTCCCTTGCTTCATCTTCTCCATCCAATAAGGAACTCATGTCTAGTGTTCCACCTACACCTAGTCTCATTTTCCATTGCACACTCCAAAACATGAACCACCAAGATAAATGTTTAGACCTTCATGAACAAGGTATTTTGGAGCCTATCCATGTCAAAGTCCCTCCACGCTCTTATGGCCGTGGGCATACATCTCAAGGACACCAATCTCAAGATGTTGGTATTTCCTCCATGCCTCCTAAGTCCACCTTCCATCATACAGCCTATCATACACCCAAAACATATGTTGTCATTCCACCACCGTCATCCTATAAATGTCAAAATCATGTGACCATACACCTTCCACCATCCATTCTACCACCATTACTTCCAACTCCTAATATCCCTCGATCCACTCTACCACCATTGCTTCCAAATCCTAATATCCCTCCATCTAATCTACCTCCACTTTTCCCAACACCTAATATCCCCATTATCCAATCCCCTTATCCCTCCATCCATAAATACCCTAACATTTCTAATCATGACCAACAAATGCACACAGTGTATAAACATGAAGCTTCCACTCATTCCACCAAACCCAAGGGATTCAAAAGTAATAATTCCAATGCCTCTACCTATAAAGTCAAAAATCCTAAGGGTTCTTGTGCCTTAGGACATCAATACAAAAAGTCAAAGAAAAATCCATCTAAAAAGTTATATAAGCCCATACCTCCAAAAGTAAAGGCCAAAACTAAAATGGTTTGGGTACCTAAGAAAAAGGAAATCAAGTCAAATGAGGCATTCACATCACAAAAATCCCAACCATCCACTTCCATCCCACATTCTCATTCCATTCAAAAGTCTCAAATTCCTAAAACCCACAAGAAAAATAAAAATCATAAAAATACTAAGTCTATGTGGGTACCTAAATAACTTCATCCACCACCTCCTAAGAAAACATCTCCATTGCTTCCTACACCCCATCCACATCAAAAGCTTCAATGCTTATCACAATGTGTGCAACCATTGGTCATGGTTCCCTTCCATTTCACAACAATTCCACATACCTCACTCTCCCCATCCTTCAACTTTTATCCTACATATCTTCCTGATCACCTCCCTATGGTCCATGATTTTGCATAAACCTTTCATCCATCATTTTGTACAAGTCCTATTCAATCCACATCATCATCCACTATTCCCCATCCATTCTTATATAAGACTTTCATAATCCGCCATCTACCTAATCCATCTCCCTTTCATGTCATCCCTTACCAACATCTATGAGCATAATGACATTTGACATGGTCCATGCAATGACATCCATATCTAGTGGAACTATCACCTTTCATGCAACTAGACACTTGGGTCCCTCCTATCCAAAAGTTGAAAAGTCAAAAGGTCAAAAAGTCAAAAAAAATAAAAAAGTAAAGAAAAATCCCTTCATCCAATGGTGAAAACCTGGTAAATAGGCGCCCTGGATAAGTACCATGATGAAAACCTAGCAAATAGGCATCATGCGTAGGTTGATCTTCTATGTCACTTACACTTGGGGGCACAATGTCTTATCTATCCAACCTATCATTTTCATGTCATATCATTTCCATCCTACCTACCATCTTTAGCCATCATACATACCTATTATATTGAGTCCATTCATCCACCCTTCTTCTTTTGATCTTGATGAAGATATAGGGGAAAAATGTTAAAACATGCTTTGGATATCTTTTGATATACCTCATCCTTCCAAACAAGCCTATCATTATCCTATTGCCATAAGCTTTGTCATGAAAAATCCTAAGTCTTGTACCTAGAATGGGGCATGTTATTCCTATGCAACATAGTCTTTGATGGTCACATTCTTGCTCTCTTATGATGCATACATCCATTTCATTCACTATGATTTATCCTTTCCATCCATCCATATATCATGAGCCTTTTATCCCTTATCCCATCACCCACCTTTTCATCCATCAATCCCCTTTATCTCCTTGCACCTAGCCTTGGTTTTCCCCTTGTCATTGGTATCTAGCACAAAGGCTACTCAAATTTTCATCCTTTGACACCTCCAAATATTCTCAAAAATCCAAAAAAATCAACACATTTCAAAAATGCAAAAAAAATAAATAAATTAAAAACAAAAAACAAAATCAAAATATCCCCAAAAATACAAAAAAAATCAAATATCCAACAAAAATCCAAGCAATAAAATCATTTCAATCACATCAATTCTTCTATCCAATCATTCAACTATTCCACCAAATCAATCATCTTCATCAAAACCATTGCAACCTATCCACTCAATCACAATCATTCCAATCAAATCAATTCTCCAATTCAATCAATCGATTATCTAATCAAATCACTTCAACCTAAATCATTACAATCACATCAATTCTTCTATTCAATTCATCACATCCTATCATCCAATCAATCATCATATCATTACAAATAATTTCTTCAAATCAATCAAATCATCTTCAATCATTCTAAGCAATAATCCAAATGCAAGTCAATCCTTAATCCATACCAATCAAGTCGATCAATCTTGTTAAATTATCCAATCACATCCTTTGGTCTTGATCCTAAACTTGTCGTAAACCAAATCAACCAATCAACCAATCAATTATCATCATCCTTGTGTTGCTCTAGGGATATATCGCATTCCCCGCAATGACAACACTATCATAATCATTAATCAGTCAATCAATCAATGGTTTATAGCTTGACAAGGGCAATACCTTGTTTTTTTTGGTATCATTTGTGCATGCTTGCTTGTGTGTGTTATCATTTTATCTTGCATTTGTATCAAATCTGTATCATTCTAGCTAATATTCATATCTTGTGTATGTTGGAATATCTTTTTGCGTTATCCTTTGCATCTCAAGTCACATAATACCTTTTGTGCATTAGGACTTTAATGCTCTAAGCCTCTTTCCTCATACGTCTAGACAAGGTTGTATTATGCTGGGGCATGAGACACATCATCCCCTTGGTCCTTATACCTTGGTGCATAACGTCTAGTGCTATATCAAACATCATGGTTGCTCATCTTTCATTGCAGCATAACGTATCATTCATCTCCTTCATCCACTTTCTATCTTGCATCATCCTATCTATCCTTATCATTTCATTTCGAGAGCCTACCCGTGTTTGTTCAACCTGCCTATCCTCTCGAGGGGGCATCATCATTCCATCATCATCTTACCTTTATATCATTATCCATTTTCCTCTATCCATACCTTAACTTCTTTGAAATGATGTTACTCGACACAAATCTCATCATCTCGAACATCATCTCAAAGAGGGGAAAAATGTAGACATCAAAAAATTGTCATCTTACGATACCTTGTCACAACATTGCATCATTTAGACACCTTGTATCATGTTTTGCCCTAGCTACCCATGTCATCATATATTTAATTAAATAAAATTTATTTATTTAATTAAATTCATAATCATTTCCATCCATTTCTCTAATGTTAATTAAATTATTTATATTATTTAATTAATTAAATCATTTATATCCCTTCCTCTAATATTAATTAAATAATTTATATTATTTAATTAATTAAATCGTTTCCATCCATTCCTCTAATGTTACTTAAATAATTTATATTATTTAATTAATTAAATCATTTCTATTAATTCTTCTAATGTTAATTAAATAATTTGTATTATTTAATTGATGAAATCATAAATCCAGCATTAATTAAATAAATCAAATATTTATTGAATTAATAAAATCTTTAAAATATCTTCTCGCTTTCTTTCCAAAATTGAAACTCATGTGCATCTAATTAATTTATTTAATTAGATAATTCATCAATTATCTTTCTCATCTTTTTCAGGATTTATTTCCTTTGAAAGATAATCAAAATATTTCTATTTTTTTTCACATCTTATCTTATCTTGTTTTAATTCCTTTAAAACAATAAATCAAAATCTTTCTATCTTTCGAAAATCTTATCTCATCTCATTGTATTTCCTCTTTGATCAAATAAAACAAAAATCAAATCATTATCAATCTTATCAAATCTTATCTCTGTCCACATTGAAAATCTATAAATCAAACCTTTCACAGGCCATTTGCATCGAATCTTCAGACATCCTTATGCTGTCAAAATCATTCTTCCATCGAATCTTCTTCTAGCATCTTCACTCTGTCAAAATCAGTCTTCAATCGCCATCTATCATCTTCATCAGGTTGTTATGCTGAAAAATTGAGCAACCAAGATTCCTCCAAAAATCAACCTTTGAAATCTTGCATCCTTGTGTAGGTGGAGAAGATCCATGGAGATCAATCAACACTAGTTTGAAAATTGGTTTGCAGTTTCTTTGTTTACTATTTTTATTTTCATTCTAGTTTGTACTTCATGGTGCTTGATAGGATTTAATTTGTTTATTGTCTTCAATGTATTTAAACTCTTTGGATTATCTACCTATCTACATTATTTTTTCATCATTCCTTTCTTATTTCATTTCATTATCAAGGGTTTGATTACCAAAGTGGGGTTTGACAAAGGCAAACCCCTATACTCTAACCCTTAACCCTTTTTCCCTCTTTACATGTGTGTTTGCAGGTCTTGTAGGAAGATTTGTCAAATAGAAAGGTGTCAAAAAGGTGTTGCAAAGTCATCAAAGTCATCATAGTCAATATAACCTTATTTGAAGCTTGGAGACCTCTTTCAACCCATTTTCTATAGATTCATATATGTCAACCCAACAAGAAGAAAAGTATAGATCAAGACCCATAGAGTTGAACTCTGAATTAACAGATTTTTGTAGGTGGATTAATTCACCATTTGTGGTAAATAAGTCCCACTACCAGACTGGAAAAAGTGTTTTTATGAGGTTTTTTGTTCCCGACATCCCAGAATCTGTTTTGGCAATTTTACTAGAAACAGGACTATTTCGCTATCTACGGAAAATGAGTCCCACTAGGCTTCAATAGTGAATTATGTAGCATTACAAAACCTTCCCAAATATTCTTTTAGTTTCCAGGTGCACACTGATAAGTTTCATTAAGTTCTTTTTCAATTTGTTTATGTTTCTAGTTCATGTTTGCATACAACATTATGTTTTCGAACACTCCATATTTCTTAGTTTTGCATTCATAATCAATAGATTTTATTCATTTTCTGCATTTAGTGCATCTCATCTAGGCACATTACACCCACATCACATCCATCTTTAAATGTGAACATTGCATTTTGGCACATTCTTTTCCCTTTTAGGTGAAAAACCCTAGAAGGGATAAAAAGACATTTGGGTGCCAAAATATTTGTTTACATTTTGTTTTCTTTCTTTTGTTCCTTTTTCATTTGCATGAAACAACCATATTTAGAAATGTATTACTTGGCATAGGGGCTTTCCAAGATGTCTCTCATGTCTTGTTTCTTTTTTTTTTACATTTTTCTTTTGCTACTTTAAAGTAATTTCTCACAAAACGGTGTGTAGCAATTCCTTTAAAGTGGGGACATACATTGGCATTATTCATTTTGCATTTTTCTTTTTCTTTGTTCTTAGTGTAGCCTTGTCACTTTATATTTATGTGTTTGTAGCTTTATGGATGACATTGGTTGTGTTGTCCTTCATAAGTGTGATCTATCATAAGTTGTGAATATTCTATTCTTTGATTTGTCCTCTCTTAGAGACATTAGACACAATGTTCCTGAAGTTATAGACCTCAAATAAACTAAGCAAGACTCCTTTGAACACATCTTTTGCATTTTACATTTTTCATTTACATGACTAATTTTCATAACACAACTTGCATTCATGTGGTGCCATTGCATTTTTTTATGATTTCTAAGCATATGAAGCTTTTCTTATCTCATGAAGCAGGAAATGGCATTTTTCTTTGTGGTGCCTTATTAAAGTTATCAGGAGGTATAATTGTAATATGGTTAAGTGGGAAGCCCATTCAGAGGTATTAATTTTCCGCATAGCCACCTTATGGATTTCTCACCCCATGGACAACTATAAGTTCAGTGGCCCTAGAGTGAGTATGTTGTGGATCTCTCACCCCACGGACGACCAGAAGTTTCATGGCGCCAGAGTGAGTATACTTGGGCCTTCTCACTCAATAGAAAACGATGCATTCTATTGCCCCAATGTGAGTATGCAGTTAAAAAAAAAACAACCTAGATCTAATCCACAATGAGCTGGATAGACAATCAAAGCTTTCTTTTCTTTCCTTCATTCCTTCGTGCTTATGATTGGTTTACCATGAGATCTTGATCCTGGGGGATTGATCATCCCTCTTGACTGATGTTGTCTCATCTCATCATGCATTAGTGCATTCAGACCTCCTCTTCATTGCATGTTCAACTACTTTACTGTGAGTTTGAAGAAATTTCATCCTCTCACTAAAGTGGGGGCTAACCATGGACACAAAAAAATTAACCCTTTTACTTTTTCTTGTTTTGTCCCTCCTTGTGCTTATTTGGATTGATTTTTCCTTGATTAATGTTTCAATGTGGCCCACACATTCACATTAGGTCTTGAATCTTTATGAATCATTAAGAATTTATGATGTCTTGTAAAGGTGTTGTGATACATTTTCACACTTTTCTAGACCCTTCTTATTATAATTCACTTACATACCCCCTTTTTCTCACTTACCCAGTTCTATTCTAAAGTGTTGTAAATTATTGTAACAAACTTTCACGCTTTTCTAGACTTGTCATCAACAAATACACCTTTCTTATGCTTTATTTGGCCCCTTTATGCACTTACATGCCTTAATTGAGTGTATTTTTTAATGTAAACCAAATAAACATTATTTAATACAATATAATTTTTGAAACCTATTCACATGCCTTGAGTGGGACCCATTCACCACTAGGGGCAAATGAGTCCCTATTGGCACAAAACTCAAAATAAACTTAAATTCCTGGTGGGTTTTTATTCCTAAAGACCTAATAAGGTTGGCCCATGATGTATTTTTGGGAAATTAGGGAACACATGTGTATAAATACATGATTATCTATTCAATTTAGCCCCCAATCATCTCATACACTTTCATTCAATCATTCATGTATTTATCATAGCATTCTAGTATCATTCAATCAAGCAATTATCAAGCATCTCGGAGTAGCCATTGACGTATCTTCATACTTCAACAACAAGGGTTTGGTGAGTATATGAAATTGCATTTTATTTGTTCATCATTCCTTTCTTATTTCGTTTCATTATCAAGAGTTTGATTACCAAAGTGGGGTTTGACCAACACAAAACCCTATACTCTAACCCTTAACACTGTTTCCCTCTTTGCATGTTTGTTTGCAAATATTTTAAGAATATTTGTCAAAGAGAAAGGTGTCAAAAAGGTGTTGCAAAGTCATCAAAGTCTTCATAGTCAATATAACCTTATTTGAAGCTTGGAGACCTCTTTTAGCCCATTTTTTTGCATATTTAGATCCGTAAACCCGACAAGCAAAAAAGTATAGACCAAGACCCATAGAGTTGACCTTTGACCTTGCAGATTTCTATAGGTGGAGTGGTTCACCATCTATGGTGAATAAATCCCACTGCTAGGATGGAAAAAGTGTTTTCTGAGTTTTTCTATTCCTGGCATCCTGAAACCTATTTCGACAAGTTTTACCAAAAACAAGACTAATTCACCATCTGTGGCGAATGAGCCCTAGTGGGATTCAACAATGAATTCTATGGCTTTCAAGAACCTTCCCAAATCTACTTTTAGTTTTTAGGTGCACCCTGATTAGTTTCATTAAGTTTTGTTTCAATTTGTTTATGTTTCTAGTTAATGTTTGCGTACAACATTGTGTTTTCAAACACTTCATATTTCTTAGTTTTGCATACATAATCAATAAATTTTATTCATTTTCTATTTTTATTCCATCTCGTCTAGGCACATTACACCCACATCACATCCATCTTTGAATGTGAACATTGCATTTTTTCCCATTCTTTCCCCTTTTAGGTGAAAAACCCTAGAAGTGCTAGAAAGACATTCGGGTGCCAAAATCTTTGTTTACACTATGGTTTTATATACTTCCTAGGTTTTTTGGTAGCCTACTATACCAGTTTGGAAAGTTTCAAAAAAATCTACTTTATGCATCTAGGTCTAAACATCCATTTAGTCTAGTCATTTTAAAATAATTCCATAATCATTTTGGTAGAAAAAATCATCAAATCTGAAAACGCTTACATTCATGAAGCTTTGCATAATATGGATAAAAGTACTTTTCACTTTTGGGTACCCAATGTTTAGATTCTTGAAACTTTGCATAAGTTGGATAAAACTACTCTTCACTTTTGGATACACAATGTTTAAATTCATGAAACTTTGCATAAGTTGTATAAAATTACTTTTCATTTTTGGGTACAGATTACTTATATTCTTGAAGCATTGCACAAAATGGATAAAAGTACTTTTCATTTTTGGACACACAATTTTAGTATCTTACCTTTCTAAGCATGCCTAGAAAAATTCCATCCCTCCAACTTATGAGAATGTTTTAATGAAATATAATACAATAGTGGACAATCATGACAATCAAATTTGGTCTTCTTAGAATATCTCTCCTATTGGTGAAGAAGATATTTTTATGTTAGAAGATCCAATCAATGAGAGTTATGAGAATCCTATTTGTCTCTCTTCCCCTACCTCTCCTACTTCAGAAGACATCATTGGATACAAGTATGATACCATTGAAACATTCCCTAATATCACTTTTCCTATTTCTCCTATTTGTGAGAATGATTTGATACAAGAGAATGCCATCATTGATAAGCAAGAAAATCCAACCATTGATGAATCCCCTACTTGTGATGAATTTATTTTTGAAGACCAAATAATTTAATGTCATGAAAATTTAGCTTTTAACTCTCTTAAAATCTCTCCTACTAGGGAAGATATCATGGTGCAAGAAAATGACAACAGTGACACATGTCTTTCAAACAATAGTAATGTGGCTTCCTTAGATGAAGATGATGAAGTGACATTAGACTCCCCTACACTAAGAGATCATGAAAAAATGGATAAATCTTTTGAGGTTATGAACACTAGATATCCCTTGAGTCCTCATACAAGTCCTTTAATTCTTAGACCTCCTAATTAATCTCCTAGGCCACTTCTTACATGAGTCCACAACCTTTAGCAAAGAAGAAAAAAACATTTACACATCCACATATAAATAATGTGATTACATGAGTAACCACTAAATCCAAAAGAAATGAAAAATCCTTATGGAAGAGGTTACCAACATTTTGGTTATAATGGAAAAGGATGTGGTGCTAGAAAAAAAGGAATTTGTGTTCCTATAAATCCTAACACACAAGAAACAACTAGTCATCTCGATTATTATCCTTCAAAAGAAACAAAAGCATCAAAAAATATTTCACTCAACATCAACACTCTTACAAAATATTCTTCTAAGATAACTTTAACCTTGGTGCATCGTGAGCTAATTGATACTACATGTGGGAATATTGATACTCATTATAATCAATAACATTAATTGTTGCTCCTTTATGAAACACATAAAGTGGGCCCTCCTAGACATGTGTCATGATTTCACAAACTCAAAGGGAGACATGTTATGGTAAAAAATGTTCCACTAAGGTAATATCTTGCTGAAAATTAAAATGAAATATATATAAAATATTGAAATGAACACATTTCGCATGTTAATGGAAGGAAATATTTGTAATTAAAAGATTTCACAAACCAAAAACCTAGTGCGAAATAACAAAAATATAATATGGTGGGACCCTTTGAAATACTCCCTAGGTGACTTAAAATAAAAATATAGCACACACACTTAAGATAACTTAAGTCACTAGGAAAAGGGGGCCCCAAAGTGCAATAAGAGGGGACTTTGTGGGGAGCCTTAAGGTGTTGCACGGAAAGGAACCTTTGAGATTCAATTTGTTGAAGACCCCTACACATCAAACATACTGGGGTTTTTAAAATATTTTCATAGACTCATGGGAGGAAAAAAAAAGTAGTTTTAGCTTCTACAAATTGAAGGAGCAATGTGAAATGTTGATCCATGTCTCATGGGGCCTAGGGAATCACAAAACCCTTTTAAAATAGAATAAAAAATTAAAATAATGAAATAAATTGATTCTCTAACCATAAGTGGTTGGTAAAATAATGTATATGAGACTTAAATTTTTAACATAAAATATTGACAATGAGATACATATGGTCAACATGAAATTAGAACAAAATTACAACAGTGTAACCTAGGCTTAAGGTTTTAGAAAACCCTTGGAATACCTCTAAAACCCCCTATTAAAAAAAAGGATGACTTCCATTACAATATCAAAATAGGCTAGGGAACAAAAAATAATCCATGTCCTACTAGGATAGTGGTCTTTTATAGCGGCTCTATTCAGGTCTCTGAAACCTACAAATAGTTATATCTCTCCATTCTACTTCCTAACAAGGACTAGATTGGAGACCCAACAAGTGTGTTTGATAGGTAAGACGATGCTTACCTCTATCAATTTTCCCAACTTCATTTTTATTAGTGGCTCTAATTTTTGATTCAATGGACTTTTTTTTTCCTTACAGGTTTAGTATTGGTTTCACGTTCAATAATGTTGGGAAAAATTAGGATCAAAACCTTTCAAATCATTATATTTCCAAGAAAAAATATCATCATATTCTTGACATAACACTACAAAAGCAACCCTTTCTTCTAATTTGCATACCTTACACAATTTGAAATGCTTGTCTTTTACAAATGCTTACACGTTCATAATGATCATGTTTGACTTCCACGATGATTTCCCCTTTTAAGCTTGATAATCATAACTAAAAAATATTCTAATGAGACCAAACCCTTAAGCAACTTGTTAGTTTTTAGCTATATAATTTTCTCACCATACTACTACCACAATTTCTCTTAGTTAGCAACTGGAAACTCAACCTTTTCAATCAAAACATTTATAATTTTTTTATTACTATCAAACAGTTACCAATGTGCTTGATTATCAGGTATTGAGGGTCTTACCACAAATTTTATGTACTGCAACTCATTACCATTATTGATATCAGTTGGAATATCTTATTGTTCTCCCATTGCATCCAACTTATCAGCATGTTTGTTTATATTTATAAGTATGGACAACAAGTTAAAAGCATCAAATTCCTTAATAATATCCCAAACTCTATGTCTATAAGTCTTGAGTAAGTCATTTTTTGAGACATTTAGAACTCTTACTTGGTTTATAATGAGATCACTATCCCCAAAAACTTGCAAGAATTTTATTTTCCTCTTTCTTTCCCATTCTAGGACATGAATAAGTGCCTCATACTCTATTGTATTGTTATTACAACTAAAAGTAAATCCAAAAGAAAAATAGTAATTCTCACCTATAGGAGACACAACATTTCCCCTCCATCAGCACCATTTTCACTCCTTGACCAATCAAAACACAATAGTCAAAGCTCATTTGACTATTGTTCACTCTATTAATTTTCATCTTTTACCAAGTTACAGATAACAATGTCTTCTTCATGAATAAAAAAAACCCCAATCCTAGTTCCTCCATATGTTGGAATGGATCATCTTCATAATTATCAACTACCCACTCATATAGAAACAAATTAGATATGTCTTCTATAGGAATAGTAGCCTCTTGGACATTAGGTTGTTCCTCTTGTCCCTCCTACTCATGAATGGTAAGATTTGCATTAAAAAACACTAGGAACATATGGATCTATATGACCTTTTGCTATAGGTTTTGATTTAACTATCACTTTGGTGGGACATATCTTGTTCTAGAAAAATGTGTGACCAATAAGAAGATAAATAACCTCCTATTTTAGAAATAAAATATCTATAAAGACATATAGCAAAATATGGTGGTAGGTCAATGACATAAATGTCTTGAGAAATGGAGAAATTTGGATAGCGATGCAAGGTGAGGTTCAAACCTTTAATGACCCCAATAGTGATAATGGTCATCTCATCCAACTATACTACTTCTTTGGAAAGAGGCTTGTATAATAATCCAAGCTTGTCCACTATTTATTTTAGTATTACATAGTTTATTTCCATTGAGTTAATCATGTAATTATGAACACAGTGTTGGCCAATAATCAAAGATACAAAAAAAGTTGGTGGTTTCACATCTTTGGTTTTCTTAGGGAGTGTGTCATAGAAAAATACACCTTATCATTTTCATGGCCTTTTAGGTCTTGTTTCATGATGTTTGGTCCATTTCTCTCTAATTTTATATTGTAATGTGGCTTGAACATGCATATTTATGTACTAAAATTCAAATAATGATGTCTTGTGAAGGTGTTGTGAAGTGTTGTAAAACATTTCTACACTCTTCTAGACACTATTCATTAATATTTACCTATAAATAACCTTTTCATCGCTAAAAAAGTCCTATTTCGAAGTGTTGTAAAGTCTTGCAACAAGATTTCACACTTTTCTAGGAATAACTTCACTATTTACATCTTTCTTATGCTTTATTTGACCCCTTTTTTGCCCTTATAAGCTTTAATTAAGTGCATTTTTGAATGTAAACCCGAAAAAAAATATTAAATGTGACTTAATTCTTGACACCCATTTTCAGGTCCTAGGTGAGACCCATTTGCCATGGGTGGTGAATGAGTCCCCCTTGGCTCCGAATTCAAAATATTTTAAATTACCTTTCGGGTTTTTATTCAAAATCACTTGATGTTGGCCTGTGATAAAGTATTAATGGTTTACTAAGGAACAAGATTGTATAAATAAGTGATTTTCACCTCATTTTACATCTCCTATAATCACACATCACATCCAAGCAATCTTTTCATTCACTCAAGCATTCAAGCTCTTTACAATATCAAATCAATCATTCATCAAGCATTTAGAAGCATCCATTGACATATCTTCATATTTTATTCAACAAGGGTTTGGTAAGTTGATAGCATTTGCATGTTATTTGTTTATCATTCTCTTTCCTTTCATTATTTCATTAAGGGTTTGATTACCAAAGTGGGGCTTTATCAAGGAAAACCCCTATTTGCTAACCCTCAACCATTTTCCCCTCTTTCTTGTCTATTTGTAGACTTTTTTGTGTAGATTTAACAAGTATTGAGGTGTTGAAAAGTGGTGAACAAGTCAACTAGGTGTTTCAAGTCAAACCAACCTTATTTCAAGCTTGGAGAAGGTATTATGTTTGTTTCTTACATAATTTACTTCGACATCCCGACAAGTAGACATCCTCAGATATGGTGTTGTAGAGTTGTCTCCTGATTTCTCATAATTTTGGGAGAGGACTAATTCTCCACCAGTGGCGAATGAGTCCAGCCTCAATTTTGGAAATCTAAGTTCTGTTAGATTCTGAATCTCAAAACTCAGAAACTAGTTCCCGACTGTTTTCATGAGAAGCAGGACTAATTCACCACCCTGGACGAATGAGTCCCGCTGGTGAATTTCTATAATTTCAAATAGAATTCCAAATATTCCAAATTCTCCATTCTCTTCCCAGGAGCACTTTGAATCAACCTTCTTTCTTTTTGTTCTGCATTTATTCATTCCTCCTTCATTATTTGCATATCACATTGTGTTTTCCAACATAGCATAATTCTTAAGGTTTGCATACATAATCAATCATTTAAATCACTTAATTTATAACTCTCGACAAATGAAACTCTTAAAACCACAAGTATTACCGAAAATTCTTCACATTCCAAGTAAAGTAAAAGGAATTTATGCATAGAATGAGAACTTTCCATAAGAGCTCAAAAGCGAAAGTAGTAATAAATTTTATTTCATGTGTCCAAATGGAGTACATTGCATCTCATTCAGTGTTACAACAATGATCTTTACATCATATATATATATATATATATATATATATATATATATATATATATATATATATATATATATATATATATATATATATATATATGTCAATAACATATCAATGAGTTTCCATCAATTCGTTTATTTCAAGTTACATCAATAACTTTCATCAATACATCTATTTCAATGTTACATCAATAACTTCATCAATACATCTATTTCAATGTTACATCAATGAATGTCAAATAAAGTTACATTAACATTTAGGCTATGTAAGCCTTTCAAAGATAATACATGAGTACATCTATAGCATAAGAAAAATTTGAACCTCAATCGACGTGATACCACTAGTCTTCTTGCAAGCTGGGGCCAAGAGTGTGATTAAGGCACCTTTTCCGCCCAACCACGAAGTACATGACTTCCCCGAGTTTCTTCCTAACTCAAAGAAATCCTCGGCCCTGCACAAGGAGCCTAGCAACTTGAAACAATAAAGCAGGAGGGAACTCTCGATGCAAGCATAATGCCTATATGCATTCCTAACATGAGAATTACATATTTATTGCAATAGGAGGTAGTAGAGACCT
Organism: Sequoia sempervirens; assembly: GCA_007258455.2. Classification (NCBI taxonomy): domain Eukaryota; kingdom Viridiplantae; phylum Streptophyta; class Pinopsida; order Cupressales; family Cupressaceae; genus Sequoia; species Sequoia sempervirens. The sequence goes on from VDFB02373365.1 coordinate 318,430,773, forward strand.
ACATAAATTTATTTCTAGGCTTTTATTTCCATCTATTTCAATGGTACATGTGCTTGGCCAAGCATAAATAAAAATAAAATGATAGTTTTAGAAAAGGTAAAACTATCGCCTCTATGGATCAACCTTCGGCAGTCTGTCCCAAAAGTTTCTTAGAAAAAATAAATAAATAATGCATTTTCCACATAAAAATTTCATTCATTTTTAGAAATTTCTAATTTTAAGGGTGCCATCTAACTCAATGTATACACCAAGATTCTCATATAGCTAAGGATAAACACACTAACTTAAGAAAAATTCATCATACATTTGGTTTTGAGGTTCACTATCCATTCTTATCTAAACAATTTAAATTTTGTCTTATGAAATGAACATGTACAAATTCACAAGTTCTATATCTTATTTGGATAATTTAATCAAGATAAAAAATTCACATAAACTTTGAAAGAAGTTACCCTCATATTTTAATACAAGTATGTCAAAATTTATAGGAAAAATTACATTAAGTCAAAATTTATAAGTAGATATAATTCTAAAATAGGAATTTCCCTCACTCTTAATCAGATTCACTTCTCAAGTTTAGCAACTTGATTAATCTCCAAAAAAAGTTAAATATATATTCGTGCTTTTATTCAGAAAATTATCAAGTCTATGAAAAAATATATTGTTTCAACTAGGTTTTATTTTAGAATCAGACAGTACAAATGTCGAGATTTATATATGTATTCATATTTCCTATGGTAAACAGAGATTTATATTTCTATAGGTGTATATAACTATATGTATATGTTTATATATATATATGTTTCTTTCTTTTCATAGATGTATATATATATTTATATATATTTTACATAAATTCAAGTATTACAGATATAAATATTTTATTTCCCAAATTTATATATATATATATACATAATATATATGGATATATATATTATGTATATATATAAACATAATTCATAGTTTACAAAACAACAAAATGTTGAAGTTCATACATAATTTTTTTGAGCAAACATTAAGAAATGAAAGCTTATATGCAGTTGATATTCCATGGGAAAACCGATGTCTCTCCCCATGCGGAAGGTGTTGCCTGTGTGGGGGCAGTGCCAACTCCACAGGCCACGGCCTGTGGAGGGCGATGTCCCTCCACAGTGTAGCCTCCTCCATCATGGGGCATGGTTGGGAGTTATGCCCCAACTTTCATAATTTTAATTGCCTATTTAAATACAAAACTCAAAGGAATTTCATTCAGTTTGTTCTGTGTTTTCATTGAAATTTTAAAATTGAATATATATATATATATATATATATATATATATGTTTATATACATGTACAGGAGAGTATGTGTATATAAATATCTATATATATATATTTATATTTATGAATATATGTATAAATATTTAATAATTTGAAACAAAATTATGGACAAAGATTTGCTAAAGAAAGAAACCCCAATCTGGTAACAGGGTAATCATTACAGAGGAGTTGTGCAATTTTTGCAAATGCATACATTTATGAAAGAATGAAAAATTTCCACAAATTTCATAGCTTTGCAAACAACTTCACACAACAAACAGTTGAAATTCAATCTTTCAGCAATACTATTAATTTTCAAGCACTTGAGAATTATATTCATGGGAAGAGAATTAGAAACCTAAATATTTCACTCCCAGTTGTAGCTGCTCTCTAGTCAAATCTTCTCTCTTTGTTTCTTCTGAGACTTGATTTCTCAAACAACTTCTTCTTCTCCTCTCCTTTTCTTGTTAATTTATTAACTTCTTTTTCCTACTGATTTTAAACCTTTTGAAACTCTTGAAAGAAAAAGAATTTACTTGGCAACCATTAAAGTTATTTTGCAGAGTATATTTTCAAGTAAAACAAGAACAGTTATCCCCTCTCGAGAATTCTTTTCCCTATTAAAATTTTCCTTTTTTGTTTCTAAACCTAATCTTCAAAATATTTTTAAAATAAAAATAAAATATAACTTATCTTTATGTATTTCATATTATTAGATGAAAATATAAATAACTTTCTATTTTAGTTGCTCTAAACTCCTCTTCGGAAATAATTACCAATACCAATTTTAAATTACAAGGAAAATATTTATCTAAATATCATTTAATTACAAGTTAATTTATTATCTCAAAGAATTAACACACAGTTAAAAGATAGAATACTCACTCAATTTTTGCAATGCATAATTATTTAAAACAAAATCTATAATTAAATTATAATTATAATTAATTCTTTTCCTTTATTACACTTATATTTCACTGTTTATTTAATTTAATTAATCATTAAGAAATTTTCAAATAGTCAAAACAATCAAACTAAATTTATTCCTAAATGCATCTAAATGATTCTAAGTGCTTGTGTGTGATCGAGAGGGCATCCTGCTTTATCCTGTCAAGAGGCTAACCTCCTCTCCTTAATTACACCCCTGGTCTTCAACCACCTACAACTCAAGTGCACTTAGGCACACAACAATAAATTGAATTAGTATCCCATAAATATATAAATCAAAATGATATAATACATCAATTCAAATATTTCTATTCTATTTTGCTTCATTTTCAAAGTAGAACACATTCAATACTATTCAAATTTTCATAATTTAAAGCAAACACTTTCATATTTCATCACACCAAAGCACCATAGTATTCATTATTACTCTACCACACACATCAAATCATATAAAAAATCCACACAAAACCAAAAGAAAACAACATCAGATTTCGAGATGTGACATCCTTCCCCACTTGGAAGAGACATTGTCTCAATGTCTTATTACAACATCCACACAACAATGTCTAAAATATCAGTGTATCATAAATCTCTATATGCAAGAAAAGAAAAGTATGCTAGAATATCAAGTGATGAAAAGCTCTGTCAATGTCCTCAGCATTGTCCCAAGTGGAATTATCCACCGAATATTGGTCCCACTAGACCCTATACTGCATAATATCTCGATTCCACAACTTAACATTGCACTCTTCCAATATCCTAATGGGCTCCACTTGCATCACTCTTGGGTCCAGTATCTGCAATGCACGCTAGTCAAGGATATGAGTAACATCAGGATGATAGGGCTTAAGCACTAAGACATGGAAAACATTATGGATCTAGGATAGAGCCAGTGGAAGAGAAAGCATGTAAGCAACTAGATTAACCACCTCCAAGACATCAAAGGGACCAAAAAACCTAGGGGAAAGCTTAGAGTTCTTGCCGAAAGAGATTGAACTCTTATGCGGCCGAACTCTCAAAAAGACCTTGTCTCCCACATAAAACTGTCTAAAAGTCTTGTTCTTATCTACAAGACTCTTTTGTCGATCTAAAGCTTGCTTTAGCTTTTCTTTGATAAGATTCATCTAGTTTTCCATTTCCCTCAACATTTTAGGACCAATCACAATCTTGTCCTCCACCATGTCCCAACTGATGGGTATTCGACATTTACAACCATACAGAGCCTCGAATGGTGACATACCCAAGGAGGCATGGTAGGAGTTGGTGTAAGAAAACTCCACCAAATACAAATACTCCTCCCATTTGTGTTATTGTTCCATAAAATACATCTGGAGGAGATCCTCCACTATTTGGTTCACCCTCTCTGACTGATCATCAGTCTGAGGATGATATGTAGAACTAAAATTTAATTTGGTTCCCAGGGAAGAATTCAGAGTAGTCCAAAATCTAAAAGTCATCCGAGTGTCATGATCTGAAATGACCATCTTTGGTACTCCATGTAGTTAGAATATTTCCTATACAAATTTCCTCACCAAAACCATCAATCCATCCTTGAGATTCCCAAGAATGAAATGGGCTACCTTAGTCAATTTGTCTACTACAACTAGGATAGTATCATGTTTGTTTCTAGACATCGACAACCCCTAAATAAAGTTCATAGTTATCACCTTCCACTTATATTCTGGCACCCTATGAGGATATAAAAGTACTTCCAGGTGTACATGCTCAACCTTAACTCGCTATCATTCCAAACATCGGGCTACAAAAGTAGTATCGTCTCTTTTGAGTCCTAGCCAGAAATATATCAGCTTAAGTCCCTCTATCATTTTAGTCACACTAGGGTGTCTTGAATATGGCACATTATGGAATTCCTCAAGTACCAACTCTAACAATCCTGTAACATTATGAATATACATGTGACCCTGGAACCTCAAGAGTCCATCAGACTCAAGTACATATCCAACATATCTGCGATATGAAGGATCCTGCTCTAGGGCTTTTTTTTCCCTCTCATAATGCTCATCCCCTGGTAAGGCTTGAATCACTTGCTCCCTGAAATTATATTTTATGGTAACCATGGCTGCAAGATGTCTCCTCCTGCTCAAGACATCTGGTACCCTATTTTCCTTCCCCTTAATATACTCTATGCCAAAGTCATATTCACTCAAAAATTCCAACCATCGCCTCTAGTGAGCATTTAGGTTGGGTTGAGTAAAGATGTACTGCAATCCAACATGAATTTTTTTTAATTCAAAGGGCTTCCCCAAGAGATAATGTCTCCACATCTGAAGGGCATGAACTATGGCTACCAATTCTAAATTATGCAGTGCATAATTTAACTCATGTTGTTTCAACTTTCTTGATTCATATGCCACCACTTGTCCTTCCTGCATGAGGACTGCTCCTACACCTTCTCCTAATGCATCAATAATCACTATAAAATGACCATTTGGATCAGGAACAATTATAATAGGTGCAGAAGTGAGTTTCTCTTTTAGCAACTGGAAATCTTTTTCACATCTATTGCTCCACACAAATTTCTTTCCCTTCTTTTGGAGTGCAGTAATGGGTGTTGCAATGGATGAGAACCCTTGCAAAAAGCTCCTATAATAACCTACAAGCCTCATAAACTTTAGACTTCAAAAACATTCTACGGTACTAGCCAATCTAAGATTTCCTTAATCTTATCTAGGTCCATAGCTATCCCCTCTGTTGAAATAATGTGTCCCAAATAGTGCACCTCATATTGGTAAAAGGTAAATTTGGACATCTTCCCATATAACTTATGTTCTCTCAGTCGTTGCAATACAATCCTCAAATGCTTATCATGCTCTTCCTCTAACTTAGAATATATCAAGATATCGTCAAGGAAGATTAAGAAAAAATTATCCAAATAATCCCAAAAGACACTATTCATCAAATTCATGAAGGTTGCAGGGGCATTGGTTAGCCTGAATGGTAGCACTGTGAATTCGTAGTGCCTGTATCTTGTCCTAAAAGTATTCTTGTGAATATATTCATCTATTATTCTCAACTAATGGTACCCCGATCTTAGATCAATTTTTGAGAATACCTTGGAATCTTTTAACTAATCAAAAAAATCAACAATACGAGGGAGCATGTATTTGTTCTTGATATAGTAACCTTGTTAAGCATCATGTAATCAATGCATAACCTCAAGGTGCCATCCTTCTTTTTCACAAATATAATAGGAGCTCTCCAGGGTGACACACTTGGTCTAGTAAAATATTGTTTCAACAACTCCTCTAATTGGGCCTTCAACTCAAATAATTCTATGGTGTTCATCCTGTACGGTGCTTTAGACTGAGGTTTTTCTCCTGGTAGCAAATCAATAGAAAAATCAAATACACTTAGGCGGTAGCTCAGTCAGTTCATCAGGAAAAACATCCTAGACTTCTTTTAGTATGGGATGGTCATTGATTGATGACTCAGTCTCATCAAGGTCCTTGACCTTTATTGCGTAAATAGTGCATCCCTTTCTACTTGCCTTCTTTAACTACATGGAAGAGATTTTCCTAAGCTCCAAAGGCCTTTTTACACCACATATCTCCACTTGGTTTCCTTGATCATCAATACACTTTATTGTTTTCTCATCACAATCAACAAGAGCTTTATGTTCAGAGAGTCAATTTATCCCTAAAATTACATCATAAGATCCTAGTGGTGCTACATATAAATTAACTTGCATTTTGAGACTAGAGAGTTCAAGTTCCAATACTGAACTTAAAAGTGGAGATCTTGGAAGGAAGGAAAATCTGGATGTTGCAAGAAAGTTCAACTCCAAATCCCATTTTGTCTTCAAGCTTCAAAAATAGGTTTCTTTTATTTCTTTATTGATAGAATTTTTGATTTTTAATTTTGAAGATGTTTGTAAAATTGTTGTGAGTTCTTGAAAATTCCTGTAGAGAAATCAAATGTAAACAACAAAAAATTCCAATTGAAATTTGGAGAAACAAAAGAAATTAGAAAAAAACCTAGTGTTTGGATTTGAAAGTTTTCATTATAATTTAGAAATTGAAATCATGAAATAATGCTAAAAAAAATTGTTTTGGCTGTAGCTTTTCTGTAGAAAATTGGTCCAATTTATTTGTAAAATGGAATTTTTTAGTTGTATATATATATATATATATATATATATATATATATATATATATATATATATATATATATATATATATATATATAGTATATATATAGTATATATGTATATATATATATATATATATATATATATATATATATATATATATATATATACATATACCCATATATTTTATTTGTATAGGTTGTAAAGATGTTGACAATTTTTTTGTGGAAAAAAATTTATACAAAAGAATTATAAAAAAATTTTTTTCTCGAAATTAATGGTTGGGGAAGTTTTTTAAATTAAAAACAAATTAATAAAAATTTGGGCAGGCTACCCCCACAAATTTCATGGAGGCCGCCAGGAGGTAGCCAGTCAGCCGCCACCACAACCGCCTCACAGGGGCCGCTGTGGTGACACTCTGCCCCCGGGAAGAAGCAGGACCCTCGCCCCTTGGGGGTCAGCAGTGCCCTTGTTTTTTTGATTTGTATTTTTATTTTTATTATTTTATTTTTATTTTATATATTATAAATTTTATATATATATTATATATATAATATATATTATATATATATATATATTATTTATAATATGTATAATATATATTATATAAATATATATATGTATATATGATTTTTATAATTTTAATAAAATATATGTGTATATATATATTTTGTATATTATTTTTAATATGTAATATATATATTATATATATGTGAATACTTTAATTGCATAGTTAATTGGAAAATGTTGGTTATATTTAAATGATTTAGAATTAAAATTGTTTTATAAATATATATTTAAATATGTATACAAATATATAGATGTATTTACGTTGAGTATATATAATTATATATATGTTTAATATATATATTTATGGTTAAATATAATGATTTTGAAATTATTTTATTAGATGCAAATGTTGATTTTATAGTAATATGATTTTATTTTAAGATTGATTTTGATCTTTTTGTTTAACTAAGGAAGATGGATAATGTGCAAAGGGTTATATAAAAGAATATTTAAATATGAGAAAGGGATGTTAAATTTATATATAAACACATTCTTATTTAAATGAATATTTAATTAATAGAGATGCATGTCTATGCATAGATATCTATTTACTAATGAAAAGATTCTATTTGGGAAATGATATTTTTAAATTATCGGGAAACTAAAGTAGACCATTAGATTTAATTTATGATTGCTTGTCAAATGCTTAAATAGTTACTTAATAAGGTAATGATTTTAAGAGAAATGGTTATTTGTTTTAAATGAAATAAAATTTTTAAGAAAATGATTATTGATTATTTATAGTTCTTATTGGTTACAAATGAATGTACGATAAGATTAGTTATTTTCATGAAATGTGTAATTGAGGAATTTAAAATATTGTGTTCATAGTCAAATTATTGATTTTATTTTAAAATAATATATTTGAAAGCACAAATATTGGATTTAAATGTAAGGTGTTTAATAGCGAGATTAATTGATTTAAAATGATTTATTTTGCAAAGGACCAATAGTTATTTTTAAATGATAGGTTCTAGATCATAGAAGTGAATGTTAATATTATTTAAGAGGAGTTAGGGTTTTGAATTACTTAATGTTGCAAATGTAATTTTACTTACCTTGGATGTTTGCAAATGATATATTATTGCTTTGCTTGGATTTACTAATCCTATTTTAATTGATTACATGCAATATGTCATTGGATTCTTTGGATTTAGGAAATCCTAAAGTAGGTTATTTAATTGCCAAAAGTGTCTTTTTGTTATGGGTTTTCTCTCATTGTCTTTATTGGGAAAATGTAGGGAATTGTTTATGTAAGTCTTCCAGATGGGGTTTTCATTTAATTGTGTGGGTTGTCATAATATGTTAGTCAACCTTTGTATTTCCTTGGGTAGTGCATATAGTTATGTCCTGTTGATTTACCCGGTTTTCACAAACGGGGATGGTTTGTGCCTCCTTTGGAATAGGAGTGGGTTATGTGGTTCATGCCTCCTTTGAAAGGAGTGGATTATGTGTTTTTCTGCCTCCAATGTTTGGAGAGGGGTTTGACTTTTGTTGTCTCTAGTGTTTGGAGTGAGTTTTTCTATTATATGTTCCTCTTAGAGTTGGAGTGATTGTTTATCTTGTTTGTATGCACTTTGGAACCATTGGTGATTGGTTTTGTGTTGGTATGTTGTCAAGTAGAAGAGTGGCTTCTGTTAGGCACTAGAGCCCAAAGAGGTAAACTGGGTAACCTTTAGAGGTGGTTTAATCAAGTGATAACTAAAAAAATATACTTAGAAGTTAGGTAGTATTTCACACTAATCAAGATAAATTAGCCTCACTCATAGACACAAGTGCTAGTATAGGCTTGGGATGAGTGGGAAGGCCTGGAATGGAAAAGTCATTTATCTTGTCTTTACGAGAGGTATTTGATTCGGCATAAGTGAGTATGGGTGTCGGGATTCGCTTGAGGCTACCAGGATAACCCATAGTGGGGGATGGAGCCTATGAAGATTCCTAAAGGATATCCCATGTCGAGCTGTGTGATGAAACTCTTTCTATGACAATAGTTGGTACATGATTTTGTGTGTATGGTCTTATGAACATACTCGATCTATTTTATTTCTGGAAGCAATGTGACTTATGTCAGTGATGTTAGAGTTGTACTTGTGTTATTCATATGGTTGTATGGTTCATGTGATTGGTTGTGTCAGTGTGAGTTAGCCTATGTATAGAGGTTGATGGCCTTGTATAGGATTCCTTGTTACTATCTCCTAGCAGGGGGGTGAGCCTTCAGGTATCACATGTTTGGGTGGAACGTGCACTTTAATTCGTTGGGTCATCTTCTTGTTTGTGTGGATGAGATTTCTAGTTGGATAGCTCATGGGATCCAGTTTCATTTCATGCTTTATTCTTTTCAGTTGAATCATGTAATTTATTACCCCTCATTTGTTATTGAGGTAGGATGTGTAATATGTAATCTTGCTTATTGGAGTTACCTCATTCGGGGAATGAGAGTTGTAATCTTATTGTTAAATGATTGTTATTTGAAATCATGTGGTATCTCTTATGCTTTGATGTAAATTATCATGTTTGGAATGTATGTGTTTCTTAAGTTATAAAGTAATTAAATGTGACGTTTTCAATTCATGTTTCTTGTTTGGGTTTTAAAGTAATCTGAGTCTTGTAACCTTAGGGGTTATTGGCAATGGGTTCACTGATGTACAAAATTCAAGGTAGATTTCTCCATCGTTGAGCAACTCTCGGATGAAATGGTACCTTGTATCAATGTGTTTGCTCCTTTTATGAAAAACATGATTCTTTGATAATGCTATTGCTGACTTGTTATCACAATAGATTGTTGTTGGTTCTTCTTGATTATGCAACAAATTTGATAAAACTCTATGCATCCATATTGCTTGACATGATGTGGTAGTTGCAGCTACATATTCTGCTTCAGCTAATGAAATTGTTACTATGGGTTGCTTCTTCGATGCCCATGAGACAATTCCAGATCCAAAATGAAATATGTGTCCAAAAGTACTTTTCCTATCGTCTATGACACACCTCCCATGAATATAATCACATATCTGAGGTGAATCCATGAACCTTGAGATCAAACTAATTCCATACATGATATTTGGCCTTGTAGTGGTAAGATACATTAGACTTCCAACAAATATTTTAAACATAGTTGGGTCAACATTTGACCCTTTATCCTCTTTGCTAAGCTTTGTTCCTGTAGCAACTGAAGTTGATGCTAGATTGCTTTGTATCATTCTAAATCTTCTCAATACATCCTTCACATACTTAGATTGACAAATGAAGATTCCTTTATCATATTGAACAATTTCAATGCCTAAGAAATATCTCATTAAGCCTAAATCTATCATTTCTAACTCTTTCATTAAGGTTGACTTGAGCATGTCTACAGACAAATCTCCACTAAAAATTAAATCATCAGCATATAGACTCACAATCAAAATTTGAACTTGTTCATTGGTTTGTATATACAATGTGGGCTCATTGTTACTTCTACTGAATCCATTACTTATCAAATATGAATCAATCCTACTATACCATGCCCTTGGTGCCTGTTTCAAACCATAAAGTGCTCTCTTCAATTTACACACTTTATTTTCATGCCCATATACCTCATATCTTGGAGGTTGCTAAACATAAATTTCTTCTTCAAGAAAACCATTCAGAAAAGCTGATTTTACTTCCATTTGATAAACTTTCCAACTATTTTGTGCAACTATTGCTAAAACAGTCCTAACTATATCAAGTCTAGCATCTAGAGCAAATGTTTCATTATAGTCAATCCCATACTATTGTGAGAATCCTTTTGCAACTAATCTAGCTTTATGTTTTGCAACTTTATCTTCAACATTAAACTTAGTCTTATAAACCCATTTAACTCCTATAGAATCTTTACCTTCAGGTAGATCCACTAACTCCCATGTTTGAGTCTTTTCAATATAATCCATTTCTTCATCCATTTCTTTGATCCAATTATCTTCTTTCACTGCTTCTTCAAAATATACCAGATCACGTGAGAATAAAGCAAAATTTGAACACAAATCTAAATTATCTCAATCTTGATCATATATTTCTTTTAGACTTCTTGTTTTCTTACTTCTAGGGCTTGGTCTTAATGAAGCAAGTGTAGGATCTAACTCATTACTTACATTTGAATCTAAAGTAGGCTAGCCTTCATAGTTTGATGGTTCACCCTGCACAAAATTTCTTGGTGGAGTACTTGGTCTCGGTTGATTTGAGTGACCATCATTTTCTTTTGATTCTTCTTCACTATGAGGTATTGGTGCTCCACTTAAGACTATACTATCAATGTTTCCATCCCATGCTTCTTCCTCCTTAAATTTAACATCCCTACTAATAATCATTTTCTTTGAAATAGGATTATACAATATATAAGCTTTTGATTGCTCACTATAACCAATGAAAATACACTTCACTTTTATCATCCAATTTCCTTCTCAATTCAGATGGCGCTAAGGAATAGGAAACACATCCAAAAATTTTAAGATGAGATATAGAATGTTTCTTACCAATCCATGCTTCTTGTGGAACTCGATCCTTGACACTCTTTATAGGACTTATGTTCAAGATGTATACTACAAATGCTACTGCTTCAACCCAAAAAATATTAGGAAAATTCTTGGCCTTCAACATGCTTCTGGCCATCTCCATTATGGTTCTATTCTTCCTCTCCACTACACCATTTTGTTGTGGTGTGTACTTTGTTGTAAATTGTTTCTTGATACCATGATCTCTACAAAAGTCTAAAAATTCATTAGAAATATATTCACCACCTCTATCTGATTTGAGTATCTTAATGTGTAGACCACTTTTCTTTTCAACCATAGCTTTAAACTCCTTGAATTTACTAAAGGCTTCAGACTTGGGCTTGAGAAAGTATATCCAAGTTTTCCTACTGAAGTCATCAATAAATGTTAGAAAATATATTCTTCCACTTAAGGATGGAGTTTGCATTGGTCCACATATATTAGTGTGAATTAACTCTAATGGTGTCCTTGCTCTGTATGAACTCCTTACAAAAATTTTTTCTCTATGTTGTTTTGCTAATATACAACTTTCACATGAATTAGCTGGATTCTCTATGGGTGGCAAACCTTTCACCATATTTCTCTTTTGCAATAAACTCAAACCTTCAAAATGAAGGTAACCATACCTTAAATTCCACAACCATGTTGGGTCTAGGTACACTATTTTGAAACTTACTTCCTCTGATCCTTGGATGCAATCAATCCGGAGAGGGAACATCTGATTCTTGGTCATCTCAACTCTTGCAATTAACCTACCACTAGGATTTCTATCTAGAATTGTAGACATGTCTTTGTTAAAAGAAACTTTATACCCTTTTTGTAGTAACTGACCAACACTCATCAAGTTATGTTTTAAACCAGGTACAAAGAAGACATCAGGAATATATCTCTTTCCTCCATTCTTAGTCAAAACATTTATAACAAATTTCCCCATTATAGATACTTTACTATCATTTCCCAATTTCACTTCAAATTTCACAGAATCATCCAAACTAGCAAATAATCCACTATTGCCTATCATGTGATTAATGCATCCACTATCTAAAAACCATATATTACTGGAACTTTCTTGAGCAACATTATAGGTTAAGAATAACCCTCCTAAGTTATTATCTGATACACCTGAGTAATTTTCATTTTGTTTATTCAATTCTTCCTTTTTCTTCCAACATTCATTTGTTAAATGACCAAATTTCTTACAATGATTACATTGAATATGAGACTTATCCAACCTGGGTGATTATTGTTGAAATTCATTTCTTCTGCATCCTCTATTATTGAAACTATGATTGGACTGATTAGTCCATTCTCCTTGATTTGGACTCATGCGTCCACCTTTGCCTCTTCCTATTCCTCTAAAGTTTGACCTCCCTATTCCTCTACTAAATGACATTTGAGATCTAAAAGCATTCTCTAAAGAAGAATTATGATTCCTATTCATTCTAGATTCATGAGACAATAAAGATCCCAACAGTTCATCTACAGATAATTGAGTTAAATCTTTTGATTCTTCAATGGCAACTACAATTACATCAAACTTGCTAGGTAAGCTTCTAAGTATCTTTTCAATCACCTTTTGATCTACAATACTTTCACCATGTGACCTCATTTGATTAACAATATTCATCCCTTTGGTAAAGAAATGATATATAGATTCATATGCATTCATATAAAAAATTTCAAAACTTCTCCTTAATGTTTGTAACTTAGCTACCTTTACTTTGGTTGTCCCTTGATAAGAAATTTCTAATGCCTCCCAAGCTTGCTTGGACTTGGTTGCTGCAACAACCCTAGGGAACACTGAATCATCCATAGCTTGTTGAATAATAAACAAGGCTTTAGCATCCTTTTTCTTGGTGTCTTTGAGCTAGTCTTTTTCTGCTTGTGTTAATGCCACAAAAGCCGCATGATCTTTTGGTTCTACAAAACCATTCTCTACCAAATCCCATACATCCTAAGAACAAAACAATGTTTTCATTTTTATTGACCAGAAATCATAGTTCCTACCAGTAAATAGCGGAAGTTGAGGTTATGTGAGGCTACTACTAGATGCCATGACTGTGAACTTATTTGCTTCAGCAGTCTAATACTTTCAAACTGTGGCTGCTTGCAAACAGCAACAACTTCTTCTTTCCAAATATTACAGCCTTCTTCTAAGGCTATAGTGTCTTTCAAACACATGATCTCGACTTCAATCTCTCCTCAACTATTAAATCTTAATATATATTTTGATACCATGGTAATACCCTACCACTAACCCTAGGAAGTTGTAATTTACTACACAAATGTACTAATTTTTTTTTTTGTTTAAGTAAAATTAACATGCAAGTTCACTACCCATTGCCAACAACCCCTAAGGTTACAGGATTGAGTTTACTTAAACCCAAACAAGAAACATGAATTGAAACCATAACATTGAATTATTTAATAAAATAAATACACATACATTCCATACATGATAAAATTACATCAAAGCATATTAGATACCACATGTTTCCAATAACAATAATTTACAATACGATTACAACTTTGATTCCCCGAATGAGGTAAATATAATAAGCATGGTTACAAATTACATCTTCCACCTCGATACAAATTAGGGGTAATAAAATTACAATAATAACTAAGAAGAATAAAGCATGAAAAGAAACTGGATCCCATGAGCTCTCCAACTAGAAACCGCGTCCACACGAACAAGAAGAAGACCCAATGGATTAAGGTCCACATTCCACCCAACCATGTGATACCCGAAGGCTCACCCCCCATGCTAGGAGAAAGTAACAAGGATTCCTAGGCAAGACCATCTACCTCTAGACACAGGCTACTCAAAACTGAACTGAATTAAATACAAGTACAACATCACATAACACAATGGTTGCAATGCTTCTAGAGTTAAATAATCAATTGCATCACTGATACAAACATACTGCTGACTTAAGAGAAGTGTCATCACAATGTCACATGGGATATCCTGGTAAGTCTTCCTAGGTCCCAACCCCCATCTTGAGATATCCTAGAAACCTTTAACGACTCTCGGCCCCTCATACAAACCAGTGTGGAATCAGTTATCTCTCGTAAAGACGAGATAACGATCTTTCCATTCCAGGCTTTCTCATCCCATCCCAAGTCTATACAAGCCCTTGCATCCATGAGCAAGGAAAAATTAATCTTGTTAAGTGTTTGGTACAACCTAAACCTCTAATAAGTTTATTTATGTTATCACTAAATTAACTAACTTACAAAGAGTTACCCTAACACTTTGTGTGTCAGCCCTCATTGCAAGCCACTTCTCTAAGACAACATGTGGAATAGCTCCACACCCAAGGGTACACAAGTGTGACCTAAGGAGAATAACTCCCTATCCACGGCATAAAGTCCACACATTCCATTCATGATAACTGGATATCTAACTGGATCCAATAAGATGCACTACCCAAGGCAAAACAAAGGTTGACTAACATCTTATGACAACCCCCGATATCAAAAGAAAACCCAATCTGGAAGACTTACATAACATAAAACTCAATTTTCCCAACATCACGAAAGAGAGAGATATTATTAAGAAAGAAAAATTGACAATTCAATAACCTACTTTAGGATTTCCTAAATCCAATTAACTCAATCAACGTTACTTGCAATTACTCAAAGGTAAATTAAATTAAATTCGCAACGTTGATAAATTTAAAACTAATGATTTAATTCCATGTTCCTCAATCATACATAATATTCAAAATCAAAATTAAAATAAAATCATTAGTTTATAAAATCAACTTTTGCCTCTATTATAATAAAATAATCATCTTGGAAGAATTTTGTATTTAAATACAATCCTATATAAATATACATATAAAAATATATACTTAATGTATATACAAATATATATATATTTAAATATATAATTACATTTAAATATATATATTTAAAAATCAACTATTAAAATTCCAACTCCAATTATTTTAAAAATACATGATATATACATTATATATATAAATATATTCATATTATATATATAATATACATATATATATTTAAATAATAATAAAAAAATTATTTAAATATTAATATAATATATATACACATAATACATATATATAATATAATATAGAGACACACTGCAGCCACAAAGGGAGAGAGGGGTTGGCTTCCCTATGCCTCCCCTTTGGGGTGCTCCCTATGTAAGCAAAGACAACCGCCCCATGACAACAATGACACTACCTCCACAACGCCTCCCATGGGGCTCTTCTGGGCTATGTGAAAGGCCCCAAAATTCTCCCTCAATAAATTATTTTTTATAAATTTTTTATGTTTTTAAAAACTTTCATTTAAAATAAAAATAAAAATAGAAAAAACAAATACTTTGTTTCTCTCAGAAAAACTGCAATGTTTTTCTTGACATAATTTTTAAGTAAATTAAAAAAAAAAAAACTTTTTTATAAAGAAAAAATTCCCTTTAAAGATAATTTCATACAAATATATATGCTAACATATATATATATATACATAATATATATATATATATATATATATATATATATATATATATATATATATATATATATATATATATATATATATATATATATATATATATATATGTATATATATATATACAAATTTCTATTGTTTTATGCTGCATAAGCAGTGTAAACTTCCTACAAAATTTTTACAATAAAAACTAATTTCTCAACACAATTTCCTGGTTCCAATTTCAAATTTAATATGAAGCATTTCAACTCCCAATAGATGTTTTCTAATTTCATTTTTCTTTCTTTCCATTTTTCTATTGTTGAAATTGAAAATTTACGTTGCAAGTTTTATTTTTCAACAAACAATCTAAATTTCTTCAAAATTTAAACAGGGTTTTCAAAAAGATTTCCAAGCAAGTTTTCAAATTGAAAATGCAAATTTCTAAAATAATAAACAAGGAGAACTTGTAATCTGAAGCTTGAAGGAGAGTTTGAAGAAGAAAGTTGAGCTTCCTTGCAAGACGATTTTTCTGAAGCTCTTCCAAAATCCTCACCCAAAATCCAAAAATGCATAAAACAAACATCAAGAACTCCTTTTCCTTTTAACAACAATATATTTTTAAAATGAAATATCTTCCCCAAATTTAGTCAACCTTCCCCAAAATATCCCATCCACCATAGTTATTGCTCCTCTATCCAATTTGGAGATATTTTGCTTTTTTTTGAAATTTAAAACTAAAAACAATTTTCTTTCAACATGACTTTATTTCTTTATTTCATTTTTTTAAATTTCTATTTCAAATGAATTTGAATGCTTTTAACCATTTTCATTTCCAATAAGAATTTAACTTTTAAAATCTTCTTTTCCAAAAAACTTTAACACTTTTCTAAATTTTCATTTAAAAAAGATTTAACACTTATAATTTCCAATTGAACAACTTGACTTAATCCCACACAATTAATTTAAATAATCAATAAAATAAATCTAATCCAAGATTAGATTATTTTATTAATTAAATTAAATTAATTAATTAAATAAATAACATTTCTAACACTACAACTAGATTTATTTAATAAACAAACTAAATACAAAAGCCATTTATTTACCTTTTTTTCAACTTGAAATTAAATAAATCAAGGAGAGATGAACAATAAATAAGCAACTTAACCCAACTAAAACCCGACGACCCACTATGACTAGGGTGATGACTTGGCATGAGAAACTTAGCTAATATCTCCCAATCGAATACCGTTGGCCAATGGACATGCTCAAACCTGGGAAATCAGGTGGAGTCGATGTCCTGTACCTATCAACCTGCGGATAAACAATATATTGAACATGCATATATATGATATAATAAAACACACCATGAAGAGGAAATCTCAGAATCGTAGGGCGCTCACAAGCGAGTGATACAATCCTATCCCTTTCACCAACACAGACTTACTAACTAATGAGTCTAACATCAATAATATAATCAAAAGCATAAAGGACCATTAATTAAATATCTGCTAGGCTAACTCAAAGCATACCATAATGATAACATCAAAGTAAAATACCATCACATGTAATCTACTACCGTATAACCCCAAGGACAACACAATAATTTTTAAAAAATTAACATAACATACATGTAATACACATTAAGTCATGACATGAATTTTATTTAAGTAGATTCATTAAACACATACATCCCTTGGGGTACATAAGGAGTCATTACGACTTAGATTCAATAATAACAACAATAAAGAATAAAAATCCAAAGATATAATCCATTAGCCAAAGTAAACATTAACAAATAAACACATACATGATAAATCATTGATAAGAAATCATCCTCGTACGTAAATGCAACATATACATGATTAACTCAACACATTGAATCACAACTGCCATGGCCAATAGCCACATAAGGTTTAACGTTACATTACAATACAATGTTCTAGAGGTACAATGATACAAAAGTGTTTCCAATCATAAATGGAAACCATACATAATATAACATGATACAAATAAATAGATGAATACAAAGTATCATAACTAGCTCCAAGACAAATACAACTCTGAAGTTGCTGCAACAACACCAATCCGCACCTCTCGATCCTCGACTGGGGACCCAATGGGGTGCTTAGCACATTCCACCTGACCATGTGAGTCCGAAGACCCACCCCCCGTGCTAAGAGCTGACAAGAAGAGTCCTCAACCAAGAATATCCAAACAGGGAACCACAAGACTAACGCCATACAAAAGTATCATAACACTCAAGGAATTATACCTGACATAATCAACAATGTCCAAGAGTCAACATAATAACTTAAAGTCATAAATCTCATCACATAAATCAAAGCAATGACTAGTAAACAAGTAACCAAAGGATGATCATGAAATACTTCCAAATCAAATTGAATTAATAAACATAGTACAATTTTAGATTGCAATTAAACAATACAATAACATCATACCACAATACCATAAGAGTACAAGATCATAAGTCAAATATCAATGAGATCATACAAAACCACAAAGTACACCAAAGATGTATCAAGACAAGTAATCATAAATCAATATAAATCCATTCAACCACAATCTAACAAACTCCCATCACATTACCCAGAGGAACACAATAAAAGTAAAACACTTGGGCAATCCGAGAGTGTCATCGTGATAGTCCCACATGGGCTGTCCCATGCTCTTCCTCCCAACCTGAGGCTTCTATCCCATCTATGGCTGTCCTTGCCTCCTCCCAACTGAGGTCTCGTCCATAGGGTGACTCCATGATGAGCCATAAACCCTCTCATGAGGATCTAGGTCACGACCTGTTAACCACATGGCCTTCCATTAGTCCTCAGGAAAGCACTAATTAAGATGAGGCATCCATTTTAAATCTTATAATGATATTACTACCCAACCCTCCTAAGTTAATTATTAGGTTTTCACTTGATTACTAACTCACTCATGGGTTATCATGTGCCCTTCCCCTTAAACGGGGCACCGGCCCCCACGAGGAGCCACTCTCCCTAGAGACCCAACAACATAAAAACCAAGGAACCAAGAACAATTAAGGGTTGTACCATCACATTAGATCAAAGAATCACAACATAAAAGCATGCGAGGCATTACCCATCTTGCTAACAAGTACAAGATCAAAGTCTCACAAAGTTCCGTACAACCCTTTCAAAAATTCAGATACCAAAACACTTGCCACTTCAAGGCACATAAAAGAGAGAACATCAACTGACAATCATCTCAACCTCTGGAAGCCAAAAGAATGAAAACCCACAAACAAGGGTAAAATGAAGCAACACAAGTTTTTCCTCAATAATCCAACACAAGGATAACATTTCCCCCAAATATGAGATTAACTCCGAAAGCCACACAAAGAAAGTTTCATCAAACCCCATCCACAAATCAATCAACTCTAAAACACAAATACAATCCATATATCCACAATGGTGTCACCTCAAAAGGAATCATAAAGAAAATCAACCTTTAATTCAACAAAAATCACTCAACATCCAAAAGCCACCAATTAGGCATTCCACGGGAGACCTCAATTTTCTCCTCACAAGAATCCCTTAGATTGGTACGTAAATCACCATCATAAAAATCAGAAAACATGGCAACAACAATAATTATCTATTCACATTATTAATCAATCTTCTCAACAAACAGGCCAATTACAATAACTATCCATATAAGAACCTCATCGATTAGACACTCGAATTGACATAAAGTGATCCATTAGCTAACAATCCAAATGAAATAATTAAGAATGAAAACTCAATTCAAGGAACAATTTATTTCGTTGATTCAATTTTATAAAACTACCATAATGAAGTCAAATAGAGTTTACTATAATATTTAACCATGGCCAAGGATACACAATTCCACAAAAGTTCAGTACAAACACCCCTGACACGATACTCAACAATTACTTAATTAGAATATACAAATAAGAGAATCATTGTTCCTAGTAAATTTCTATAAGATGTGAGGAGTTAGATATTAAGATAATATAATATTTATTTAATTCTTAAACTAAAAGAAATATAAAAGAATTAAAAGATATCACAAAATTAGTACTATAAAAATTAAATCACCAAATAAGAGAACATATAAGAAAAGGTCAATATATACTCCATATTTTAAATTTTTCATTTAAATAAATCTCAAGTTAAAATCTTTAACCTACCTTTCCATTCTAAATTAGATACAATGATTAATAATATTCTAAAAGGACATATGTTTCCTCTTAAAGTAACAAATGTGAGGATTCTATACTTCACCATCCTTAATACATGATGACTAACTACATGGCAAGATTTCATACCAACAATTAATAACTTTATTTATTCAAAACAAGATCCTTTAATTATATATCACCTCAACCAATATCCAACCTATTTATATTATTAGCTTCTAATATTGAAATCAATCCCCTAAAACTAATTAATCAATTTCCCCTATTCCTTCTCACAACTCACTTACCTATTACCTATTAAAACAAATAACTTTCATATATTCTTATTTTATTTATTTTATGAATCTGTCGTAGATAACTCTTTCCCTATTAAACATTCTAGTTTATGGACCAGCTTAATTAATTAATCACCTAAAATAAGATTACACTTTTACTTAATTCACTATAAACCCAATAATTAAGGACGAAGTCCCCATTCTCTAGAATATTGCAATATTTATAATTAATTTATTAAGCAAATAATCTAAATCTCTTAACAATTAAAAGGAAACACTAAATCTAATGACTAATTTATAAATAAGCATCTATAGATATTTATAATCACATTTGTGGTAATTGAAAACATTTCCACACGATAAAGATTGATAATGAAATAAGAGAAATTATTAAAACTTTTAAACTTCCTAATATGCTCAAGCTCGCGGCTGAGACGGGATGGCAGAGAAATCAGAGGAATACACCCTACCAAGATCAAGGGTGCCACTGAGACAGGTTATCAATGAAACCAGTGAGATTATTTAATTTACTCCACCTTTGCAAGTCTAAACGTTGCAGCTGTGACGGGTTGCCAATGGTTTAGGGAGACTATTTAATTCTGTACAATGCCTCAACTCTAAATGGCGTAACAGTGACAGGTTGCCAAGTATATTAGAAAGTGAATATTGGAATTTGGAAATATCGCCATCTACTTGCATTATTATCAAATCTCAAATGTTATTGCAAGACTGAAGGAAAAGAGAAAGGTGAGGTGCAAATACATGACCTGAGAGTAGGGGAAATAATGCACAACTTTTTCTATTTTGGACAAGACGCATTTTTGATTAGAGGCAAGTTTCCAGAGATGCGCTCAAGATTGAAGTTTGGAAAATAAATTTATTTTCAAGTGCTACAACTGCGATAGATTGCCAGCAGAATCGAGCAGTTTATTTAAATCTATAAACTTCCTATTAAGTTCAAGTGCGCGGTTGAGCAGATTGCTAAGGATTCAGGGAGGTTATTTATACTATGACAATATTTTGTTTTCAAGTGTTGCAGTTGTGGAGGATTGTTAACAAAATCAAGGAGATTATTCAAACTTTAAAACTTATTCTAGACAGCGATCTATTTTCCAGAATGCCAGAGACGAATGTTATGACTGCAGGATACGCACAATTGTTATATCATGGCAAAATTTAGAAAACTTTCAAATAAGATTCGATGAGCAGGTGCTAGGAAAATCATGAAGCGTCGACAAATTCAAAGCTTTAATTGCATGAAACTTAATAAGGTAATAACTGAAATCAAGAACTTCCCTTAAGGCAAGAATAATGTATGGACATTAAGCTAAAATCAGTAATAGGGGTTGATAAGTTTCACAAGTAAATAAAATACCCATCACTCGAACTGTTAAGAATTTCGAGGGCAAGGCAGATTCATCAATTTTTAACACACAAATCTTCAAGAACACAAAATTACTGATGAACATCTAAGACACATAACAAAATATAGACGTTGATATAAGATATTCCATGTATGAAATCACAGTCAATGGAAATCGGCTACTCCAAGTCATGACAGAGGTAAGAATACTATGAAGGCTTCAAAAGGCGCAAGAGAATAAAGTTAAGATCTGACCTTAATCGAATTCCCATGAGTTACAAACTTCATAGTGATGATGATCGCCAAGTTTACACCATCCACCGGATTCCAAGCTTCCCTCCCCCTATCCTCCAAAATAATTCTTGTTTATAATTTGTTTCATGGTGTCTTTTCCACTCCCCTCCAGGAACCATTCGACTTCTATCACTTATTATAATTTCTTTGATGGTGTCTTTTACACTCCCATCAGCAGACCGTTGCACTTCCATTAGTTACGATTGTAAGCCAGCCACTAACCCTATTCATTATTTTATAATTGACTCTTTAATATATAAACCAAATAGATCAACTATTAAATATTTAATAAATATTTAATAATTTAATCTTTCTTTTAGTTACAATAAAATATATTTATTTTAATAAATATTTCCACCTTAATTTATTTAAACTTAAGTACAATTTTAATATTTAATCCTCTCTAATATTTTCTCACTTTTAAATTTATTAATGGAATTTAATCATTAAAAGATAATTATCTTTCCTCATCAATCCGATTACTTTAAATAACTAACTCCCAAAGATAATTAAATTAACGTTTATTATTGAATCTAATTCTTTATTTAATTCCAAATAAAACAAGTAACCTTATAATTAAATTAACTTTATTAATCAAATCCAAGCATATTATTAGTGTTATCTCATAACCTTAAAATTAAATTAAATAATAAA